>OX104027.1:14961262-15561262 GCA_944470205.2 Schistosoma margrebowiei
ACACCGACGCCATTGTGACCGATTCTGAGCCATGTCACCACCTGTCATCATACATTCCAATTCAACATTAATCTATTCTGTACTTACACTTCAAAAGTTAAACATTAACATTATCTTTAAATTCCTTCTAATTAATTTATTCATTTTCATAAATTTCAAAGTGGATTCACATTTATCACTGGGAAAATAAGTAAACCAAATTAAACATTTAAGTAATTCCACAATAATTTATATAGTTTTTCTATCTCTCTTTCAGCTATAAGCAAAGATGATTAATGGCTAGCAGTGGAATTCAGGACGTGCATTTCGTTCTATTTGAGACTCGTCAGCTAGATATGCATGCATCTTAGAGTTGATATTCACTATGAGACTAAAACTCAGTACTCTTCACTTCAAACACCATCGCCTTATTTACTTAGCTACTGAGTGCTGATAACCACTAGCTTGTGCAATGTGGTGAACTTTAAATTCACTTGGTATTGTTTACTTGAATCTTCCCATTGATGTATAACATAGTGCATGCTGTGAGTACTGTCTCGATATTGCCTTAGTTCACAAACATTATCAGGAAAGATGGATAATCGCAGGTACATCAAGCTGTCGAGTCCCAAATAGAACACGACGGGCATCCCGAATTCTACCGCTAACCACTATTCATCATAAAATACTTATGAATTAAGTCAAGATCTAGGCAATCCGCACAGGATGCACATATGGTAATAAGAGACTGACCAATTACACTCCTAAAACAACAATAGAAAGATCCAAGTAAACTTCCAGCAAGAGAATCTATCTCAGTTAGTGATTAATATCAAAGGATATTTTCTCCAACAGAAGAGAAATCATCTTCATTTTACAACAGAATTATATTGTTAATGATAATGATCAAGAAACCACCACTACTACTACTACTATTTGTAATATTCATCAATATAAACATTAACTGAATTATACTTAATTTATGTACTTATGTTAATGATGAAAGATTTAGTTTTAAAATGCTTGTTAAATATACATTATTACTGTATTTAAATCATAAAATTATTTATATGTGACATTTATTTACTACTTAAATACATCTATATGCATCAACTTAGATTAAATGATAATACAGAGAATGGATAAGTTATAGAATGAATCCTTTATGATATATATTCATACTAATTAGTCATCATTCAACTTTAGACTTCATTTTCTGTTATCCGATGATAATGATGATGATGATGATGATGAAGAAGAGGAAGAGGAAGAAGATGATGATAATGATGATGTTGATCGTTATCTAAATGTGAAAATCATTTCATTCAACATCTTTCAATAAAAACAGATGGTTAGTTTGTGGTTTCTTCTTCTTCTTCGTCCTAGGGAAAAAAACTTTAACAATCATTCAAAAAACAACATGTTTATAGTGAAGAAGGTTTACAATACAAGTCTACATAGATTTATTATATTTCATGATCTTAAAATTTATGACATTGAGATATATTTAAATAGTAATATTAGTAGTAGTAAAGTAGTGTATACTACTTATGTTGATACTATAAGTAGTATTGTGGTACTAATTGGAAGTAGTATAACTACGAGTAATGATAATAAAATAATAACAGGAATAAAGGAATGATAAAGTTTGTAAGAGACAATTTAAAAAAAGATGTACAAATGATGTAATTGATTTATGATTTTCATATACTAATAAGTCAATTCAATCTTAGAGCATCTAGTCAAGTTCTGTTAATCTACTTTACTAGTAGCTTCATTCAAGATTATATATATAGTCAGAAGAGTCGGCAGTATGAGAATACACATGAAAAACTTATATACAGCATAGTTCAGAAAGGGGTTTCGTGTATATTATAGTAATTTAATAATTGAGTTCATTAGTCGATTGAATCTAGGTAGAGGCCGTTTCGTTCCAATGCGGGACTCCTCAGCAGTACACACCCACGATCCCGCCCCAAGGGATTTGAACCCAAAAACTATCGGTTTCACGCATGGACGCTTAACATCTATCTTTATTAGTTATCAAATGGACAATTTATCCTCACCTTACCAATTGTACACCAGACGATTATTATATAATGATTTTTACATCTTGACAATATACCACTTCTAGTTATTTAAGTAGTTAACACCAATCTAGTTTACCATGGAATATTATTTTAGTAAATAAAATCAATTATGAACACGACTGTATAGTTGAAGTGAATGAGATCGTCGAAACAAAAACTCTTCTTCAATGAATTGCCCTCTTTCATGAAATGTTATTGGAATTTTCGAAACAATTAGGTTTTTTGACTATGTTTGTCATAATCAGAAGGGGTTTGTGGAGATTTTAGAAATTTCACAGATTGAAATCATGAGTCAATTGAAGCTAGACCACTATGGAAAACCTGGAAGGACTGGATGGCCCTTTCGTCCTATTGTGGGATTCCTGTGCAGTGCGCATCCACGATCCCGTACCCCGTGAGATTCGAAACCAGAACCTATCAGTCTCGCGCCAGGTGCTTAACCGACCAGACCACTGAGCCGGCATCCAGCTGTGTAAATGTCTAACTTCAACCAATCCACGAAGTTGCGCCACCATACACCATTGTCTTCAGTGAGATGATATCTCACAACAGACCTAGTTGAACTCCACTGGTAACAGCTTGCCACTAGAACTCCAGGAGTATCTCTCGAAGTCAGTCACTAGTGAGTAGATGATTATTTGTGAAAATTTTATAAATTTTATATATAATAAATTTTGTCAATAAATGAAATTATGCTATACATTGTAGAGGCTCATGCCAGAATATGTCTCTTTCTAAAACCATATATGACCACGTGCAACCCTTTTATTTATTGTCTTATACTCAACACGAATGGGACTCCATTGATCATGCCTTTTCACTAGAACTCCACGAGTTACACCTTCAAGCTAATCATTAGTGAACACATGATTGATATAGTTATGGAGATTGTAGTATTTTACGGCTGAATTGACGAATCGATATCAGTAGCACACACCACAATATTACATTAGTTAATAGATTCATTTACTGTTGGATTGAGTCGCGTTGAGTTTTCATTACATGTTTGTGGTGCACACAATAGCCATGACCAATAGTTGGAGATATTGGTTGATATGATTCAAAATCGGTAAAAAAACGAATCCACGATTCTGCATAAACGATTGAATGTGTACTGCTGACAACTTCCATCCTAGGATGCAAAAGCCGTTCAATGCTTCCAGCTCTTTAATAGTTGCCTAGCTTAGAATTCAACTGTGAAAATTCTAAAATCTTCACAAATACCCATACTGATAAAAATCATGCATATATATATATATATATATATATATATATATATATATATATATATATATATATATATATATATATATTGGCACACCTGGAGTCCCTCCGTGGGCTCCTGCGGTCCCAAGCCCGGATAATGGAGGAAAGTTGGGCATGGGGTTAGCGACCCCATCCCGTAAAAAACTAAAAAAAAACGCTAACCATAAAAAATTTATATATTGGCCCTTCGTTCAAAAAGAAAACTTAGCACAATTCCTACCAACGATAGTGTTGTAATTTATAGATTTTTTTAATGGATAAGGAAAGCTCTATCAAACTGTTGAATGTTGAATGTTATGAATATGTTTTAGATAGGTATGTAAAGACTTAATATGTCAAAAATTGGATCACAGTAATCATACATACTACATAACTATGTATCCACTCTTTCCTATTCAAAAATTTCTAGTCATATTGTCAACTCTTTCATCATTTCTTTGAACTTGGTCTCATTACATACGTTTATACATATTTTTTTCTCTTTGGAGTTCTCTAGTATTCTGACATGTTATTGTTTACATTCTTTTGTGATTGTTTTTTTCTTCTTTTTCTTCTTGTTCTACTGTTAGTTCGGATAAACAAGTTAGCCAAGATTAATGTTTATAAAGATGAAAAAGAAATCTTAACACCATTAACAATCCAATACAAAACATGTCGTATTTTTATTTTCTCTCTCTTCTAATCCTATTACAAACGTCATATTTCATGGTATTGTATATACTAACATATCCACTAGAATAGGCAGAGTTTAGATGATTGTAGTTTATTATCAGACTGAACACTATTATAGCATAGCTCTAGCGAGTAGTTGACCTCTTAAAGTAAATTGAATAGAATTTCTATTTCAAAAATCAATCTTTTGAAGTGTTATATTCAATACTATTGGACTTAGTATTTGTTTATTAATGATCAAACATGTTATTGTTCCTATTGACTACTCTTTTAAAAAAGTATAAGTATAGTAATTTAATTAGTCAGCGTAACAGCAGCCTCAGCAGCAGTAGGTTTGAACATACAAAAATCGAAAAGCAAGATTCTCACATACAACGTAACATGCACCTGTAGTGACTCACATTTATCACGAGAACACGACTGGTTTAATAAAAACAATTATTATTATAACTAGCTGTACCAGTGTTTGTTTTAATGTGCTTTTGTTTAACTGTGCTAAAAACATCCATTATTCACACACTTTGATTGTAACTTCGCGCGAATTCGGTTACGTTCTGTAACCAAGCTTCTATCCTGGCACGATCTCGGTATCCTTTCGATGCCACGAGATCGCCAGCGAATATATCTCGATTTGATCCATTAATTGCCTTTTTTGATATTTGGCTTCTCGGGGATTTTATGGAGTCATTTGGCACGAGTTTCTTGATAGCGGTGTTCATAGTCCATCTCCACTCGACACCACGCTACACACCAATCAAATCACACTTGATGGAAAAGCTTTAGACGATGTAAAAATATTTACATAATTGGGTGGCATCACTGGTGAGCAAGGTGGGTCTAATGTAAATGTGAAGGTGTGGATAAGTTAATCAAGAATAATTTGATATAACTAGAAAGGAAGTTGCAGGAGAGAGTGGGTTGTAGAATGCTAATCGGCCGCCTATGCTCTATTGGGGGTAACAGCCGTAACTAACCCCCATGTAAATTCAAATAGTATGTCTGAGCTATATAAATTGTACATATCTCTACGTATTCGAATTTAGCTTAGGCCTTTGTTAATTAGTTTTGTTTCAGACATGTTCTCAAAAGATGGAAATTTCTTTGTATATATATTTATTTTTTGCACAAAATTCACCATTGATTAGTAAACAATGTTCACATCAAGGTTTTAAGTTAGATAATCACTGAAAATCAGAAGGCGTCGGACAGCTGTCTTATCCTAACATGAAGTAGAAGACAACGGTTGTCCATTAAATATTCTACATATAGAGCATTCGCCAAATAACCTGTTGGTTTAGGTGATGTCTTAGATGTTCACCACTAAGGCATCTCATACTATAACGAAATAACTGTCCCAAAATTCCAGGTTTTCGATGGTTGGGAATATTTAAAATTTACCAATCTCCACAGCTTATACTATCTAATCAGAATTATTCAATTATTATCAATTCAAACTTTCTTCACTAGTTTATATAGAACAGATATAATATGACTAGCAGTGAAATCCAGAACGTGCGTTTCGTTCCAATTTAGATTCATCAGCCAAATGTACCTGAACCGTAAAGCTTACATTTATTCCGGAGCACCAATTGTAAACAAATCTCTTTCTTTAAGTATATTTAAACTAAAAGTTATTATCATCAATACATCTACAATGGTTTAACTAAGAGGGCTTGCTTAGATTTTCTTTTAAATATTTGTGAATACCTCTATATTTATAACACTTCGCAATACACTAACTACGATTGAAAACTAATATTATAATTATGAATACTATTGTCATTCAATAATAGCCTGTCCTCAATATTATCCAATGTATGCATAAACAAACTAATCACCATGGTAACTATTCTTACGAACCACATGATCTGTTTACAAATTATCACTTTAACATATATTAAAATATAAAAAAAACTGATCATCATTATATGATTGGTTGTTCGTATTATTTTTTTCTTTTCTTAGCACATATCCATAAGCAAATTATCGAGTTCTTTTTATTATTGTTGGTATAATGATCAGATTATGTAAGGAATCAATCTCTTTGATGATCAATTTATCACTAGATTACCATTTTTAAAGATACGAATAGATTTTTTGTTTTGTTGTTGTTTTTGTGGTGGTGGTGGTGGTAAAGTTTTCAATCAATCAATTTCAAAGGATAACCGAGGGTAACAGTGATTGGCGAAAAACTAAGAGAGAAAAAAAACCTAGCAGATCTTAAATTTAATCAGAAAAAGAAAATTATGAACAACTCATGAAACTAACCAATTCACAGGATAAATCTTATCAGATTAAAAAACGTCAATCCTTATTTGAAACAAGTGAATTAGGTAAAACAATCAATCGTATCAATGCATTGCCAATTAACATTCAAGTAAGTATGATTATCATGATAAATACATTTTATTAACTTTAAAAAAACAATAATCAATATCTTTGCATGCACATATGCCAAGAACAGACTGGTCAGTTGCAGTCCTAAACATCAATGAGAAGATTCAAGTAAACAATACCAATTGCACAAGCAAGTAGATAACATGACTCAATAGCTAAGTTGATAAAGCGATGGCATTTGAAGCGAATGGTACTAAGTTCGAGTCCCAGAGTGAACATCAACTTTCAGGTGCAGGTACATCCAGCCGACGAGTCCCGAATAGGACGAAACGCGCGTCCTGGATTCCACTGCTATCCACTATTGATCTTTGCAAAGAATCGATATTGTTATTATTAGAATGGAGTAAAAAAGCAAGATCATGTTAGAGTTTCAGTGTAATATTTATTCAGTAAACCATTTATTCTCTGATAGATCGTTGATCTGATTCTGACTTAGTATTCATCACTTTAGTGACTGGATATCTGACCTGATGAATATAAACCTTTAGTTAAGCTTTGTATACTAAAACTAGGCTATCACCATTTAAGCGATAGAGCACGGGATAGTAGGAAGTTAAATACGAGCTGAACAGGAAGAATTTATTCATGCATTTGTTTATTCAAACAGATATTAAAGTGAGAAGCGGGAAAACGAGATGATAAGCTTCCCAACTCTTTTTGATAAAACTTGACTCCCTGTTCATAACTAGACTAAATAAACTAATGACACATGATGATTAGAATAAGCGGTATACACATATACGCTCAAATAAAAGACAGTCGAGCTTATGGACAAGTAATTGACAAGGTCAAAATATGACCCAAGAAGAATACATTGATTAGTCTGTTGGAAGGTCAGATTAACCTATGTAATTGTGATATACCACTAAACATAACAGTTCTACCCTTAAATTCAGTATTCCTTTGTACTAATTCAATATGATCTATACTCAAGAATAATCTTTGTTTTCATTATTCCAGTATAAAATCCATTTCGTAATTCTTTTATGTCAGATGTATATATACAGTATTCGTTGACTAATTACTAAATCCCGATTAAATTAGTATAAAAATAAGCATATTTGTTTAACAGATTATTGTAATGTTTTATGTTATGTTTCTCTATGGAATTCGTAATCGATTGGTGGGTATGGGTAAGAGTGAGTGATCAGCTCGATCTCCACCACCCGGGTTACCGCTTACGTTAGTTCATGAGTCATGCGTTCCATTATCCAAGAGGCACAACGCGGACGTGTGAGTCGGATCTCCATTCCTTGCCAATTTTTATCTTCCTCTTTGTATCATGAAAATTTCAGTTTTTCAGTGCTTCACGTTCAGTCATTCAAAATTAAAACAGATATTCATTTGTCATTTAACTGTTAACAAACATAGTTATGATGAGGAGCCCCTAAATAGAACGAAATGGCCATCCAGTGCTTCTAGGTTTACTATCTTTTCAGTCAACCAAATATGAGAATATAAATTTAACTGACAGGTATTATAGATAGATTACTTGGTGCTAGAATAACTTGAAACACATTAAATTATATTCTGAAGATATTTTGAATTTCAAGGATTACCCCCCTGAAAACGTGTTATCATATTAAGTAAAAATTCCCATTTAAATATCAAGAAACAGTTTTGTCTTAGATATTTTAATAGATACATTTCATATATCTATTTTTCGTATGGTATATTCATTATCTCTTCATTCTACATCACTCCATAAACCTGTCTTCACGAGCTCTACCAATTTTCAGTTCATTTGTCACTGGTAACATTTGGATTGATCTTGGATTTCTATTGAATTGAATGCATTCAACACTGTTCATTGGTTGGAAGTGGTTGAAAAGAAATACTCAATTTACGATTTATGTTGTTTGGCATTCTTCAGCAATACGTACCTTGTATCTCGCAGAAATCGATGATCACCGTGCGATTTGAATCTGAATTACCAAGGTTTACAGTATGAAACATTATTATTGAGCTATTCAGATCATGCCTACGCTCCATTGGGAGTATGATATTTATAATTCATGGTCCATTGATTAGTGATCACCATCATATTTGTCTTTATTAATAATAAACCAGGTTATGGCCACTAGTCTAAGTGAATCAACATCATGTCCAATATATTGAGATGTTCAGTAACTGGAGTTAATTAATAAGAATACATGAGACTAGTTTTTGTGCTACACCATACTTATTTACAAGGTGTATCTGTAATGTTGACTACTAAATAAACATGAAATACTTAAATGAAATAGTGATCCAATGCTTCCAGGTTTTCGAATCATTTCATGATTTAAACTTTAAAAAAATTCTACAATCTCCACAGATTCTTTATACCAATCTATTAATTGTTCAATTGATCGTGTTTTCTTTTCTCGTAAAATTTCTATTTTAGGATCATGGTGATCATTGGAAACGAATAACTGATTTAGCAGAGCAAACAAATTCATCCATAACAATGAATCAATTAACGTTAAGACGTTCATCAGAGGTAATAATATAAAAATAAAACTGTACAATTTATTTATAAAACATTTCACAGGTTTAAATCATGGGTCAGTTGAAGCTAGACCACCATTGAAAACCTGGAAGCACTGGACGGCCGTTTCGTCCTGGTATGGGACTCCTCAACAGTGCGCATCCACGATCCCGGACCACGTGGGGCTCGAACCCAGGACCTACTGGCTTCGCGCGCGAGCACTTAACCATTAGACCACTGAGTCGGCATCCAACGGTGTTAATGTCTAACTTCAACCAATCCACGAAGTTGCACCACCGTACACAATTGTCTTCAGTGAGTTGTTATTTCACAACAGACCGGTTGAACTCCACTGATAACGGCTTCTCACTAGAACTCCAGGAGTTTTTCTTGAAGTCAGTCACTAGTGAGCAGTTGATTATTATTATTATTATCAGAATGGGTTTTGTGGAGAATTCAAGAAATTTCACAGGTTTAAATCATGAGTCAGTTGAAGCTAGGATGAAACGGCCGTCCAGTGCTTCCAGGTTTTCAATGGTGGTCTAGCTTCAACTGACTCATGATTTAAACCTGTGAAATTTCTTAAATTCTCCACAAAACCCATTCTGATTATAAAACATTTGCTTAAAATTCTATTAATTGGAACATTGTTTTATCCGATAAATAAGTAAGTCATTATTATTATTATTGTTATTATTAAAGGATCTGAATTATCGTGTTGCTAACATTCAGAACAGAATTTTGATCTAACTTTGTTACTATGTAAAAGACCGGTAAAACTATAATTTATGGATGAACCAATCAGATTTACGAGATCAGGTCTTAGATTTTAGCGCGAAATTTATCCTATTTCGGTATTATAGCTCTGATATCAGTTCGTGATGAAAACACTAAATTGAATTCTTAACCCTAACCATCATCTGTAAATCATAATACTTATTCTTCAAACTGTTTTATAACCCTCATTTAGTGCTATTAAGTAGATGGAGATTTTCAAGATCATTTTAATGTTGCTCAAAAGTCATCCATAAATTATAGTCTCACCAAAAGTTCTAATGTGAACTTCAGTGACATATAGCTATGATGTGACAGATTATATATGGTAGGTAGATTGTGGCAACTAGTGAAATGCAGAACATCTATTTACTCCTATTTGGGAATCGTTACCCGAATGCATCTACATCTAAGTGTTGATAAGATGAAATGCCTGGCCTTGATCCTAATGACAGATAGAATTCCTTCATTCTAAACACATAATTAGCTAATAGCTAATAAAATATGTATGAACTTATAGCCACGATTTAGTTTAAAGTCAATTGTTAAGGATCATTGTATCAAATATAGTTAATTAGATGATTTTATTCATAGATTGACATCACTTAAGTATACCATTAAAAAAAAACTAGATAGAATGAGATAGATATTTCACTATAGAATGATACTAGTCAACAATTTTCAATATCATCTGACCTTACGACTACACACAAATGATAAATTTGAAACCAAGTTGAGATACTGTTGTTAGATGCTCTTTAGTTTCCCATTGAATCTTCAACTGATATTAATTTGTATTATTGTGAATAAACATGCAGTCGAGGATCTCTTGTTGAACTATGAGAACTATACACTGAATTCTTCATTTGTAAAATTCCATCACTTGTCCTTCACATTCTATATGATTCTTTCAAGTGATCATTTTCTTCATATTTCCGTTTCTGTTTTCTTCAAGTTGACCTACATAGTTTTCTGCTGCCAGGTTTCCTACATCCGATTGATGTTACAAACTACTTATATCGACAGACATAAGTAGCATAAACCACAGTACTAACAAACTTTTGTGTGTATTTTATTTCAATGTAAACCAATATGAGTTGTCAATTAATGAAAATAGATTGATAGCAGTGGAATATAGAACATATATCTTTTATCCTATTTTGGTCTCTTCAAGTGGTTATAACAGCACCCCAGTATGGATACTAATATGAAAATGCAGTCCTAAATTTCGGTAACGGAATAATTTCATCTCTTAATAATAATGATATAAACACCATGCCTGCTGACTCAATAACTCAACTGATAACACGTTGATATTTGGAGTGAAAGGTACTGGATTCCAGTCTCTTTGGGAAAATAAACAATAGGACTTATGCAAATTCATTCGACGAACGCTAACTAGGTGGAAGTACACTTTCTGCTTTCCAGCACTAACCATAATCCATCTATTCTATAAAATATCAGTGGATAGTTTATGTTTAGGACTGTTAATAGCTGAGAGGAAACATTGAAACAAGAATTACTAGTTAATTGTTCTAATTTAGTCTAAAACTATCAACCTCTATTCTTTTAGGTATCTTGTATAGAAACTATGCCATAATTTTTAGCTTCTCATTGTATATGCATTATGGATCAACCAATTAAAGGCAAATACTTGTTTTACATATCTAATTGAGATCATGGGCCTGTTAATGTCAATCCGCTATTGAAATCATGTAAGCACTGAACGGTTATTTGATCTTAGTACTGGACTCCTCAGTAATATGCATCCACATTCCCACATACATCACTAGAACCCAGAACCATTAATCCCAACATTTAGACCAGTGTCTAACTTCAACTAATCCGCGATATTGCGCGACTATCGTCTATTGTCTTCAATGGGTAACTACTTCACACCCAATACGGTTGAACTTCACTGGCCGACCAGTGCTTCCAGGTTTACATTGGTGATCTAACATTGATCGGTTAGTGGATCTCAATTAAACATCGACAATCCCCACACCCATATGCTGATAATTACACATTTTCAGAGTTGAATTCATGGATCGATCTAAGTTAGACCATTATACTACTTACCAACAGTCACTATTGAAATCAAGAGTCAATCTCATCGAGGCCACTATTAGAAACCTGGAATTACTGGATAGGCGTTGCGTCCTGGTATAAAAGCCGTGCACGTTGTGCATTCAATCATTCATCCAGGATGGTGGATCTACAATGTTAAGGAGTTACGTACTAGGATGAAATGACCAACAAGTACTATCAGATTTTCAATTATGATCTAGCTTAGATCAAAACTACTATAATCTCCACAAATTCCCTTACTGATAAATGTTAAATTTAACTCTAATTTATCTTAACTTATACATAAATTTCTATATTCATTCATAATGTTCTTTTTTTAAATTGTTCTCTATATACATTTTCATAAAATAATAAACAGACATCGGAAACTAGTGGAAAATACGATTCACAATCTCTATCACAACAATCTCGTAAAACTAGAACTAGTCATTCAAGTGAAGTAAGGAAAAGTAAACATTTTTATTGAATGTAGTTGATTTTTCTGTTTATTAAAATAAAATGTTCTGAGTATCACATTTCCCCCCGCCTCAAATATGTAGGCTATATCTTAATTAATAACTCCTGAGAATTCAGATAAAGAACTGATTTAAATGAATATTCATGAGGATATTTCACTTAGACTACGTATATGTAGCGGTAAATCAATAGCTCTGTAAATCTTTGACATTTGATGCTGACCAAATTAGTTTTAATGGACTCAGCTAGCTGAAGGTGCGGGGATCATGCATCTGTACCAGATCATGAGTGGGTACACTGTGCTCAACTACTCCTACAACCGCTAACCAGTTTAGATCAGTCACTTCTCGGTATATTGATAGTCTATCAAATATATCTTCAAATCTCTACTCTTCTAACTTCTGATTACAATGGGTTGGCATGTTTCGATTATAGAATGTGTTACTGGTTAAGGTGTTCTTAAACTTCAAATACTTGTGGCATCTTTATATATAACTATTAAATATGGAAGTAATTAGTCATTTGTATGGTGAACAAGAACACGAGTGGGGGCAATCGAATATATTTGTACACGAAATTACAGAATATCTCACTAAAATTTGAGAACTATACAGTAAATACTTAATTTGCAAAATATCAATCCATTGTCTTAAACTTGGCTGTTCCTTTTGCAAATATCAGTCCATCGTCTCAAATTTAATACCAATTGCTTTCCGTTCCCGTCTTTTCCTTCTCGATCTTTTACCGAAATACATTCTGTTCCTGACTATCGTTATATACTACTTATGTGAATATAAGTAGCTCACACCAGAATTTGTAGCTTAACATTACGAATTGACATTACCAAGAAAACCACCTAAGAATTAGGATGTAATAAACAACTGTTCCTATCTAGAAAGAAAAAATTCTGAATCTGTATGTATCCACAATACAATCAGTGATAGAATACAGAACTTTCAAGTTACTATATTAAGCACATAGAAGTCTATTCTAACTTCTGGACATACTAATTTATTCATTCAAGCCACATTTTGACCTTATTGAGTATCCGATTATTAACCCTAACTGTGTGTTAAGTGCTTGCTTCATCATTCATTGCGTGTCTGGATATAAATCTTCGGTCATGCTTAATTAAGTCCAGTTGGTTCACTCGCCTTCTCCATTGCGCTCCAGTTTGTTTTGTTTTACTTCGTTCTCTTCTCTTCTCTTCCTTCGTTTCCTTTCCCTGATTGTCTGTCTAGATCAACTTACTTACTTACTTACGCTTGTTACTCCCAATAGAGCATAGGCCGCCGACCAGCATTCTCCAACCCACTCTGTCCTGCAACATCCTTTCCAGTTCTGTCCAATTTCTGTTCATTTTTCTTATGTCTTTCTCCATTTCTCGGCGTAATGTGTTCTTTAGTCTTTCGATTCTCTTTTTGACCTGAAGATTCCATGTGAAGGCTTGCCTTGTGACACAGCTGGGTGCGCTCCTCAATGTAAGGCCAATCCTGATTTCTTCCTCCGTTAGAATCTGGTTTGTTCTATCCCACAGTAGGTTGTTGCCGAGAGTGTCTGGCCAACAGACCTTGGTGTTGGTTGACAATTATTTTTAGTTTCAAATGTTCTTTACTTGTAAATATGCTGCTTTTGCTTCGCCGATCCACGCCTTCATATCTGGATCAAATCCACCATGTTCATCAATGACGCTGCTCAGATGTGTAAAGGTTCTTACATCTTCCAAATCTTCTCCTTCAGTTGTGATTGGATTGGTGCCTTCTGTGTTGTATCGGAGAATCTTGCTTTTCCCTTTGTGTATATCGAGACTTAAGGTTGCTGAGGCTGCTGCTACACTGGTCGTCCTCTCCTGCATTTGTTGTTGCGTTTGGGATAGAAGGGCCAGATCATCTGCCAAGTCTAGATCGTCCATCTGCATCCTAGATGTCCAATGTATCCCGTGGTTCCCCCCAGATGTTGACGTCTTCACGATCCAGTCGATCAACAGGAGAAAGAGAAAGGGTGAGAGTAAGCAACCTTTCCTGACACTGGTCATTACCTCTAACGAGTCTGTCAATCGTCCTCCATGCACAATTTTGCAGTTTAACCCATCGTAGGAATTCCGTATGATATTGACTATCTTCTCGGGTACGCCGTAGTGTCGAAGAAGCTTCCATAGTGTTGTTCTTCCTACGCTATCAAATGCTTTCTCGTAGTCAATGAAGTTGATTTAGGGTGATGAATTCCATTCAATTGATTATTCCACAATGATCCGGTCTAGATCAATGAGTGTACAAAATACACGTATTAAAACCCCATTATCGTGTTTGGCTTATTCAATTCCGTCATTTGCTAACGCAATTTAAGTCGATAATGATATACAAACATTGGCAGCATGTATATTTCAATAACAATCATTATGCGATATAACTGGAGTCAGATATCGGACCACTAAAACATTCGTCATTACAAATTATTTAAGTATTTTAATTCCTAAGAGTCGTACATAATTAGTTCAAATTGTAGTAAAATATTACGACACGTGAAAGTATAGCGAAAAACATTAATAGTTGAAATCACAAGTCGATTAGAGCTAAAACATCATGGAATACCCGGAAGCATTGGACGGATGTTTCATCCTACCATGAGACGCATTAGTAGTACACACCCACGATCCTGCTTGCTGGATTCGAACCAAAAAACCTATCGTTCTCACGCACAAATGCTTAATCACGAAATCACTGAACCGCCATCCAACTGTGTTATTATCTAAATTCAATCAATCCACATTATATTAAACCACTTTACAGTAATGGATTTTAAATTTCTTGTCTTATTACCTTTGTTTACATTGTTTAAACTACATTTCTGTTCGTAAATATTTAATAATTGCAAATGATCATTATTTTTTGCTATGTCTGTATCCCAAGTGAATCACTTCTATATTGCCGTATAAAAAACGTTTTATTTATAAATTAGTTCTAATGAATCTAACATTTTTACAATCACAGATTTCGCAATGGATAAATTTCGAAACCAATTTTTACTACTGACAAGTAGTATAACTTTTATAGTTGAGATCATGAGTCAATTGAAGCTAGGCCACCATAGGAAACCTGGAAGCACTGGACGACCGTTTCGTTCTACTGTGGGACTCCTCGGCAGTACGCACACGAGGTCCCGCCTCGAGAGCTTTGTACCCAGGATCTATCAGACAATGGCGGATGTGTCACTCATTTTCGAGGATTAGTTGGATTTAGACATTAACACCGCTGGATGCCGACTCAGTGGTCTAAAGGTTAAGCGTTCGCGCGCGAGACTGACATGTCCTGGGTTTGAATTTCGCGAGGAGGAATCGTGGATGCACACTGCTGATGAGTCCTACAATAGGATGAAACAGTCGTCCAGTGCTTCCCAGTTTCCTATGATGGTCTATCTTCAATCAACTCATGATCTCAACTATCAAAATTACTATAATATCCACAAAATCCGTTCTGACAGCATAACTTTATCGGAAAACTTCAAATGACATTAATGAACAATTAACGCTTTTTTCACTAGATATGATTCATTGATCATAGTAATTCTTTAACTAGGATCTGAAAAAAGGAACTTTGCATGCCATGATAAGAATGTTTCCGCCAATTTTTTCTACCTGATAAAGAAAAATCATAATTAACTCATCAGTTTTATGTATTATCCTGAACAATCTAAAATTCATTATAAGTAGAGATGAATAGTGGCTAGCGTGGAATTCAGGACGTTAGTTTAGTCCTTTTCAGGACTTATCACTTGGATGCATTTGCATCGCAGACTTGATGCTTATTCGGGGACTGGAACCCAATACAGTTTGCTCCAAACATCAGCGCACTGTCGACTAAGCTAATGAGTCCAGTTGTGAAATTTTGATTCACTTGTATTTGTTATTTCGATCTTCCCACTCATGTTCAGGGCTGAAATTAATCAGCCTACTTTGGAATATGTTCACCCTGTGGGAATTATCAGAACAGGATGTACATATACCAAATAAGACTGATCAATGTAGTCTTCAACATCAATTGGATGATTCAAACAATCAACACAAAAGAATCTGGAATCTAGTTCCAGGATTAGATTATATCAGCCTATAAACTATTAAAAACCAAGAAACAACCAAAATAGATTAAGAGTTTTATAGTATGAAGGAAAATATGTTTGATAATAGTTCTCTATGGTTAGTTGACTAGCTTCAGTAGATAGTACTAAAAATTATATAGTTTAAATCAAGAATAAATTTTATTTAAGTAACAATTAAAAACGAGGAAATATTAAGGTTCTGTTTTGTCATAGAATGCTGAATAATTCCATACATGGATGGAATAATTGTCAAGTACTATGTAGGTTGTTTAATTAAGGTCAGTGTTTGTTATGTAAACTACAGTTTTGAACAATTTCCACAAATAGCTAACACTAATAATGATACATATTTCTGATGACATAGCAAATGGATAACTGAAGTATACTGTTGTTAGCAGTGATAAATATTTCACACTCAATCAAAGCTTTATATAGAAAGGAAATCATTACAGATTGTGTTATTATTATTTTTTTAAATTAGAAAACTGTGAAAGAATTCGAAGAACTCACTGTTGAAGTCGAAGAAGAAAGTAAGATTTTTGATAGATATACTGAGTTCGGTGGAATCAAATCTCAGGAAACAGAGAAATTAGAGAATGATGAAGATGATAAAAATGTGAGTTTTATTAACGTTCTATCGATTGTGAAATGCAGATATATATATATATATATATAATAACCAGGTCAACAATTTTTATAGGTACAAGGATCTTCCTTCCTTTTTCTTCTGGTGGTCGATTGTATTATGAAGACCTTGACGTCTGAGGGAAAACACGGCATACAATGGACAGCTCAGAACCAATTAGACGATTCGAACTTCACAGATGACCTAGCCCTCCTATCCAATACACACGAACAAATGCAGATAAAGACAGCCAATGTAGCAGCAGTCTCTGCATCAGTAGGTCTCAACACACCCAAGGAGAAAACCAAGGTCCTCAAATACAACACGGAGAACAGCAATCCAATCACACCTGAAATCTTGAGGAGTCAAATACTTACTAGTCCTATAATTATCAATCCATCAGATCTATAGAAAATTAACAGTTCCTTGGATCACTTCATGGTAACGTCTCGAAGCGTGAAGTTGGATGATGTCGATTAAGATTATCCAAGAAGAATCAGATTTCTTAAATTCCAGATACATCTTGTTGAAAAGTGTACATTGGCTTACGTTGACTTTATCCAACTACACTGTAGTGGCTGGTCCTATGTCAAGCGCACAAAGCCTATTCTAGCTTCCGGACGAGCCAGTTTATCCATTCTACATTTCGACCATATTAATTATTCACTCATCAACCTTGACTGTTTTTATATGAGTGTATGTGTGTGCAATGCTTATCTCATTCATCACACATTTGTAACTTATTTTTGTGTGACTATTAATGTTGATTAACTCTCGGTTAAATTGAGTTGGCTCACAGGCTTTCTCCACTGCACACCATCTCGCTTCGCTTTACTTTCTTCGCTCCCTTCACTTC
Source organism: Schistosoma margrebowiei (assembly GCA_944470205.2). NCBI lineage: Eukaryota > Metazoa > Platyhelminthes > Trematoda > Strigeidida > Schistosomatidae > Schistosoma > Schistosoma margrebowiei. Next base: position 14,979,031 of record OX104027.1, read on the forward strand.
GTTCCACTGATCGTCTGTCCAGATCAGTAGGTGTACACAATATATGTACTCAAAAATTCATCCTCATATTTGACTTATTTAATTCATACATTATGGCGGATTACTTACGCTTGTTACTCCCTATGGAGCATAAGCCGCCGACCAGTATTCTCCAACCCACTCTGTCCTGAGCTTTCTTTTCTAGTTCCACCCAATTCTTGTTCATTTTTCTCATGTCTATCTCCATTTCTCGACGTAATGTGTTCCTTGGTCTTGAGGATTCCATGTGAGGGCTTATCTTGTGACGCAGTTGGGTACTTTCCTCAATGTGTGTTCTATCCATTATTATAGTGGATTAAGTCGATAATTATATATGAGAAAAATCAGAATGTATATTTCAATAACGATCATTCATACAATCTAACTGGAGTCAGATCCTTCGCCATTAAAACACTATATGGTATATATTTCACTAAAAGAAACATCTCTGATAACCGTATGCCTTAGAAATAAATTTAAACTCTTATGTAATACAATTTTTTTTCCAGTCATTATTCAAAACACAAACCCATAAAAAACCAGATCAAACCAAATTGATCTTACATAATAATCATTCAATTAGAAAACAATTAGCATGTATCAAAGATCATCCCAAACCTCAACCGTTTCCAGATAGACAATTGTATATTTATGTTATAGCAGATCCAACAGGTAAATATATCATAAATGAATTCAATTTTGTTATATGAATGATATACATGTTATAACTACTAGTTATAATTGATTGTTATGCGCTTCATAATCGATCATCATATAGAGCATTTTACCCCGTTTATTCATTAAACTTAACGCTGTATCACTTTTTCCTTTCTTGAAAAAAAAGCAAAACAATCATATAGAGATGAGATTGGAACAATAAAGAGGTAGTGAGATCTAAAACAATAAAGCAGCTTTAAACTCCTGAATTTTGAGGATTCCTAGAAATTTCTTAAACAATAGAAATGAAGACTACTTAGTTGCTTACTTACTTACGCCTAGTACCCCTCGTGGGCGGGGAGCATAGGCTGTCCACCAGTACTCTCCATCCAATGCTCGTCCAAAAATGAAGATAGAAACAGTTGAATTCTCATAAAATAAAAGTAGAACTAACTTGATCTAACCTTTATAAATCTACATATTATCACTTCAATAAGCACAACTATCAAGTAAACAAGTGTATGTAAACATATACAAATATAAAGTAATTTTCTAAATGTATGCATATATGCTTCCAATTACCGACATAGTGTGTTCTTCGATCTCTCTCTTCTCAGTTTCCTTTCAGGATCCCAAGTTAGGGCTTGAATCGTGATGCGGTTTGTTGATTTCTGTATTGAATGTCGTAACCACTCCCAAAGTCTTTTCTAACTTCTTCATCAGCTGGCAGTTTGTTTGTTCTCTCCCAGAGAAGACTGTTGCTGATGGTATCCAGTCAACGGACATTGGATATCTTGCGTAGACAATTATTTATAAATACCTGTACTATTTTGGTGATGGTTGTAGTAGTTCTCTAGGATCCAGTTTCGTACTGTAGGACGTTCGTATTGAAGATTCTGGTTTTAATATTGGTTGAATGTTGTTTTGAGTTCCATAAGTTTTTCAATTGTAAGAATATTGCCTTAGTGGAAACCGAGATTCTTTGAAATATACTTTATGAATTTAAAAGACAAGTTATGAATATCTTCTGATTAAAGAAATAAGAATATTTAACATCGAAACTTATAACATAATGGTTAATCAATTATTCTCACTGATGACAATAGTGGACGTTGGAGCAACTTCGTGGATTTGTTGAAGTTAGACATTAACACTGTTGGGTACCGACCAACTCAATGGTCTAGATTTTAAGCGTTCTTGCGCGAGAATGATAGGTTCTGGGTTCGAATGGATGCGTACTGCTGAACAGTCTCACACTAGGATGAAATAGCCATCCAGTGCCTCCAGCTTTTCAATGGTGGTCTAGCTTCAATTGACTCATGAATTTCACTATTAAACTTACTATAATATCTACAAAACTTCTCTCCAATTATGATCCATTAAAATTTGGATTAGATCTTATTTCTAATTGTTTACCAATTGAACAATGGCAAGAAAATAAATTAATTTAGAAGGTTAGATCACATAATGGATAAAATGAAACTTCTCATTTGAATCAACTATATGATGATCTCTGTAAATCGTGGAAATTCAGGTACCTTGAACTATTGCATAATATTTTACAAATTGACTGTTAACTTATACCATGAAGCATTATAAGGGTGGATAGTTAAAGTTGTTCCTACCATAAATTGATGTTAATCAGAGAGTATTGTACTTTATGCGTCCAGTTTTGATGTTGGTTCCCGGATGCTCAGTCTCATGAAATCCTTTAGAATAAAAGTTGGAAATAATTCAAATTAAATATATGAGAAGAATTAGGAAAAGTGGAAAGTTTTAAAAGTCTATACAATACTACTAGTTTATAAGAAGGTATAAACTTTGAATATGACAGATTTAAGCGTTAGATGGTTAGAAGATAGTCGATGATAAATTTTAAGTTTCATGCTAGTTGGAACTAGTTAACAAAAAGCAACCATTGTAATCATTATAAGCAAAAATGGATAGTGGCTAGCAGTGGAATCCAGGACGCACGTTTCGTCCTGTTTGGGACTCGTCAGATCGATGTGCCTGCATCTTAGAGTTGTTGTTCACTTTGGGACCGTTCGCTTCAAACGTCATCGCGTTATCCACTTAGCTACTGAGTCCTGATAGCCACTTGCTTGTGCAATACCAAGTGAAACATTGTAATCATTGTTTACTTATAGATATGCGGATTGAACTCACCAATTTAAGAATGTATGTTTGGCCATATTTACAAAGAATTTGTAATGAACGTGGATTTACACTTAATATAATTGATGATAGTATGGATACAGATATTGAACCACGTAATCAGTTGATGATGCCAATGATGAATACAACATCAGATGATTCAATAGATGATTATGAATTAAAAGAATATTTGTCTAGAAGAATGAAACAAAAGAATTATCTAAATTGTTTGGTAAGTAAATGTTTCAATAGTTTTTAACTACAATTTACTTTCAATAGAGAGTATGATACTATTGAACTATTAAGTTGATCACCAGTAGTTCATATTCTTTCTAATTTGAATCCCGTGGTTGAATACGAAATCATGAACTTTATCCTGTCGTGTTCTCCGTAATATATGAAGGTCTAAGATACTAATCTGTTAACAGAAGCTAGTGAGAAGTTTTCGGTTGAAACGTAACAACTCACCTCTGCATCAGTAGGCCTAAACGTACATAAAGAAATGAATTATAATTGTTGTTTAAATTTCCCTTTTTATACCCAGTGTTGTATGAATGATCGATTTCTCATACGTCTTCACTTTTCACTCTTTGAAGCACTCATTTAATAATTTTGGAAATGATATAATCGTTTATATTTGTTTCATTACATACTTACGTACTGAAGCCTTTTACCCCTCATAAAGGAGCATAGACCACGTATCAGCATTCTCAACCCAACTCTCTACTGGACAATCCTTTACATTTATTTCCACTTGTTAATCATTTTTTGATGTCTACTTTCGATTCCTGAAATGATGTGTTCGTCGGCCTTCCTTTTTTCTGTTTTTCTTCGAGATTCCAAATCAGGGCTTGAATCGTAATGTGGTTTGTTGATTTCCTTAATGTATGTCCTATCCACTTCCATTGTCTTTTCCTAATTTCCTCTTCAGATGGGAGCTGGTTTGTCCTCTCTAACATTAGATATCTTGTGTAGACAATTGTTTATAAGTACTTGTACCTTTTTATTTGTTTCATAGTTGAATATAAAAGCTAGTAATTTGTACAGTGATTATCCCATTAGTAATAATGAACTCTTGTAATCACATTATCGTTAGATTAGATTCCAATTCGAGAGTGGTTACAGTAAGAGATAATTTGTTACTCGGTTTCTTTACATCTTTAGAAATATATTTGAATGAAAAAAAGTGTAAATCTAGATACTGTAGTTAACGAGAACACAAGTGGAGACAATCGAATGTAATTGAATACGACATTACAGAATATCATAGTAATATCAGTGAACCATACAGTAAACATTTCATTTGTTAAATGTCAATCAATTGTATCAGACTTTATTGTCCCTTTGTTTTCGCACCAATCATTCTCTGTTCTCGTTCTCGTTTCTTTGATCTTCTCAACCTTCTGTCTCCAGTCATTCCATTGTAGATTGATGATATATATTACTTATATCTGTCGACATCAGTAGCATGCACTATGATACATATTTCGATAGTATTGAATCAATCACTATTTTTTCTTTAATATTTATGGTCATATCCTCAAAAACCCTTATTAGGAATAAGGAGAAAAACCATAGTGACTTTCATGTTAGATGTCAGGCTTAATATATATAAACATTTATTGATCCACTATACACATGAACAGAAAAGATTACATAAGTTCACACATATAGTTACTTGGATCTTCATAGATTCTATACTGGGAGTAAATAAAATTATTTCATTTCAATGTATAAATGATATTTGTCCAAACACTTAACATTGAACAATAGAATAAGGATGAAAACACTCATCCAATTTGTGATGCACTCATAATTAGATAGTATCAATTACCTTCATAGAATAGATCTATTCATATCTAAGAATTTGGAATATTTATATGGTTCCAATTTATTTATTTCAATAACACAATAACTAAAAGCTTTTAATATCATCTACTGATTGTGAACCCTAATATATATATATGCAGATGCATATGTGTGGTGCATTGTATTTATTTATTTATTTCAACACATAGATATTGGTATAAGCATGCACTAAATACATATGCGCCACACAAATCTCATTCGATATGTGTGAGGGATATGATACTGCACGGATGCTCAAACCAAAGCAGGTGATTTTCTTAGGGGGCCAGACCCCGAGCCTTCGACCTGAAGGTCTGGTTAACAAGGCAGTGGAGCATAGTAAGGAGATGCAGTCCCATGGAAGCCGGTGACCAACAATTGGTTCATACGCCATTTTTCCCGCAGGATACTGGAGCCCATGTGCACCATTGGTTTGGAATCCGGTTAAACCGCTGGACATTCGCTTTTCGTCTTCTCATTTTTGTAAACAACACCCCCGCCACGAGAAGGCAGTGAATAGGACTTCACTGGCAGAGGCTATATACGCATGGCCATGTGAGAGCATTTCGAGAGGGTGTGCGGACTCTCCCCACTCTCGGCCGTACCAGGGCATTTGGAGGAAAAGTAGGCCGCCTGGGTGATAGATATAAGTAGTATGTAGTCACAATCGGGTCTAGAATGTCTATCAGAAGAAGATTGAGATGACTGAATTGAAAAGAACAGAAAGGGAAACAGGGAAAAATCGTTATAACAACAGAATTAAAAGAATCATGAATCATATCAAGGATAACTGAAGAAATATCTGGAAATAATAATATCGTTACTTGTTACTTAAAATTGTCAGAAGGGGTTTGGTGGAGATTTTAGAAATTTCACTGATTGAAACTTGTGACCTTGGTACCCAAATAATATATAACTTAGTGATACCACCAATTATAGAACAGTGATTTATTGACCGAACCAATGACGTATAAAACATGTACGAGCAGTCTAGAGTCCTTATCGATCCTTCTTCCTGACTAACTTTGCCTATTGAGTCCAAAACACAAATCTAAACCTCTGCAATGTGAATCCTGTATTTCAAACATACTGGGTTTATATACAATCCATACAAAATAGAAAACAATATTTTTACAAGATCAAGCCAAATGTGGCTGTGAATGTGGGAGATTATAATTTATAGACTGGGTATAACTCAGGAACGGTAAATCATATAATAAAAGTCTGGGAATCAAAATCAAGCTTATAATAAGAGGAACATAAATATGCATAGTTTATTCAATAAAAATATATGTATAGTATTAGTCCAGAAATAGATTACAGCAATTATCATTCATTATTCTCATCGGGATATAATAACTATATTACAATATCTAAAGATTCTATATCAGAATAGACTAAACAATCTCTGGAATGTATTCAATCATATAAGCAATCCAAATGAAATATATGACCTTGTGCACATATCTAAGGGTTATTAAGATATTCATCAAAATATTATAGTTGATTAACTATAAATGGATTTTCAAAATGATCACGTATTATTTTGATGGTTGAGATCATGAGTCAAATAAGGCTAGATCATCATAGAAAACCTGAAATCACTGGACGGCCGTTTTGTCCCCGTGTGGGACTCCTCACCAGTGCGCATCCATGACCCCGCCTCTCGAGATTCAAACCGAGGACATATCGGTCTCGCGGTCGAAAGCCTAACCTATAGACCACTGAGTGGGAATCCAACGGTGTTAATGTCTAGCTTCAACTAATCCACGAAATATACTGACACATCCACCATTTTCATCAGTGAGTTACTATCTCACAACATATCTGGTTGAACTCCATTGGTCACTGCTTCTCACCAGAACTATCTTGAAACCAGTCACTAGTGAGCATATCTTGATTAGTATCAGACGGGGTTTTGTAGATATTATAGTAATTTTAATGGTTAAGATCATGAGTCAATCGAAGCTAGACCACCATGGAAAACTTGAAAGTACTGGATGACCGTTTCGTCCTATTGTGGGATATTACTAGGAGAATCATTGAAAACCATGAGTACTGGATAATTGTTTCATTATACTTTGGAATATCTCAATAGTGCATAGTTATTTTTACATTCTGGATCAAGTTATGGATCATCTGATCTTCTGACAATCATTATTCATTTAGACATTCTGATTATTAATCTTATCATTCTAATAATTGACAAAATGTTTTAATTACTATTTAATACTGTCACTGGACATTTATCCTAATGTTTATTTATATGAAATAGATTCTATTATCCAATCGTTCAGTTGGTCCAGTTATTCAATTACCTCAATATCTTCCTAACAGTTTAATAAAACAAATTAAAAATAGTGCATTAGAAGAGATAGAAGATATAAAATCTGAAATAACTATGTTATCAGAAAAATTACCTGGATTTGATAGTCCACGTTTACAACGTCGTCTTTCTAGATATTTAGGTTCACAAACATCATTAGGATCATTATCTGAAGAGGTAACAATGAAACAAGTGAGTATCATTATTGATCATTCAAATGAAATATTGTTCAACATTTTCTTTTTAGACTTGTTCAGATTGACATTCTAACTCTCAAGAAATATATGGTTATAACTGTAGTTATAGAACCCTTCCGAAGATTCCAAATAGAAGATGTAAGATCTGATAAACTTGGTCACGGTATGGATCTACTTTTAAATCAGCAAAGAGAGATATTAAACATTGAATCAAGTACTATGATGTACTCAAATACGGAGGCTCTTTTAAGTAGATAATATTTCAATAATTAACAGGTGTAATAGAGGCAAACTGATAAAAATGACAGACGGATAGAGCAGTAATAATGAAATGGATTAAATCTCAAGTATTTGTATCTGTTTAGGAGTAACAACTCCATGTAGTAGAGAGAGATAACAAAGTTTACACATTCAAAAATGATTGATAATAACAAATTACGAGTCACTCTAATCTAGGCTACTATTGGAAAGCTGGAAGTGTTGAAATGTTGTTTCGTTCTAGTATGTAACTCTTCAGAAGTGTTCATCCAAGCATTTATTCAGAATCGTGGACGCGCACTGCTGATGAATCCCATGCTATAACACAACTGCCTTCATATGTTTCTAGGATTTCAACGGTGGCCTAGATGAAACTGACTTGTGATTTCAATAGTGAAAATATTATAATCTCTACAGATCCTTCATACTGACAACATAATCTTCCGAATATTATTAAATAATACGATGGAATGGAAAAACATAATCAATAATTTCACAACTGGTTACGATCCATCTATTCTATAAAACATCGGAATACATATTATCTTACAGGTTTACTGAGATTTGGTGCATCTTGGAGATAGCTTTTTCATCTATTTACATCATTTTTATAATATCACCATGTCGACTCAATTCAAATAGTTTACAATGGATTGATCAGTGCGTGGCGATCAATGTCATGTTTGTCAAATCCCCTTAGTGCAGATCCAATACTATCAACCAAGTTGCAATGTGGCCACTAGTCTAGGTGACTCGGTATTGAGTGTACTATGTTGAGATAAGATGATGGTTGGAGGTAGTCAACAGGAAACCTTGGACTTAGGTTTCGTGCTACTTGGCACTCGTCAGCATGGTATACCTGTAATCTTGAGGGAACTGATGCTCCCTGACGGACTCGATCTCGTGTCGATAGGATCCGATCTGCACTAAGAATGATCTGACATACATGCCATTGATCACCACCCAGTGATCAATCAATTGTGACTACATCTCAGTCATACAAGAAGTCAGTCGCGGCCCGGATAGCTCAGTGGTAACGTCTCTGATTGTGAAGCTGGATTACATGGGATCGAATCCGTTAGAAAAAATCAGTTCCCTTAAGATTACAGATACACCTTGCTGACGAGTGCTAAGTAGCACGAAACCTAAGTCCAAGGTTTCCTGTTGACTACCTCCAACCACCATCTCAATTTAAATAGTCCTAGGTTTATATACTATGTGATTGATTTTCTTTACTGAACGCTGACATATCTATTGATCTCTTGTATTTTAATCATTTTAGTCTCATATGTCACCAGTAAGTGATGCAATACCTAACAGAAGAAATACTTCAAAATTTTCTAATGTTACACCGATACAAATGACACAAATTGAAGATTCAATACGTCAGAAAAGTGAAATTATACGTACACTTAATCCAGATATTTTAGACAAATGGTACTGTCCAACTTCAGATTCACATTCGGATATTTCATATTTACAACCAGTTAGGTATGTTCATTTTAATTTTACGTGATTGTTATTAATCAATTTTTAAAAATCCTAAATTGGTTCTTAGATCTAGTCAAGATGTGACAAACATACTATATATAATCCAGTTCTCAGTTAAGTTGTGTATTTTGATGGCGATGTCATTGTGAGCAACATCACTAGCTCCTATTTCATGTAGATTTAAGCTTTTTATACTATTTCTATAAGTGTGTTGTGTGGTCGAGGACGATAATGATTGGTTACTTTCTTAGTCAAACTAATAGATAGTCTAACAGTAGTAGATGACTTATATATTCCCTTACCCTTATTATTACTGTATCGGCTTGTTGTCGATTTTTGGTCTGAAAATATAATTACGTTCTAGTCAGGCTAATCATGTGTTCTTGATCTGAGTTGTGTTGAAGTCCTGTAGGATAGACACTGGGAGGGAGTCTAGTGTAGATATTCGTCTATTATTTTTTTATTATTATTAGAAGCTTTATTCAACATTATATTTTTGGTACAACATAGAATTCTCAGCATAAAGTATTTCAACAAGTTTCCTTTTCTTATACCTTGATCTATTGTGACGATAAATTTTGAATGATGACCGGTTAGATATTAGGAGTTCGGTAATCCATATTTGATTAATTTTCATTCGTTTCAATGCATATTGCTAGCCACCATGATATCGTTGACTGTACCTTTTTTGTATCCCGTATAGCGAAAGGTCGTAAACTTTTCATAAACGAGCCTGAATAGATTGTACGCACAATAGACATAATGATGTGCTGAAACAAACAACAAAACAGATAACTTGATGGAATATGTAGATCGGAGGAACAGGTAGCCCAGATATTCAAGCAGGCTACCACTGATAAATTAACACCCCATTTGTCAAGATGGAGAAAGTCCGACCGTTATAACAAAGTCTCATATTAGAATTTGCATATTTTTTATTCATTATCATATGCGCCGATGATTTTATTTAGAATGACAATGAAAGCTTGTCAATTATATTATCTAACTTAGAGAATACAATATTGTTAAAAGCATCCACTTGGGTTACGAAGCTTCTAGATCACATCAAAGGTATATACCATTGTCATGATGGAATATGATTTCCATGCCTTTGATGTATTTTGTTTACTATGATTATTTATCAGAATAACATGTAGGATTTAAAATAAATCCTTGGAAAGTCATTTCGTCGAAGAAAAAGTCATCACTAGTGTTATAACGAAAGTACCTTGTATGTTTATCTTTAATGATTTGGAATCAGTAGTTTTCTGAACTAAATTGCCATGTATCCTCGTTTACATGGTAATACGTTTCTTTCTTACACCACTAACAACAAGCCGATTAACTCCATTATATTTGTCATACGAATAATAAGGATACTTACAATGCTGAAATTGGAATATCAGAAGCTCAGACGAGTGATCACAAGTAACTCTTATTTATTTAAACAAATAACTCACATTATTTTATGAATAAAATATCAAACTTCATAACACCACTGTTTTCTTTTTGATTCTAGAGGTTAAGCGTTCGTGCACGAAACTGAAGGTGCTGGGTTCGAGCTACGCTTACGGGATAGTGAGTACGCATTGCTGATTAGTCCCATACTAGGAAGAAACTTCCGTCTAGTGTTTCTAGGTTTTCAATGAAGGTGTACCTTGAAATCGACTCATGAATTTAACCATTAACATTCCAATAGGTATATAAGTAAAGAATTTCTCAGAACAAAACTGAATAAGAAATCAGTTATTAATTGATTGTAATTTATGAATAGCAAAAAAAATGTCAAAAGATAAGTTGTAAGTGAGTCGAAGTTAGAACGTCATTAAACGGATAGCTATTCAAAGTTTCCTACTCCTCTATTCTCACTTATTCTCAGCATTTATGATCCACAGAAATAGTCTTACTGATGTAAAGTTCCTAAGACCTGGTTTATCAGAAGATGGAATGACTTACATGAGAAAACCTTTCACTTTGTAGTATGAGTGAAATTTATCTATAAAAAACACATGTTGAAATCAAAAAGAAGCTCTCTTGATCAAAAGTTTAGGGATTTCGAAAACTGTATATTGTGAACTCAGTAGCAACTTATTACTGGGGTTTAAAGTAAGAAACTGTGATCGATGGCATTCAACCATATTAGGAATGTGGTAATCACTCATCATTCGGATTGGTAGGTAGTTACTCAATATTACGAACTTATTAAGGTTGGAAATGAGAACAAATAACCAACATTTTAGTGATTAGCACCATAGATATTATGAACAACAGTTCAAGAAGATTTCGCATAGTTTGAAGATGAGTGATCGAATACAAAGGTGAATTTATAGTCAAATCGAATGAGGCGCCGTAAGGCACGGCAAAGGCTAATAGTAGGATTCAATCACATACACGAGAAAGAGAATGATTCATCAAACAATATTTAAGCGATTAACATTTAAGCTAGAAAGAGATATAGGCGCCGGCTGTGACATGTGATCAAGCGTACATATTTACACAGATATGATAGTGATCATAAAACAATGCAAAGAAATAGACGGATTGTTACTGTTCAAATAACATTGTCTGGTAAATAAGTTAATAAAAGAGTTTGACAAAAATTAACCATATTCGAAATTGATTGTAGTAGACCATCATTGAAAACCTGGGGACACTAGACGGCCGTTTCGTCCTAGTATGGGACTACTCAGAGGTGTGTATCCTTGAACCCGCACACAGAACTCAGACCTGGGACATTCAGTCTTGCACGCTAACGCTTAACCTCTAGACCACTGAACTGGCATCCAACGGTATTAATACCGTACTTCAACCAAACCACGATATTGTGCGACCGTCCACCGATGACTTTGGTAAGTAATTGTTGGAAAACAGACACTGATCCATTCATTATATCAATCTAAACTCAACAAACTTCACAACCCTACATTGTAAGAAACTATACTAATAATCATGCATTAGATACAATACATTACTTTGAAATGATTGAAGCAAACAGGTGTTAAATTATTTTCATTAACAAAATATAAAAACAAATGATCCATCTTTGCTTATAAAGTTTATGATCTAAGGCAATATCTGGGCAATGCGCATAGGATACACATATGCCAATATGAGACTGATCAATTGAAGTCCTAAATAACAATAGGAAGATACAAGTGAAACAACATCAAGTGAATTCAAGTGATAATAATTTTGTCAAACTAACGTGCAAAGATTATTGAAAAAAAGCATATTAGGTGTATTAGTGTAATTCTCGTAGATTAAATAACAAGTTAATGTTAACTAGACCATTACTGACAATATGGAAGGATCGAATAGTTATTTCATTCTAGTATGGCATTCCTCAACAGTAATTAGCCTCAACGTCATCAAACTCAAGTTCTTAGATCCTACACATGAACGCTTAGTCTTAATAATGTATATAAAGACTATGAAATTAACTTTTTGACTATTTTCATCATACCGAAAGGTTTGTAATTTAGTTTATAAACGATTTATAATTATAATGATATCATTAAACTTACTTACTTACTTACTTACTTACTTACTTACTTACTTACTTACTTACTTACTTACTTACTTACTTACTTACTTACTTACTTACTTACTTACTTACTTACTTACTTACTTACTTACTTACTTACTTACTTACTTACTTACTTACTTACTTACTTACTTACTTACTTACTTACTTACTTACTTACTTACTTACTTACTTACTTACTTACTTACTTACTTACTTACTTACTTACTTACTTACTTACTTACTTACTTACTTACTTACTTACTTACTTACTTACTTACTTACTTACTTACTTACTTACTTACTTACTTACTTACTTACTTACTTACTTACTTACTTACTTACTTACTTACTTACTTACTTACTTACTTACTTACTTACTTACTTACTTACTTACTTACTTACTTACTTACTTACTTACTTACTTACTTACTTACTTACTTACTTACTTACTTACTTACTTACTTACTTACTTACTTACTTACTTACTTACTTACTTACTTACTTACTTACTTACTTACTTACTTACTTACTTACTTACTTACTTACTTACTTACTTACTTACTTACTTACTTACTTACTTACTTACTTACTTACTTACTTACTTACTTACTTACTTACTTACTTACTTACTTACTTACTTACTTACTTACTTACTTACTTACTTACTTACTTACTTACTTACTTACTTACTTACTTACTTACTTACTTACTTACTTACTTACTTACTTACTTACTTACTTACTTACTTACTTACTTACTTACTTACTTACTTACTTACTTACTTACTTACTTACTTACTTACTTACTTACTTACTTACTTACTTACTTACTTACTTACTTACTTACTTACTTACTTACTTACTTACTTACTTACTTACTTACTTACTTACTTACTTACTTACTTACTTACTTACTTACTTACTTACTTACTTACTTACTTACTTACTTACTTACTTACTTACTTACTTACTTACTTACTTACTTACTTACTTACTTACTTACTTACTTACTTACTTACTTACTTACTTACTTACTTACTTACTTACTTACTTACTTACTTACTTACTTACTTACTTACTTACTTACTTACTTACTTACTTACTTACTTACTTACTTACTTACTTACTTACTTACTTACTTACTTACTTACTTACTTACTTACTTACTTACTTACATTATCTCTGTTAAATTAAGTATTCTTTATCTAGATTCAATTGAAACTCTAATTGTTATGAATTTTCTTAATTAAGTCAAATTCTCCCAGGGATCACATGTTTCGATGATCAGAATATACGTCAAGCAGAGTTAAAATCTTGGTTAAATGATTCTCATCGAATACGATGTTTACTTATGCGTTTCGCTGATCAAAGTCAAATAACTAATTCATCAGCTACATCGTATCGTTTATCCAATATGGAAATATCGACACCAAATACTGAAAGAATTCGATCGAATACTGATTCTATTCCCAATTCAAATAGACATACTGATATAACTGATAGATCATCTCATGTAAAAGAGAAGTATAATTTCCAGTCAGGTAAATTCCATACATTTTGTTTTATTATTCGAATGTTTTTGATGAATAGTGAGTGACAGGATAATCAAATGATTAAGTTCGCTGAATTGTTAATACTTGGTTAAAGTGTATTTTTATGGTCTTTTTAAAGCTTAATCAACTTTACGAAAAGATTGGTTTATACTGACACTATAACCAGTTTGTACTAAATGAGTCAATATCAAGCTGTTCACTTTCTTCATCAAACCTTTGTTTAGCCAAGTTGGAAGGTGTTCACGAGCACAAAAATATAGATTTCTAGAACTTCGACCAACGTAACTTGCTCCACAGTAGCAGTCGAATTGATTCATACAAAACGAAGTGGTCATTCTAGGTAATTCATCTTTTAGACTCGGTGTCACCATTGGATGCATAGAAAACACTAATCATAGTTCTCCAGAGTTGAAAGATTTTTGTATTGTCCTCCATAATTTCTGAGTTAATATTTCACTAGCCACATCCCCTTTGAACTGTAGACGCATGAATAGAGATTTCTTCTTCACCGTTTGTATTTTTCCTATTCTCACCTTCACGATCACATATTTAATTATAAACTTCCTAGGGTAAACGTTCATTCTAAGAGTTCGGCTCATCTTCTATATCCACAGAACATATAGTGAGTATTCGGTAACTAAAGGTTTTGATCAGGTTTCGCTTGTATTGTAGTGGTTCAGAGCTAAGGAAATGCGTATACTCCTCAGTCCATGTATTTTTTTTCTTTTTAAGTTCCTTTTCAACGATCCATCGGCTCTTATTTAAGAGAACGTTCAAAAAGACTATTCGACCATCATTCTCTTCTTGAGTGTAGGAATCAAACGGTTCAAATTAATAAGATTTAATGCGTGATGGAGCACAATAATTTTTATGTGTCAATCTCTAACACTTTTCTGTTTTGAGCTAACTTACAGTAATTCTAAGTTACGAATGAATGAGATATTATCCAAATATAAAAAAGGATCTATAAGAATTAGATAGACCCAACGATTAACGTACAAACTTCAACAATAATCATCTACTATAGTGAAGATATTGAGAAGTCAGGAATAAATGAAAAGGCTCAACATTAAAAAAATTCCTAATTTGTAATGTAATAACTGAGTGTGTAGTAACAAACATGATTTTGGTACACGACAACAATATCGAATTGATAGCAGGAACAACCAATCAACTGTTGGCAGAGAACAATGAGCAATTATGAATTAAAAATGTTAACGTTAAATTCCACCACTGAAAACCCAGAAGCACTTGAAGACCATATCGTCTTAGTGAGAGTCTCCTCATATTAGATCGACTTATGAACTCAACTATTAAAATTACCACAATCTCCACAAATCCCCATTCTGATTAATAATCAAATGCTTACTAGTGACTAGCTTCAAGACGACTTATTGCAGTTCTAGTGAGAAGTCGTGACTATCGGAGTTTAATCCATGTCAGTTGGAGACAGCTATCTACTTGCGACAATGGATAAAAGATTACACAAGAACATGGGTTGATTTAAGCAAAACATTAACACCAATGAATACCGGCTCAGTAATGTTCTTGGTTCTTGGTTCGAGTCTTTGATGCGGGATCGTGAATGCACACTGCTAAGGAGTACCATATTGGGGCAAAATGGTCGTCCAGTGCCTCTAGGTTTTCAACAGTGTTTCAGTCTAAGTCCATTGTTGGTTTGGTGCAGGGAGTCGCCATGTTAGATGATGTCTCTCTTTATGTTTAAAATTACTGTTTTCTAACAGTAAACGGTTGTTTAAGCACAGTTCCAGTAAACGATCACCATTATCTGTTCTTCCATGGTGTGTCTAGCTTAGATTGACTCATGAATTCAACTATTTAAACACCTTTAATTCGTTTGTTTTTTAAATTCTAATCTCCATGATTTACTCTTTATGCTTATTTTATTTCTGATTATAAAACAATTTAGAAGTTGAAAGACAAATAGAAATGGTTCTACAAAATAATGAATTAAATTCTGACTGTTTTGTTCATATACGTTATCATCAAGATAATAAAATTCCATTAAAGAAATCTATTAATAATAATGATAATTCTATAAATCATTGGAGATCTCGATCATTATCATTAGCTTCATGGTCAACAACAAGAACTAATTTAAATACAATTAATTCTGGTTCATCTAATTCAATAAAAAATGAATTTCTTTCAAATGCTTTTGATGAATCATTAGCCAGAGCAAAGCTACTTGTGAATTGGGCAAGATTAAAAGTAAATTATACTTTGTAGTTTAATTTTTCATGATATAATAATGAACTAGACAAGGGGTTACTGATATACTTGAATGCTATTACGAGTTCACCTTATTTGGGAAACGGAACAAAGGTCAAAGATACAGTCACACGATAGGTTATTCTAATCTGTTGTCTCCGGCCCTGTTAACTAGATCGAGAAGTTTTGATGAGGTGTAGAGAATGTATTCTATAAGCACTCAGAAAATAAGAGGTCATCAAGCACACAAATCAAGCTTATTTATACAATGATAGAAACACCCTTGGAAGAGTCACAAAATAGCGTACTAAAAAATCTGTTAACCAATGACAGTCAAGGATATCCGAGTGGAAAATGTAAACTGTAGGTCAACTAAGCATCTCTTGGCGCAAATACATAAAATTCAAATTTTCAGAATAAAATTACAAAATTAGGATCTTTTCCAAGTGAGTTCTGGGGATCTAACTTCCTCAACACATACTTACTTACTTACTTAAGCCTGTTACTTCTCTCGGAAGAGTTTAGGTCGCCCACCAAGATTCTCCATCGAACTCTGTCCTAGACAATCCTTTTTAATTAAGCATAATAAATAATCTCAGCATTACTAACATGATGTTGCTACTGTATGTCATCAGTTTTTCATAGTGTGAGACTTCTCAGGAGTATTCAGTCACAAATCTACAGAAAACTGAACCAGTAAGCGCTCGACCTACAAATCATCAACTTAGCATTCAACGGTTTACATTCCTAATTTTATTCAATGAGTGAAGGTCGGGCAAGATTTATAATTGATTGAAATTAAAAATGTAAACCATTTGATGTCAGCTTTATGGTTGAGAATGTAACCGCTCACTTTAATGTCTGAAGATCTTCTCTCGATTCCTTGTAGGGGTTTGACTACATACTGTTAGTGAGTTCTCTTCTAAGACGAAACGGCTGTCCAGTGCTTTGTTGTTTTCAGAAATTGTCTAAATGAGTCAATTCTATGATGAAAACTAAACAATTTTCGCAATTTCCACAAACTTCATTTAGTAAATTGACAGATAGGCTAAGCAGTGGAATCCAGGACGCGCGTTTCGTCCAATTTAGGACTGGTCAGCTAGATGTACCTGAATCTCAAAGTTGACGTTCACTGTGGGACTCGTACCCAACACCGTTCGCTTCAAACACCATCGCATTATCCAAATAGTTTCCAAGTATTGTCAATTTTTATTTACTGGTTTCGTTTCGATACATCAATCAAATATATAAAACTTAATCTTTAATATAGGCAATGTGTTTTGAATCTTTAAATGTAGATATGCTCAGGTTACATATTTAATTGAACTATGCTACCTAAGTCAGCTATTTACTCTGGTCATCTTACTGGAAATCTCTATTAGAATGTGTAAATGTTAACTTCATTTAATTATTCCAATTTATTAAAACTGGATTCTCTAATTTGGATAAATTAATTGTAAAGTTTTCAATTGTCTGTTCATAACAAAATCATTAACAAATACCTCATATAGAAAGTAGGCTATAAAAAATCATACCACATATAACTAGTGTAACAAATGAGAATGCAAATGGAAACAATCGAATGTATCTAAACATAAAATTACCAGAAAATCTTAGTAAAGTCTGAGAACTATACAGTGAATACCTCATTTGTAAAGTATCCATCAATTGTCTCAGACTTTATTGTTCATCGATTTCCACATAGATCATTCTCTGTTCTCATTCTCTTTTCTTTGATCTTCTTAACCTTCTGCCGCCAGATATTTCACTTGTGATTGATGATACATACTACTTAGATCTATTGACATCAATAGTTCACATCATACTCGTAGATCATTCAATCAACTTTGAAATTGATAAGTTGTTATTAACTCTTATCTTCATAGTTCACTTCTATCTATATGATAATGTTGTCTGGTAAAACAATAAAAGACAATAAAGAAGGAACAAATCAAGCGAAGTAATTTCTTTTTCAATTAGTTTTTCATCATGGCTCTACACTAATATATATAAGTATGATTTACAATAATGAAATAATACTCGTCGAGTGGATACGTTACGTAATAATTACACAATAACATTTCGATTATAAATTAACATTGAGTAATTGGAAGAAAGATGATTGATAATAATCCAAGTAATTATTCGAAGATCAAGACGTTGTTACGTTGTGTAATATATGAAAAAGAGAAGGAACAGAATATTTTAATGGATAGTCAGTAGAACAATAGTTATGTAAGAATCAAGAGATGAATGTTGAGAAAGATACAAAGTTTTAAAAAAAACGAAAAAACCAGATGGAAGAAGTACGAAAATAAGTATGGTGCAAGCACTCTTAAACCGATGGTTAATGTAGCAAAAGTGGTTGTACAAATTTCTTTTGGATGCAAAGGTTAGGTTTGTGAACATGGATGTTGATGGTTTTACCAATGTGTAAAAGACGTACTCATAAACCATGTAGCAAATTTGATGGAATAATTTAGATAACCTTGAAGCTTTATTCAGTTCAACTTGATGACTTGTGTCAACCAAGTGAACGAGAACTTTTAATCATTCTTACTTATCTTTTGCTTAACCACGACGAATAGTGCTCTGTTATACGATGACGAACTTTACGATTTGATAGTCTAGTTTATAGAATACAATTTCAACAAATTCCTCGGCGAGGCTCTAATTTATAAACGACCTTTGAACGAATCTTAAATGACCTTGAGAAATATTAGCCAAGCAGTAAACAGTCAGTATAGAGTAAAAATATGTTTTACAAAACCAAGGAAATAAATTGGATACACTTCTTATACGTGGTTCAAAAATTTGTCAAGGTTAGAAAGAAGTTCAGAGGTTCTAAGATCGCAATACATGCAGTAGAGGAAATCATCCATACGGAGTCATGATAAAGTCTCAAAAACTCTTTCAGCCTCGACCACATAGCTTCAATATTGTTTATGCGCACTCCGGTTTTTGACTGCACAAAATGCTACTTGTGGATAACGACACGATGTACATAACCAAGCCTATTCAGGAGTCTGTACGCTCTCCAATCATCTGTACATATTGTAGTACCTGGTTGCAGCCAGTGTTACTGGTGCTTTTATTATCCAGTTCGCGATAATTGTCATAATTTGCCTCAGTTAGGAATAATATATGGGGTTTTCATCACAAACTGATATCAGTCATAATTCCAGAAATTTATTTAGCCAAATGGATGAAAAGCTTTTGCGTTAAAATCCGAGATCGATTATCGTATACTTGATTGATTCGTCCACAAATTATAGTCTCCCCATTTTATTTGTTATATCCGCTCAATTATCACGTTTTGTACAAAATTCCCTATGAACCAATCGTACATTAGCATTAAGCATTGAAGTTGTGTTGTTACGGTATATCCCCAAAATTCATATTTGTAATTTTATCATATCGATTGACTCATCGATTAAATATTTGAATAGAAGTCACATGATGAACTTATCGATTCAATATTCGAAGGCCTGTCGATTGATGAACTGAATGAGTCATGTTTAAAAAAACACATTTTAATATGACAATATCGATTATGTATATTAATATATATATATATATATATATATATATATATATATATATATATATATATATATATATATATTTTCCATACCAAGCCTGGACTTCTCCTTCTAGATAGCGGGGCTGGGACGCGTCAATAGTTAGATCACTGATCTTTGGTCATTGAGTATTGTTCTCGTTCGCAGTTTAAGTGAACCCGTGAAGCTTCAAACCTAACAAGTTGGCGCCATAACCTTGAAATCTCTAAAACGCTTCTGATTGACTCGTCTATAAATTAGAGTCTTGTCAATTCCTTTACGTATTAACATTTATTCTATTTTATTTTATATTAACTTTATTAGGTACCAGCTGATAATCAATCTCATTATGAATTAGAAAAATCTCCATTGATTACATTGAATGATCAAATTCATTGTTCACAATCTTATTTAGATCCAATACATTATCAAGAGCATACAATCTATTTAAATGATATGTGTCGTAATATACGTAATAAATTTAGTAAAAGTTTAATTGAAGAAATGAATAGACGTTATTCAATTGAAATGGATAATAGAAAAATGAATAAATGGAATAATTTATATCATTGGTGTTTAGAATATGAAATATCAGCTCATTTAGAAACTATAGAGAAATTGTAAGTGATTTAGTAAATAAAAATTCTTCAAAATATAAGCAAAGATAAATGATGGCTAGCAGTGGAATCCAGGACGTGGGTTTCGTTCGATTTGGAACTTGTCAGATAGATACGCTTGCAACCTAGAGTTAATGTCTACTTCAGGACTCATACTCAGTGCTGTCCACTTTAAAAGTCTTCACATTATCCACTTAACTATTGTTGGTTTGTTCTCTTCTACAGTAGACTGTTGTTGATGCTATCCGGTCAACTGATAATGAGTATCATGTGTGGAAAATTGTCTACAAATACTTGTATCTTCTTGATAATGATTGTATTAGTTCTTCAAGTTTCAGCTCCGTATCGTAGAAGCATATTGGATTTCGCATTGAAGATTCTATAGTAGTATACGGTATAGCAAGATATGACGGGTTCAGTTTTTTTTGTTTGAAGTAAACTTGTAAAGAAATGGTTTTGATTCATGATCAACTGAATGAAATATCTGACATAATAAAGTGACATTTTGAAAATTAGTGATGAATCGTAAATATGAACTTTTTTTAAATATGGATTTAGTGAAATTAATAATTCGGTGAGACTATTATTTATGGACGACCTTTGAGCAACGCCTTAGTGTTATTTATTTATTAGAATACATAAATATTGGTACAGAGGGGCATCAAATACATATGTGACACACAAGTCACTTAATTTGTGTGTAGGCTGTAATACTTCCTGGGTGCCCAGAGAGAAGCAGGTGATTTTCTTAGGAGGCAATACCCGGAGCCTTTGATCTAAAGGTCTGATCCACAAGGCAGTAGAGCATCGTAAGGAGATGCAGTCCCATGGTAGTCGGTGACCAACGAATGGTTCATACGCTGTTGGTTCCTTCAGGATACTGGAGCCCATGTACACCATTCGTTTGGAATGAGAGTTTTCCCACTCCCCTAGGTAGACTCACGGTGTCCACCAACCCGGTTAAAGCGCCGGACATTCGTTCTTCGTCCTCTCAATTTCGTAAACAACACCTTTTGCGCAATAAGGCAGTGAGTAGGACTTTCCTGGCAGTTTCTGTATACATGTGGCCATATGAAAGCATTTATGGGAGGGGGGAGGGAGAGAGAGCTGAATTTCTCCTCTCTCGGTTGTACCAAAGATTCGAACTGAAGACCTCCGGTCTCGCGTGCAAACGCTTAACCACTAGACCACTGAGTCAAATGAAGGGATGGCCTATCTTATCTTACATCTGATTAGTTCATCCATAAATGATAGTCTCGTTAATGATAGTCTCCTATAAAGTTTGTTTGTTCTGTTCTGTTTTGTTTTTGTTTTAACTCTTCCAATAGAATATCTCATTAAAGAGATTTCATTTATCTTTCTTTTTTTGTTTTTTTTTATTCAAAAAAGATCTTCAATGTGTATTGCTAGAGAAGAAACTTTAATGGAATTATATAATTTAATTATAAAACATACTATAAATTGTCAAATCAATAATGAAATGGATAAAAATTATTTTAATTTTATACAAATAATTGGTGAATCCGGTAGTGGAAAATCTGTATTATTATCTAATTTAATTCAAAGATTATTAACAAAATCAATAAATGTAAATAGTTCTCTTATTAAGTAAGTTTTATTGATTTTTGATTAATTTTGTAACTAAGTCTTCTATTTGAATTGATTGATTAACAAATTCAATAAGTCTATGAATTAAAAATAAATGACTTTTTTTTTGTTATCATTTAGATTGAATCATATTTATTGATAAGCTCTTCAATTTAATGATCCCGAGATTTGACTTCAATTTGAAATAGATATGTCACCAATGCTCGTATTGTTAGGTTTGAAGCTAACACGAGTTCACTTGATCTGTGAACGAGAACAATGACTCAGTAACCATGACTAGTAAACTAGCTATTTGATGCGTCCCAGCTCCGTTAACTATAGGAAGAAATCCAAGCTTGGAATAAGGAAGTATATTCTGCAAATAGCTAGAAACCAGCGATAACAAAAAACACAAGTCAAAACGTATATATACAGCACAAAACTGTCCTTGAGGAGAGTAACAAAATAGCGTATTAAAAGTCACAACAAACCAATAGCATTTAAGATTCTTCCAATTGGAAATACAACATGAAGGTGAAAAGAGCACCTATGGCGCGAAAACAAAGAAATTCAAATTTTCTAAATAAAATTACAAAATTAGGTCCTTTCCCAAGTGAGTTCTGGAGATCTAACGTCCCCAACACGTACATCAATCATCGGCTTAAATCGCATTAGTCAATAACGCAACTAATTAAGTCAACTACGAGAATGAATTTCGAATACGTATATTTCATACAATCTTTGATTTGGACAAAATATCGGAAAACTGAATGGAATAGAGCGAAGCGAAATGACGCGCAGTGGAGATAGCGGATAATTCAACTTCCCTTTAGTTAAGCATTAATCAATATTTATGGTCACACAAAAATAACTTACAGACGTGTGATGAATAACATAAGAAATGTACCCGCACATATGAGCTCATAGAAAAACAGTCAAGATTATTAAACGAATAATTTACAAAGTCAAAATATGACTCAAGTAGAGTGAATACACTGGCCTGTCCGGAAGCGAGAATAAAATCTATGTAGCTTAACATGTCAATCGACAGCACAGACTCTGTGACACAAAAATCAATAATCTAGCTATTCCGATATGTACCAATCCTGCTCATTAGAGAGAGAAGTCTAAGCTTGGGAAAGGGAAATATATTTTACAAGCAGCCAAAAACGGAAATAACAACAATCACAAATTAAAAGTATATATACAGTATAAAAATGTCCTTGAGAAGCGTTACAAGATAACATACTAAGAGATATAACGAACCAATAGCGTTTGAGATCCTTTCAAGTGGGAAATACGACATGAAGGTGAAGATGAGCTCTTTTGGCGCGAAAACAAGAAATTTACGTTTTTAAAATGAAATTATAAAAATAAGGTATTTACCAAGTGAGTTCTGGGGATCTAACATCCCCAACAATTATATAAGTAACATATATAAATGGCGGAAAAATAATTTAATTCATAGTGTTTTGGATGATCCCGTTGTTGACTGAAATTCCATCAGTCTTAGTTGGTAAATATGCGTCCTGTGCAGACTGCCTTGATATAACCAACATGATTCAAGTTTACATAAAACAGATAGAATTTAGTTATCATTTGAACCCAGAACACGCATTACATTCTATTTCGGGATCATCGACGGGATGTACTTGCTTCTCATAGTAGATTTCCATTTCTGGATCCCAACCTAGACTGATCAACTCTCAGTCGAAATATTAACAACGGGGTAGACAGATTAAGTGAAAATTAATGCCCGTCGCACAAGTAAATAACCAGCTGGCCTATTTAGTTAAGTAAATTACTCGATGGCGTTCTAGTCTCGGAATAAACATCAACTCTGGGAGGCTGTTACATCCAGCTGACAAGCCTTAAATAGAATGAAACGAGTATCCTGCGTTCCATTGCTAGCCACATTCTGTTTATTCTGTGTATATTGAAAAAAATATAAAATGATTACACAAATAGATACAAAGTGGTAATGATTTTTTTGATGATTGACTTCTATAACAATGACTGATTCCTTTATCGTTTCCAGACTGCCATAATGAATTAGTCGGTGAATGATGAACAGTTATATAACCGAAATGATCTGTTTAAAAACGATCATAACCATAGTGTAGAGTTTAAGAATAATAAATCTACTAAGAATATTGAATTCATATATCTTCTATCAAGGTTTCTGTCCTATTGTATGTCGTTATAGTTTCTAAACTAGAAAAATGCTTTTGAGATTTTTAGAAGACATTTCAACTATAATTTTCATCAGTTGATTATTATAGACGATCGAAAAAGAGTTGCAAGATGAAGTTTGAACATCTATATACATATACATATGGTCTCAGTGGTCCATTAATAACTATTCTCCTTCTATCACTGTGACAACTCATATTGAATGAGGATGAGTATACGGCTGATTCATTACTAATTATATTCTACTTACAACTAATATATAAATTATTAAAGCACTATAGGGTAAAGTGTAAAGCATTGAGTAATTAGTTGATATCTATGATCGATAACATTTGATCTGCACTAAGAAGGACTTGACACACATGATGATGATCACCACCCAGTGATCAATCAATTGTAATATCTATGAGTATTTTGTCTTCCTTCTACGTTTTTATTCAATAGTCTAATTCATGAATCAGTTCGCTTGGTTACTTTAAACTACCATGTCAGTGATTAAAAAAGTTTATTTATTTGTTCGCTTAGTTTAATATATGGTCAAATTTATCACTATATATATATTAAAAAGAGTAATTAAAGAGAATCCCAGTTACCTTGCTTCAATTCATTTTTTATAGTAGTGTGGAGATTGTTGAATCTTATTGAGATCATGAAGCAATCTAAATTAGATAATGTCTGAAAACCTGTAAATATTGGACAGTTGTTTTGTTCATTCATGGGACTCTTCTGTAGAGCACATTCACGGTCCCGCTTCTGAGAATCGATCCAGAAGTTCTATTGAGAAGCTGTAATCGGTAGAGTTCAACCTAATCAGGTGTGAAACATTTATTCACCGACGACAATAGAGGATAAAAATGCGATATCCATGTTAAACTTATTCATTATTAGATGTCGGCTTAGTGATCAAGCGTTCATGGATGAGGCTGAAGGCTCTGAATTTGATTCTCTGAACAGTCTCATGCTAGAACGAAATAGCCGTCTAGTGTTACAGGTGTTCAACAGTTGTCCAACTTAGATCGGTTGGTGATTTGCAGTAGACTCATAAAATAAAATAGAACATACATGACATAAACTTTCGAAATGTCTCATCAACACAAAGGTTTAAGAGTCATCTGAATTTCTGTCCCCATTAAGTTTCTCAGTAGATACGTTTTAAAAATATCCTCGCTTTTTTGTATAATTGTCATAACGTGACCTTGTGCTTCTATCAATATATGACGCAATGATACCACCAATTAAAGAACAGTGATTTATCAACCGAACCAATGACGCGTGAACCCGTGCGAGCAGTCTAAACTCTTTGTCGCTCTTGCTTCCCGCCTAGCCCCCGCCTGTTAAGTTCAGAACACTAATCTCAGCCTTTGCTATATGAATCCTGTATTTCAAACATACTGGGTTTATATACAAATCAAACAGACTACATAGTGCCATAAAATAAAAAGTAACATTTGTACAAAATTTTGTCAAATGTGGCTGTGAACGTGGGAGATAGTAATTGACAGACAGGGCGGCCAAATCAAAACGTGGCATCAGTCCATAAAGTCACTAACTTCTAATCTGAGCCTTGTTGGTATATGCAGACTACCTGGTTGTGGTCCGTGTGACTATCATAACCAATGGTTAGAGACTCTGGGTGACGTGGCTCAGAATCGATCACAATGGAGTAGGTGTATACACTCTCTGTCTTCTCTCAAATAATGAGATTAAAATCGCTTTATATCTTACTTTCTACGAACTAATTCTTTTTCCTTGTATTATATCTTCATATGCAATCTTTCTTACGACGATTGAATTAACCACTTCCATGAATCCAATGTTCATCTTGGTGCGCTAATGTGGTGTGGCAACTTAAGCCGATGCACATATGTGCCTGATCCTACGTTGTAGCTGACTGACAGACTGATTCCGGAAATGATTCTAAATTTATACAAACACCAATACATAACACAGTATTAAAATATCAAATATCAAGCAGTATTCTTTACTTTAACCAAGTTTTAATAAAACATTGAAACTATTAAAAGGATTTACATTTCATTGAGTTACATGTTCAATTATGTGTTGTTATTGTTATTGTTTTCTTTTTGGTATTTTAGTCCACGTGTCATCTATCGAATGATTGGATCTTCTACAATGTCATTAAATTTACTTAATTTATTGAGTTATCTATGCTTAGAACTTTCAACACGAATGAATCATTCAAGTATATCTGATGTATGTTTTATTAAATAGGGAATGATTTTAAATGCATAGAATGATAATATCTCTTTTTATCACAATTGATTGATCACTGGGTGGTGATCAATGTCATGCTTGTCTAGTCCTTATTAGTGCAGATCGAATGCTATCGATCGTGTTGCAATGTGGCCACCAGTCTAGGTGACTCGACACTGCGGACACTATGTATTGAGATTTAGATGGTGGTTGGAGGTAGTCAACAGGAAACCCTGGACCCGGGTTTCGTGCTATTTGGCACTCGTCAGCAAGGTGTACCTGTAATCTTGAGGGAACTGGTGCTCCCTGGCGGATTCGATCTCGTGTCACCCAGCTTCACGATCAGAGACGTTACCACTGAGCTATCCGTGCTGTGACCAAACTCCAGTTGGACTGAGATGTAATCACAATTGATTGATCACTGGGTGGTGATCAATGTCATGCTTGTCTAGTCCTTATTAGTGCAGATCCAATGCTATCGATGGTGTATAGAATCTATTATTATCATTATCATAATTGGACAACCTTACCATTCCAACATTTGGATGGTACTTTTAAATAATCTAATTTTTTTAATAGCAGTTCTAAGATGGTAAGGAAGATCTGTAGCCTAGGTGGATGATTTAGTCAGAGTTTTATTATCAGTATTGAGTTGTAAAGATTATGAAGATCATGAACCGATTAATGTTAGACCACGATTGAAAATCTGGAAGGATTGAATAGTCATTTAAATCCATTGTGGGACTCTTCAGCAGTGCACATCCACGATCCTGCTCACGGGATTCGAACACAGAGCCTTTGGTCTCACACGCGAACAGTTAACTTCTAGACCACTGAGCTGGCATTCAGCAATGTTAATTTCTAACTTCAACCAATTCACAAAATTACACAACCATCTTCCATTGTACTGAGGGAGATACCTGTCTCTACTTGACATGGATTAACTCCACTGGTCACAGCTTCTCTGATCTGGATAGTTTGGTTGAATAAATTATTAACTCAGTCAAAAAAGTAATTTCATCATGAAGAAATGTAAAAGAAATCTGATTTATAACTGCTATGTTTCATTTATATATATCAAACACTTTACTTTCAGACTTACGATGGACTACGTACAGCTTTACATACAGCTATTATTGAAGCTACGTATGAACAATCTTCCCAACAACCATTAATAATTATTCTGGATGGAATTGAAAACTTGGAAGGTATAGAGAGTTAGCATTATAGTTTATGTAATATGTAATATTGTTTGTTATATTCATGAATTTAGTATAATAAATAGACTTGATTATTGAGTTTTGGTTTATTTGTTACATCGGTATTAAAAATTCTAGATCCTCTATCATTCTAATGTCTAATTTGTAGTTGCAACAGTTGAATTCATGAGTCTATCTAAGTTTGACCGCCAGTGAAGACCTAGATGACCATTTCATCCTATTTATGACACTCCTCAGTATTGCGCATCTACGATCCGGCAAGCAGTACTTGAGCCCAGAACCTTTGATCTTACGCGTGAACTCTTAACTTCTGGACCACTAAGTCGGCATCCAATGGTGTTAATGTTTAAATTTCATCGATTCATGATCTTGCTCAACACACACTAGGACGAAATGGCCTTCCAGTTCTTCTACGCTTTTAATGGTGATGTAAATTAGATCGACTAGTGAATGCAACTGTTACAGTACTATAATCTCCACAAACTCCAATTTTATACCTCTTCAGATTTCATTGACATTCTGTACTCTTACTCCCTGTAGAAGTGAGCTTTCAGATCAACCGATCAGTCATTGTTTCGATGACAACATTCTCTTTTGAAGTTTATGTTCCTTAAAAAAAATAGCTTTTTAGTTTAAAGTAACATGACTGTTTTTCGGTCTGATATAATAAGAAGAAATGAACCAAAGTATCCTATTTGAATTGTATGCGACTCAGTAATCACGTACATTATAACAAACATTCTATATGGGGACTAACTGTAAAATACCATATATATGCGTGTATGTATGGAGAATTCCCTCCATATATGCTTTCCATGTCATAGTATCTCAGTATTTCTCTCTACGCGTAACAGTATGCTCCTAACTCTTTATATAAATACGTTTTATGTATATCGTTTGATTTAGTTGAAATTATTACTAGTTTATCTTAGAGATTTTGGTTCTGACATCTTCTTTGATTAGATCTACTTTTTTGATTGACCTTGTTAGTCTTGTTCTACTTGATCCTATATTCTAACGGTTTTCATATTAGGTGACCAGATCCTTAATTATCCCTATTTGATTTCATTGATTTAATCTATCAAGAAGGGATAGTAACTTCATTTCCTAATTGTTAGGAATGTTAGGAATGACTGATAACTAGATAGTTTCTTACATAAATACTATTTTGTAGTTTGATTGTTCACCTTTGGAGCAAATTAAGTTGGTCTGTTTGGGTTAAAATTGTTTTTTTGCTTTGTAGATTATACTCGTTATTGTCTGTTCCTGCTGGAGGAAGGATTGTTTACATGGATTTTGTTTATTTTGTACTTAGATTTGCCTTGACAATCCGGGTTTCGTACTCTCTTAGTCGTTTTAGTCTGCTCCTTTACGCTGTTATAGATTGTCGAACTGCAGTGATTAGAAGTAGATAATCGTTGAAAACCAAGAAGAACTGAACAGCCGTTTCTCCGTGGTACGGGTTTATTTAACAAAGTAAATACACGATCCTCAAAGGGGTTGAACTCAAGATGATTAAATCTTTCAGTGAGCACTGAGATTGTAAACCACAAAGTAAAAATCCAGTGGTCTGTATTTTCAATCCTAATCAATTCGTGACATTGTACAACCATTTTTCAATGCTATTAGTAGTTAGTTTCCTCCTTTATGACATAGTTGAAGTACACTGATTATCGTTTCACAGCATATCTTGAAGTTATACACGATCTGACTAAAATAAACCATAAGATACTGACTTATGGGTTCAAAATCTAAACATTCACCTCACGACCTGATGATTATGGTTTCAATCACTAGTCGTGTTGTGTATGCACACACTTGAAGAACCTCATACTAAGACAAATCAGTTATTCACTATTTGCTAGTTTCTGAAATTTGTTTATCTGAGATCAATTGGTGATAAGAATAGGAAAACTAGAAAACAGCAACTCGAAAACGATGTCAAATTGAAATAATCATTTACTTAACATGGTGAAACATTGATCATAGAGTATTTCGAATGCATTATTTTACTGTTGTCCTCTCTCCCTCTTGAAATTCTCTCACATGGCCGCGTGTATATAGCCTCTGCCAGGGAAGTCCTACTCACTTCCTTATTGCGCAAAAGGTATTGCTTACTAAATTGCTAGGATGAAGAGCGAATTTACGGCGCTTTAGCCGAGTTGGTGGACACGGATAGTTTGTATAAGGGAATTGGAAAACCCTGATTCCAAAACAGTGGTGCACATGGGCTTCGGGATCCCGAAGGAACAGACGGTGTATAAACCAATCGTCAATCACCGACTACCATGGGACAGCATCTCCTTACGTTACTCCAATGCGTTGTGGATCAGACCTTTAGATCGAATGCTCCGGATGTGGCCTCCTGAGAAAATCACCTGTTTCTGTCTGGGCACCCAGGCATTATCAAAGTCCTCACACAAGTCAAATAAGGTTTGTTTTGCCTCCTTGTGCCAATATCTATGTGCTAAAATAAATAAAAATAATGACGTCACTGACATTCATTATTGAACATATTGACTAAATTCAAGATATGTTAATTCAAAATGGAATAAAGTGATTAGAATGTAAATCTGCTTCAGTAATCTATCTTATAAAAGAGAAATAAATATACAAAACTTTATAAATTTCTTCATTGTTAATCCTTGTGTAATTGATAAAACATTGGATACTACTAATTAGTTACTTGTTTATTTTTCCATTTATTTCTTCTATTTTTTTTTATTTACCAGAATGTAAACAACGTAAAGAGAATTTTCCAATATCATGGATTCCATTCCATTGGATAAAATATAAACCAACATTAAATTGTCCAGTAATATTTATTATATCAATGATAAATAATCCAATAGAAATAGCATATTTTCATAAAAATTTTCAAAATAAAATTAATCCATTTATTTTTACTGATAAAAGTCATACTACTGATAATGATTTAAGTAATCAAAATAATTATCATCAAATTTGTTTAAATGAATTAGATTTTATGAATATGGATAAATGTATTAAAGTATGGTTATCAGAAATTGAATTCATGAAACATTATGAATTATTTATATCAATGATTCAAATGACAAATAGATTATATCAACCATTACAATTAAAAATAATCATTCAATTATATAAATATAAAAAAGAGAAATTAAAAACTATATTAAATGATTTAAAACAGTTTACTAATTATGATTTATTCAGTAGTTTATTAAAATATACAAAAGAATTTTATGGTATAAAACGTGTACAATTTATCATTGGTAATATTATTTTATCAAGATGGGGTTTAACTAATGAAGATTTATTAAATTTATATTGGATTAAATTACCATTGAATGATAATGATCATCAACATTCTCATCATTATTTAAATAAACAAAAACGTTATTCATTACAAGATATGAATTATGAATTATGTATAAATGATAAAATAGATCGAGTTTATATTACCTATAATTGGTTGCATCGATTTCTTCATGAATTTTTATATCCATTAGGTATTATTTATATGACTAGATCACCACCATATGGTTGTTATCAATTATATAATATAAATCAACAATTATTTCAATATTGGATAGAATATTATCATTTAGATAATAAAATTCAATTAGAATATCGTACACTTCAATGGAATATATTTTATAATCAACAGAAATCTTCTTCGATGTCATCATCTTCGTCATCGTCATCTTCGTCATCATCGTCTTCTTCTTTATTCATTCAAAGAAATTCTAATGAAACATTAAATATGAATTTAAATATACATTGGAGATGGTTATATGAAGTACCATATCATTTATGTAAATTAAATAAAATACAAAAATTAAAAAATTTTTGTATTTTTAATCCAATTTGGTTAAATTTTAAAATACAATTAAATTTATTAACAGATAATTATTCATTATTAATACAAAATTGTTTAGATGAATTTTTATATTGTTTATCTTTTATTGAATATTCAATAGATCCTTCTAAGAAATTGAATGAAACTTCTTTAATAATGACAAATGATTTATTTATTCAACAATTTTTGAAATTTTTAAATTATTATCCAGATATTCATCTTATATTAAGTATATTTATACAATGGAAATATGAATTAAAATGTAATCCATATTTATTAAATAATATATTAGTTCATCATTTAAAAAATTTTAATAAGAATGATTATACTACTTTATTGAAAGAGAATGATGATAAATTAGATAAAAGTAGTATCATAGAAAAATCAATAAAATTTCTTCTTGATAATATAGAACAATATAATATAAAATATAATATTAAAATACCATATTTAATTAATTTTAATATACCATTATATTTATGTACAAATGAACAAATTATTCATCAATTAACATGTAATACAACAAGTATTACATCATCATCCTCCTCCTCCGCATCATCGCCGTCATCATCATCGTTATCATCATCACCAAGTATTGGATTAACATGTTCACGTAAAACAATTCAAATTAATACAATAGCTTATTCTAATACTAAACAATATTTAGCATTAATTACATATGATTTAATTTATTCTATAACAACATTAGAAATATGGAATATAAATGATAATTATAAATTTATTAATTATATTATTGGATATAATACAATACAAACAATTAATGAATTAATATGGATTGGTAATAATGATAATGGTATATTAGGTATTGAAATACCAAGTCAAAATATATATATATGGCCATTATATTTCAATCATTCTAATATAAAATCAATAATTGATCATAATTTAGATCAATATTATTATTTATTAATCGATAAAGAATTAAATGTCATAGATACAATTCAAGATAATTGTACTATACATATTATTAATAATAATGAAAAGAATATAAGTTATATTATTAAATTACAACAAGGTATATATAAATTATCAATTTGGTTATGGAAAAATCAATCATTGAAACATTTAATAGGACCAATTCATTTAATGAATCAATCACAAAACATAATTTATGATTCAATGAATAATAATAAATTAGAACAAAAAGTATTACGTTCAATGAGTTTACCAAATTCAATTAAATCTAATACAGAATTATTAATCACTGGTTATTTATTAAATGATAATAATAATAATAATCAACAATTACATATTGTATGTGGTATTCGTGGTGATTCACAAGCGATATTATTTCAACTTTATTTAAATAAATATGATCATGAACAATTTAATTGGAATCAATCTATTCAACAAATTTCTTTAAAATGTCCAAATCATTATAGTACACGTATATTAGGTATTTATAGTAAATCATTCAAACCAATTATTATAGCTAATAGATCATTATCATTAAATAATTATATTATTGGTTGTATTGATTTATTTGAACAACTAACAGGAAATTGGATTAAACGTATTGAATCAACATCATTGAATACATTTATTACTATGGAACCATATATAAAATATTTTAATTTATTAACATATACATCATTACCAAAATTATATATGTATTATGAATTAATAAATGATCAATTCATTACAATAGTACAAAATTATTCAAAACGTCAAAATTATCAATATTTTCTACAATCTTATAATACTACTTATAATAATGATGAAAATATAAGTAATATTGAAATAGTTATATGGGATATTAATAAATCTATTACATATATTATAAATGATAAACAATTATTACCATATATTATACATAATCATTATACATTTATATCACCATATAGTATATCAATAAGAAATTCAAATGAAATTAGTTTAATAAAACCAATAATTGAAGAAAATGGTTATTGTTTATATAATTGTAATCCATTAAATGAATTAACAATCATTAATTCTAATAAACAATTAACAATGACAACAAACAATAAAAATAATTCATTAAAATTGATTAATTCAATTTATATGATCCAACATCATGATCATGATTATATAAGTTTTCTCAATTATGATTTCGTTAAAAATGATTTATTTATAGGGATAATGTACTTAGCAACAAATGATTCTATTAATGATTGGTTAATTGAATATTTACATGTGAAACCATTTAATAAAGATTTATGGAATAATAAAGATCAATTTATATTTAATGGACATATATTGATTACATTGGAAAAATTAGAATATTCTGTCATTGTTGAAGAATGCAAGTAAGTGAATAAAACTTTATCTTAGTGTACATGTAGGTGATGATCAGGAATGAGTAATTAAATCATAATGAATTAATCACTGGGTGGTGATCAATGACATGTATGTTAAGTCCTTCTTAGTACAGATCGAATGCTATTTAAACAAGTTGCAATGTGGTCACCAGTTATAGCGAATCGACACTGGGTGCATTATGTTGAGATAAGATGGTGGTTGGTGGTAGTCAACAGGAAACCCTGAGCTTAGATCTCGTGCTATTTAGCACTCATCAGTAAGGTGTACCTGTAATCTTGCGAGATTTGATACTCCTTGACTGATTTTATCCCGTGTCACCCAGTTTCATATCCAGAGACGTTACCACTGAGGTATCCGGGGTACAACCGACCTCCTGAGATTTAATCACAATTGATTGATCGCTGGGTGGTGATCAGTGTCATCTGTATAAATTCGGTCTCGGTTGAATAATAAAGATGTTACCCAATGGAATGATACTGTCTAGTTCAGTATTTATATGAACCCACTATAGATGATACTATAAGGAAATAATTTCTACATTTTGCATGAATATCATGCTCCCTGACGAATTTGATCCCATGAGTAGCTAAGTAGATAACGCGATGGCGTTTAAAGTGGACGATACTGGGTTTGAGTTCCAGAGTGAACATCAACTCTGGGATACAGGTAAATCCAGGTGACGAGTACCAAATAAGACGAGACGCGAGTCAAACTAGATACCACTACTATCCATCTTTGCTTATATTGATTTGGGGATATTTTTTAAAAAAAAACATTGGGATTTAGATGATTGCAACTTAATTTGTAGTGTCGGTTACTATGTCAAGCCCATATATAACATATTCTAACTTCTGGACAGGTCGATTTATTCATTCTACTTGATTCACATTTGGACCTTGTTAATTATTCACTTATCAACCTTGACTATTTCTACATAAGCGTATGTATGTGTACACTTCTTATCCTATTCATTGCATATCTGTAGCTTATTTTTGTGTGATTATAAATATTGATGAATGCTTGATTAAAAAGGAGTTGATTCACATACTTTCTTCATTGAGCGTCATTTCGTTTCGCTTTCTTATCTTCGCATCCTTCGCTTTATCCCTCTGATTATCTTTCCAGATCAATTAGTGTACAGTATATACGTATTAAAACATCTGTTATTCACCGACTTTGAGTTCAATCGATAATTATATACGAGGATAGCCAGGATTTATATTTCGATAACAATCATTCATACGATATAACTGGAGTTAGATCTCGGATCACTAAAATATCATATAATATTGAACTCAAGTTCAAAATTCGGTGATTTAAATTTATCATCGAGACCTGATACATGATATGAGGTTATATGTGGAAATTATTACACTCCATTAACATCCAATTCAGATACTTAGTATTGTGCATACATTTGGTTGACTAGCTACGTAAATAAGAAGATTGAGAGGTGATTTGTAAGCACTGATTGACAAATCGAATTAATCGATATATAAATCATTAATGTATATGCCTTAATCATTCTGACCGAGACAATGATAAGTTGGTTGAGATATTGATTAAGATCACAATCCAGTTCGTATAATGAAGTGTCTCGTTTGTAATTTCTCATCCACAGTGATTTGAGGGATATGATATCCGTCTATCAAGATTGTATGTTGTCATTACATGAATGACTCAACCTTGTATAAAACTGGTTCATTGTGTTTCTTGACTATTAAACTAATTATCTAGTATCTCGTCTAAATTTCTTTTGATTTGAGGAATGACAAGAAACGGTTCATTTATTAGTAGTATATGAATTGAAGCTAGACCATCATGAAGAACCTGGAAGCACTGGACGGCCATTTCATCTTAGTATGAGACTTCTCAACAATGCATATCCACGATCTCGCCTCGTGAGATTCAAACCCAGAACTTATCAATCTTGTACGCGAATGCTTAGACCACTGAGTTGGCCAACATGCAACGGTGTTAATGTCTAACTTCAATCAATTCATGAAATCGCACCACCGTCTGCCATTGTCATCAATGACTTACTATCTCACAACAGACCCGGTTGAACTTCACTAGTCACTACTTCTCATTAAAACTCTAGGCCATACCTCTTGAACTCAGTCACTATTGAGTATATGTTGTTTAGTTTTCAGAGAGGGGTTTAGTGGATATGATGGTAGAATAACAGAATAGAATACTATTCAATGCTTCTTCATACATCATTCTATATTGAAATATAGTGGTTAACGTTTTTTAGCGAGTTAATTTTCTACGACGTGGGGTCGCTAACCCCATGCCGAACCCTCCTCCTTTACCCGGGGTTCGGAACCGGCAATAACTCTAGAAGAGTTACAGTCGGAGTTATTGAAATATACTACTCAATTTTTCTTTTTATTTTTGTTAAAGGGAAGTTTATCAAAGAATGGGAATCTATGAAATAGAATATCATTCTATGAATAAATTTCATCTTAATCATATAAGACATTTAACTGATGTTTTTATTATACCAAATGATATATCTGAATATCAAATTATTCATTCAAATGATCCAGATAGTACTTCATATTTACTTGGTTTAAATGAAACTAGATCACATTTTGTTGCTTATAGTTTATTAAATGGACAAGTTATATGGAGATTAAAACCGGATTTTTCAATTTATCCAGAATATAATAATAATAATAATAATCTTATATTGAATACAAACCATGAATCAACTAATCTACAAAGAAGTTCTACTACTCATTTAATTAATCATCATAATACAATTGAGAAATTTTTAATTAGTGGTAATCAAAGTATCATTATAGTTAGTTATAGTTCTGAATGTGTATGTGTATTTCTTATGAATAAATTACAACATGTTGGTTATTTAAATGAATTCTATGCAATGAATAATAATCCTCTATCAAAAAGTCTATTAAAAGAAGAACAATTAAAAAGATTAAATGGACCAAATTTATCATTATCTATGATATCTTATGATGGTTATTGGTTAATTCATTCAGAATATAGTGATGATGAACAATGTACATGTTTAACTGTATGGTCATTAATACATTTTCATCAATATCAAACAATTCCATATGAATATAATATAACATGGAATCGTAAACGTTTATTAAATCAATCTAATTTAATACAATTAAATATAAGTGATTATAATTGTATAATTATTGGTGCAAGACTTCATTATGGTATATTATGCTGGTGTCCATGTAAACAAATGACACCAATTTATTTACAAGGTAGTAAACAATTAAATTATTCATTAGATAATCCACCTATATTATATATATCAATGAATGGTAATAAAATTATAACAGCTAGTGGTTATATAAAACATAATCAAATTACAATATGGCAAATGGATTTAAATCATTTAACAATATGCCTTATTGGTCATATATGTTATTTAGATAATATATTAGAATTAAAATTAACTAAACAACAATATTTATTATGTATATCAGTAATGAATTCAAATAAACCATTATTAATTAATCCATATTGGATTGAAGAAACTTAATATGATCTTGAATTGATACAATATTATGAAGATGATATATATGAAGTTAATCAATAATTTGTGGAACTTCTTCTTCTTCTTCTTCTTTTCCTTTTTTTTTTTACTTTTATTCCATAAAAAAATATTGACATGATCATTTGATTTTCAATGATTGTTAATTCTTTTTATTGAACATGGATTATCATATTTCAAGTTCTATCGAATAAGTGACTATCTTTATGTTGTAAGCATAGAAAGCAGGAAAAAACCCACTACTTCAATGGGTGTATTCAAAATTTTCAAGTTTTAGAGTGAGTGTTTTATGTTTAGACTACAAGATTGGAATCTAGAAGTTTAATTTTTGAATATTTTGAAGTATTCATCTATTAGCTGTTGTAACGTGTGCGTGCAGGTTTTGATAAGCAGCGTTTATATTGATCGGTTACAGTGACACGTAAATACGTACGAACGACCTAGTGTTCTGATTGACCCTGCTTCCCTGTCTACCCCCCAGCCAGTTGAGTCCAGAACGAAAGTCACAGTCCCTGAGATATGAATCATTGTATTTCAGACATACTCTATTTATATACTAACCAAACATACCACATCGTACCATAAAAATAGAAAACAACATTTACACGATATTAAACAAGTGAAGTAAATATCGACCAATAGGGAATGTACATTTAGTGTCCAAGGACAACATTAGACTTAACATGATAACTATTGGTATATTTTTCTGCACATCCTAACATTAGCTGTGGTGAATAATTGTTTAATGTCCTCTGGATGGCAGATCAGAGGTTTATAGGTCAAGCGTAATTGTGAGAGGTTGGAAGTTTTAGGTTTGACTTTTGTATGGGGTCGTAGATGCATCCTGTTGAGGAGTTCCATACTAAAGTAAAGGCCGTTCATTGCTTCCAGGTGTTCAATAGTGGACTACCCACCTATGGACGTCCACTCAGTGGTCTAATGATTAAGAGTTCGCGCGCGGGACTAAATGTCCTATGCTCGACTCCTGTGTGCGGGATCATGAATACGCATTGCTGAGTAGTCCCATACTAGAACTAAGCCACCGTTCAACGGTGATCTACCCGATTACACAAGCAAGTGGCTATCAGGACTAAGTAGCTAAGTGGATAACGTGATGGCGCTTGAAGCGGATGGTACTGAGTCCGAGTCCCAGAGTGAACGTCAACTCTGAGGTGGAATTACATCCAGCTGACGAGTCCCAAATAGGATGAAACGCGCATCCTGGATTCCACTGCTAGCCACTACTCATCTTTGCTTATAAAATAATTATCATAGTTCGAAAATAAATAAAAATGATATATACTACTTTACTAGTAGTCTAAATAACGAAACAAAAATCAAATAAAGCAAATGTCAATTAGATTGAGACACACGGAAGACACTAACTTTTATACAACTTTAAAAAACAATCATATGTGAAAATGATCATTATACATGAAGCCGGGTTATCTAAAACTCAAACTACCTATTTTCAAGATCTACTGATGTCGTGGATAAATGTTTGTAAGTAGTCAACTAACTAAGATAAAACATTTGTCCAGTCTTTAGTGACTGCTTAACTGACTTTGATCTTTGATCCAAAAATACAAACAATCGGTCATTAATCTCCAAAATCCTCTTCATTAAAATCATCCAAATATACCTTGTTTTTAGATAAAATCCCTCTGCCAAACTTTTAAAATCTTTCATTGTCATGATATTTTAGGACTAAGAGTTATGCATGTACCAATACGCGTCATAAATGAACATTTAGGAAAGAGTAAAATGTTATCACCCCATTACATCTATCGGGTAATCATAAAAATTTCAATCACAAGTGATTGTGTCTAATCAAACTGTTAGGAATGATAATTGGTTTATAGCAACTCAGTGATCTGAATGTTTCATACTTTGAGCGACATAAAGTCATCACGTTCCAACTACTGGGATATTGTGAATTTCCATTTGTAGGGAATCATATAATAAGACAAGTCGCTTGCCCAATAAACTCAGAGATTTTCTGGCTGATATCAATCAATGATGAAAATATCTTCAGAATTATATGAATTCCAGTTTTACTCCTACTGTGTTATGCACTACTTATGCGGACAGACATAAGTAATATGTAAAAGGAATGGGAAGTAGAATATCTATCAGAAGAAAGAAAGAGTAATTGTAATATTAACTAATTTGGAAGAATGAAGAACTATGTACAGAACAATTAAAAGAAGATATGCAAATCATGTATTCAATATATGATTTCCATATTTTACAAAGCTATTATATGGTTTGCATAAAACAATGAATTACTTTTCCCCACCGAGTTTTCGTTCACTACATCAACTCTTCAAATTCATAATGCGTCTGCTATCGTTTGGTGAATTAATTAACTACAAGTAAAAGAAATATATATCTTGATGCTTCAAGACAAATATATTGATTCAGTGTTCATGAAGATATCAACAAATGAAATTAAAAAGTCAATTATCTTCAGTATAGGGTTTTGGAAATTGTTGAGTTTGATTTGAGATCATGAACCCATCAATGTTAGACCAACATTAAAAACCTAGAAGCACCAGGTGGCCGTTTTGTAAGGATTGAGAAAATGTCATTGGAAAATAGCTGTGGAATATTACACACTAACTGAAGTTACAGCTGTAAAATATTAGATCTTAGTCTAATGGTATAGAAAACAAACGTTCACCGTAAAGACTTAATGTCCTACTTCACATCTTTGACGAGATCATTAAGATACAATTCTGAGGAGTTCCATAATATGACAGAACAACTGTTCAATGCTTCAGTGTTTTAATAATTGCTCACCTACAATCAATTACAAATTCATTACAGTATAAATAGTTTAATATTTCACTAAATACAATAATTCATCATGGTTTCTTTACACTAAAGAGTTTATTTCAATTCCTAATGATATCACTTATCAGAGAGGGGTTTTATGGGTTCTAGTGAGTGCCGTGACCAGTGGAGTTCAACCGGGTGTGTTGTGAGATAGTAAGTTATTGAAGATACTGGTGGACGGTGGTGTAATTTCGTGGATTGATTGAAGTTATACATTAACGCCGTTGGATGCTGGCCAGCCCAGTGATCTAGAGGTTAAGCGTTAGAGCGCGCCCTGGATTCGAATCTCGCAGGACATGATCATGTTTGTACACTGCTGATGAGTCCCATACTAAAATGAAATGGCTATCCAGTGCTTCCATGTTTTCCATGGTGGTCTCGTTTCAATTAACTCATGAATTCAATTATTAAATATCATTTATCATAAAATGGTGGTTATATGTACTTTAGAATGTTCTCTGTATTCCTTAATCAAGATTTTAGGCAGAGATAAACATGTATAACGAAACAATTAGATTTTATTCATAGCTAATTTTTTTCTCATTTCTGTTCTCATTTATGTTCTCTGCTTATAATAATGAAACGTGACTTCTGTCAATAATAATGATTGTTCACTATTTATCTTCAATTACTTTTTCTATATAATCCTGTATTCTGTTAAATAATGAATATGTGGGCTGCTCTACACTTTAGAAAACAAAAAAATTCCTTTTTCTTCTCATTTACAGTAATAAAATATAATAAACAGTTAAGAAAGTAATTTACTAGTTGGATTCATGAGTCAATTGAAGCTAGACCATCATGAAAAACTTGTAAGCACTGGAAGGCCGTTTCGTCCTAGTAAAGAAGTCCTCAGCAGTGTGTATCCACAATCCCACCTTGCGAGAATTGAACCTAGGGTCTATCTTTCTCATGCACGAACGCTTAACCTGTAGACTACTGAGCTGGAAGGTTTTTAATTATCCTGTATTTGCAATACTTATATGATGATTTTTACTTTTCCCTTTGATCATCTATAAAATGTGACAAAATTTAAAATTGTACATTAGTAGATTACAATTTTATAATCTACATAGAATTCGCCATAAAACTTAAACATCAGGAGCTGAGTTTTTGATCAAGTAATGAGTGTGTACTGAATCTATGTATTGATTTAAACATTAAGCATTGAACAAAGTATCAGATAGTTATGAATTTGTTTGTATATTTATGTTGTTCATATTTACAATTGTAGTTGGTCACTCTTAATTGAAATGTGTGTAGGATGCACTTATCACAATCATAAATATTGACAACAGCAAAAAGCATATAAATTATGAAGAAAAACTATGTTTAAATTCACTTAGTTAACATGAATCTTCCCAAGCAAGTGGCTATCAGGACTTAGTAGCTG
This sequence comes from Schistosoma margrebowiei, assembly GCA_944470205.2. Taxonomy (NCBI): domain Eukaryota; kingdom Metazoa; phylum Platyhelminthes; class Trematoda; order Strigeidida; family Schistosomatidae; genus Schistosoma; species Schistosoma margrebowiei. The sequence goes on from OX104027.1 coordinate 15,020,595, forward strand.
AGTGGATAACGCGATGACGTTTGAAGAGAATGGTACTGGGTTCGAGTCTCAGAGTGACACATCAGCTCTCTGAAACGGAGGTACATCCAGCTGACGAGTCCCAAATATGACGAAACGCATATTCTGGATTCTACTACTAGACACTATCCATCATTGCTTACAAATAGCTTGTGAATTTAGGGCAATATCGAGGCATATGCACACTATGCACATATTGTCAATAACAGACTGATCAATTGCAGTCTTTAACCTGTATTCTATATACAGCACAATGAATGTACTATAGTAGAAATGTTAAGTTCTAAATGTAAAGCAAATAATTCAGTATATCCCATTAGTTAACATAACATAATTGTAACTTCAATCTATATCATAACAATTCATATAGAATGCACATATTGCTAACAAGAGATTAATCTAATTGTAATCTTATATAACAATAGGAAAATATAAGTAAAACAACATCAATTGAATAACTAAATTGTACTATTATAATAAGAATAGTAAACACGTGACAGCGAATGACATTTCAAGGTTACAAGGTCATGGATACTTTGTGTACACTTCAAATTGAAATGAAAAGTACAAATTCTATATTGAAAAATGATTTGACAAACGATAAAGATTATGCATATATATATGTATGTATGGTAATATCCATAAAACACACACAAGTGACTTATCAAGATCATTTGTATTTTATGATTTTCATTGTAACTATGATAAACATCCTGCTGAATTGGAATAATCATAGTAACAGCTGTGAAACAAATCAGAATTCTTTCTTGATTATTTATTTATATATCAATAGGCATATGTTTTATATAATAAATAATGAAATATAGATGTACATTGTCATCTTTTACGTTTATGTAACGCTTGAAATATTTAAAGAATCTAATAAAAATTATAACTTAGAATAATAGTTTAGTTGGAATTAAGGATTAGTTAAGCAAGGGTAGTATTCTTATAGTTGATGAATATATAAGAACTCAACACAACTGTTAACCAATATCAAAGTCAGAATCTTTAATACGAATGTCAATACAGTTTTACTATATAGAGTTGAAACTTTGACAACTACTAAAACTATTCACATGGTATTGTTTTTGTTTGAATCATCCCACTAACTGTGATTGATGCAGTCCTAAATATCAATGAGAAGATTCAAGTAAAACATTAACAAATGAATTTAAACTTCACTCCATTGCAAAAGCAAGTGGTTATCAGAATTTAATAGCTAAGTGAATAACGCGATGATATTTGAAGCGAATGGTATTGAGTTCGAGTCTTAGAGTGAACATCAACTCTCAGACGGGGGTACATCCAGCTGATGAGTTCCAAATAGGACGAATCGCACATCTTGGATTCCACTGCTAGCCACTAGCCATCTTCACTACAACCATGATCAAAATAGTACAAGTGTTTATCAACAGATGTCTACACAAGATATTGTATGTCTATCGACCGGAGAGCATCAGTAACTATCTACTATGTGAGGGAACAACTCAGTTCCTATCTGAAGAGGAAATTAAGAGATGGATAGGACATTTATACACTTTGCGGAGATCGTCAAACTGTATCACCGAGCAAGCGCTAACTTGGAATACTGAAGGTAAAAGGGAAATAGGAAGAACAGGGAACACATTGTGTAGGGAATCGGAAGCAGACATGAAAAGGATGGATATCAACTGAAAACAACTGAAATGAATTGTCCAGAACAGAGTTCGATAGAGAATGCTGATAGGTGATATTTACCCCTTCACGAAGGGTAATAGGCGTAAGTAACTTAGTTATTAGAAATAGAGTTTTCATCATGAAGTTATATCAACTGGGGAATTGATGAAAATAAAATAACTGCAAATGTTAAACAGTTAAAAGTGGTTAGCAGGAAATCTTGAATTTGAATTTTATGCCAACCATTACATCTGGAATCTTGAATCAACTAGCAGTTCAGTTTTAAATTCTGAATTCCTACTAAAGAACTATTCTCTTAGTGAATAACCTCGCGTTAACCATTTAACTACTGGGTCCAGATAGCCACTACTTTATGCAATGAGGTGAAGTTTTAATTCACTTTTGCATTGGTTGTTTGAATTTTCCCATAGACGTTTAGGGACTGCATTGGATCAGTCTCTTATTCGTTTTCAGATACCAAATCGGATGAAGCGCTCATCCTGGATTTCACCGCTAGCCACCATCTCTACTTATAATACTTGTGACTTAAGACAATATCAAGGCATTTCGCCCAGGATATATATATGTCAGTAAGATATTGATCAATTTCAGTTCTAATCATCAATGGGAAGATTTAAACAACCAATACAAAACTGGACATATTAAGCATATATCAAAAAGTTATCAGGAGGGGTTTTGTGGAGATTTTAGTAATTTCACTAGTTGAATTGGATTAGTTGAAGTTAAACATTAACACCGTTAGATGCCAGTTCAGTGGTCTAATGGTTAAGCGTTCGCCGGTGAGACTGATGTTAAGTCCTGGACCCAAATCTCACGAGGCAGGATTGTGGATGAGCATTGGTAAGGAATCCCACAACAGGACGAAATGGACATCCAATGCTTCCAGGTTTTCTATGCTGGTCTATTTTCAACTGACTCATGATTTCAACTATTAAAAAGTTAATCAATATTGCAATTTAAAAAAGGGGTTCATCAAATAATTTCTATATTTCTATCATATTTAAAAACAAGAACAACAATAGTAATACAATGGAACAGAACTGTTGAATTGTAAAACATTAGAACGAATCACTTCCTTTGAATTCAACTATTAACAACATATATATAGTTGTTCTTTCATAAATAGAAGCGGAATACATGTAAACTAATTATGTTTATTTTATTAATTGACTTAGTTAAACAAAGAAATAGAATATTGATAAATGAATCATGAGTATATAACTATAAACCAGTTATAGTTAGTTATACATTGAATATGACTAGTTCAATAATAGACTACTTTCAATAAATATTAGAAGGAAAAGACATAACTGTATTGAATTGATAAATGGATCATACTAAAGTTGAATGAAAAGAAGAATATTGTACAATAATAATGATGATGCATGTATACATGAAAACAAGTAATAAAAAAAGAAGGACACATACAGTATCGTTCATCATTTCAAAGCAAGTTTTTTTCTTCTTGTTTTGTTGTTTGATCCATATACAAGGTCGTTGTCATGACCTTGTTGTGGAAAAAACGGAAAAAAAAACTGTGCGCTTTTAAGATATTAATTGTCATATGGTAAATGAATTTACATGCTTTTCGAAGCGGGCTGGGGTGGGTGGAGTAGGAGATATTTGAACATTGTTATTTAAAATGTGAATATACATAAATTTGTGAACCAGAGAAATAATATAAGCTAATCTAAGTTAAACTATCATTGGAGGCTTGGAAGTATTGAATGGTCATTTCTTCTTTGTATGGGATTCCTCAGTAATGTACATCCACGTGTTAAGCTGATATGTTTGAAGCGACCAATAAGCTAGCTATTCTGATGAGTCCCAGCCCCACTAATTAGAGAGAGAAGTCAAAGTTCGAAATGGGGAAATATATTCAGTAAGCAGTCAGAAGCACGAACAATCACGACGATAAATTTAGTTGGAAATACACTCATTTATATTTTGGTTTGTGCACCCATTTTGATTAGTAATAAGAATAAATCACATATATGGAAAATACTTGATCCAAGTATGTCGTATGTTATACAGAATAAAATATCCTAGGGGAAAACGAAACAATTACTACTTTACATGATCATCCAATTGAATTAAACGGAATTAATGTTAAATAAAGATAATAATGAGCAAATCAATCTAATTTTAATGTTTCATCTCGTCATAACAGAGACTCAAATCCATGACCTTCGGTTTTGTGAGTAGATGCTTAACTTCTAGACCACTGAGTTAGAAACCGACGACGTTATTGTATAACTTCAATTAATCCACAACATTCAGTGACTATTTATCACGTTCCTCAATAGGTAACTACTTCACACTGCTCACTACTTAGTAGTCTCATACAATAATAAAACCGCTATCCAGTTCTTCTAGATTTTTAACAGTGGTCTAATTTAAATTGATTGATAATCTCAATGAAATTCAATAATCACTAAAATCCCTTTTAAAAGGCGAACAAAGTCGGAATGAAGTATCATTAACTTAAAGTAATCTCATTCGCCACATAGTTGAACTCCATCAATTAAGACTTCTTACTGAAGATTTTCTAATCTATGTTGTATTTAGAGACTAGTGATTATTATAATGTTTAAGTTGAAACAAATATCATCTTTGATAAAAAGAATGATTGTGTTACCATATCACTGTTCAATAATCTATACAATCTCTTAGATTAAAAAACGCCTTCTAGAAATAGTCGTGAGGAGTTCTAATGGGAATCTTTGATCATTGGAATTCAACTGCGTCACGAGTAAAACAAGTATCATCAGTCGCAATGAATATTGATTGATGAATATCATGAAATAAAGTTGGAAATGTTGGACATTGAATACTAGCTCAATGGTATGAAGGTTAAAAAAGGTTGATGAGAAACATGAATCTCCTAGTTTTATCCCAAGTGTTGTTTTCAGTGAGTAGTGATGGGAAGTATCATAATAAAATAAAGCAGATATCAAATATTTCATGGATTTTCATAGACATGAAAATAAAGTCGGTGTATGATATAGAATTAAGGTTCATTCTTTTCTAATCTTTGATCCACATTGAATTTAATCAAACGATGATATACAATGAATATAATCTGTAATCACATTGGATAGCTTTTTCATAATAAATTAACTGAATTAAATGTTAAACTAACGACAAGCACTTTTTGTATCCGTTGATAATTATTGACAATCATTAGTTTCTAGTGAGCTTTAGTGAGAAGCAGTGACCAGTGGAGTTCAAACGGGTCTTTTGTGAGATAGCGAGTCATTGAAGACAATGGTGGATGTGTCACTCAATTTCGTGGATTAATTGAAGTTAGACATCAACATCATTGGATACCGGCCAACTCAGTAGTCTAGAGATTAAGCGTTTGCGCACGAAACTGATAGATCCTGGATTCAAATCTCGCAAGGCGGTATCGTGGATGCACACTGCTTAAGAGTCCCACAATAGGATGAAATGGCCATCCAGTGCTTCCATGTTCTCTATTGTGATCTAGATTCAATTGACTCACGATCTCAAATATTGAAATATTTAATTTCATTATTATAATGGGATATTTTCTAGCTATAGTGTTCAAAATACACATGATATCATGTTTGTGACTTATTACCTGACTGTAACTATATTCAAGAGTAAATAATCACACCAACACTCAAACCCAGTAACTTTTCCTCAAAATATCCAACATGTTATCCATTCAGCTACTGAGTTCAAATATTTACTATCTTGTGTAATATGTCAAGATTTTACTAAAGAACGTTTTAAATTATCCCGTTCTTGCTGTTAACAACTGAAATTGATCGCAGTTTATTAGTAATTACTCACCTTAAGCTAATTACCTCAATATTATCATGCATAGAACCATGTTATTCTAATTGACTGTTAAAAATAAGCGTATAAAGTGAGGAAAACCTATCGAATTAAATATATTTATTTCAGTAAATCCATCAATTCAACTTTTTTTTGCAGAATGAGGATTTGTGGAGATTGTACTAACTCTAATGGTTGAATTCATAAGTCGATCTCAACTAGACCACTACTGAAGACCTGAAAGCATTGAACGGTTATTTCTTCTTTGTATAGGACTCCTTAGAAGTACACATCCACGATACCGCACGTGGAACTCAAAAAACCAGAACCTTTGGTTTCACTCTCGAACGCTTAAAATCTAGACCATTAAACTGTCATCCAGCAGTGTTATTGTCTAACTTCAATCGATCCATGATGTTGCACAACTCTTCATCCATTATCTTCAGGGGATAACTGTCTCACACTTGACACAGACATCGAAGGTTCTAGGTTAGAGTCTAGCATATGGTGTTGTGGACGTGCACTACCGAGGAGTCTCATACTGGGATAAAACGGCTGTCTAATACTTCTAGGTTTTTAATGATAATCTATCTGAGCTTAACTCATAAATTCGACTGTCACCCTTTTTCACTTCATTCTCACTATATTCAATATTGAAGATTATATCTGTATAAAAAGGTAATGTGTTTTAATGCTAACAATTAATCTATTTGTCCACATACATATACACCTATACAAAAAAGACGATTAAAATTTATATATTTAAAACAAAACTAAAATAACCCCTTAGGGTATTACAATTCTTTATATGAAACTAAAATCATCACACTATTATCCATCTCGAATGCATCTAATTAGTTAAATACAATTTATATTTATGTTTATATAGATATATCTGTATATATATGTGATAGAGACGAATAAATAATTCACTATAGAATGAATGCTCAAATGCATGCAATTCATGTAAGTGTACAATTGAATTCATCATTAAAACAATTCATTCTATTCAAATGTAATACCGAATAAAATGGATTAAGCATCTGTTCAAAAGTAGTATAATAAATTATTTAGTAAATATTTTATATTTACTTTGTATGTGTTTTGTTTTCTTTTTATTAATTAAGAGATTGAATTATGAATTTGGAAAAAATAAAGATAACATTTCAATGTTTACCAATGGGATTTATTGTAATCCTTGAAAAGGAAAACAAGTATCTATCTAATTAGTATAATCTTTCGAATCTAAGTAATAAAAAGATGCAATAGAAAAACTATTGCAGTGGTTGAGAACATGAAACTAGACTACCATAGAGAACATGGAAACACTGGATGGCTGTTTCATCATATTGTGGGACTCTTAAGCAGTGTACATCCACGATACCGCCTTGCGAGATGTGAACTCGCGCGCAAACGCTTAGTCTCTAGACTACTGAGTTGGCCGGCATCCAAGGTATTAATGTCTAACTTCGACTAATCCACGAAATTGAGTGACAAATCCACCATTTTATTCAATGAGTTACTATCTCACAACAGATCCGGTTGAACTCAACTGGTCACTGCTTCTCACTAGAACTCCAGGAAAAATTATTACTAAAATAATTATTATTTAGTTATTCTAAGCAAAGATAGATAATGGCTAGCAATACAATTCAGAGTGTGTGTTTCGTTCTATTTGGTACTCGTTAGCTGGATGTGTCAGCATCTCAGAGTGGATGTTCACTCTAAGACTCGAACCTAGTACCGTTTGCTTCGAGCACCATCATGTTGTTCACTAAGCTAATAAGTCCTGATAGCCGCTTGCTTGTGTAATAGAGTGAAGTTTAAATTCACTTGGTATTGTTTACTTGGATCTTCTCAATGATATTTAGGAATGAGATTGTTAATTTTCTTATTAGCATATGTTCATACCGTGCATATAGAGAATACTGATACATCCAACTGATAAGTTACAAATAAAACTAAATATACGTCTTTGATTTTATCGTAACATTGATCCTATTTGGTTATATGATTAGCTTGTGCTTTAAATACCAATACGTTATCCAGTAAGCTTTAATAGTATTCAAACTCTTACTAATAATGATACAATCATAAGAGTATTTTAATTCATAAGGTCGACAAAATCAACTAGTTATGTAAATACTTATGTACATTGATGGTATCTATTTATAATGTACATAAAGTGAATTTTGGTAACAATGGCAAAAGATCATCATCCACCCTCCCTCTTTACCTCTCTTTCTCTTCCTCCCTTACTTTCTTCTTTTCTAACTTACTTACTTATGATAAAGGTAGATGGTGATTTTTTTGTTTGTTTGTTTGTTTGTTAGTTATGAATCACTTTCTTTCTAGAGGTAGCTTTGTTCAAAGTTGAAAAATGAAAAATGAAAAAGAAAAAAAAGAACATTACCCAGAATTTTAAATATTCCGATGAAATGAGAAACTGGTATGACAAGTTCATTTCAAGGTTAAATCTAATAATCCATAGTACTTTTATTCTTTTATTTTTGTGCGTGTGTGTGTGAGTGTGTTTGAAAGAAACTACTTTCTTCATCAAACAACAAAAAACAAACAAAAAAAAAAGAAGCGGAAACAATTGCCATCCAGTTACATTGACATTCACCTGTATAATCAGATTATCATGTAAATTTAAATGTACTTTCATTTTAATAATACAAACAAGACAAAAACATGTAACTTTTAACAAACATTGATATTTGAACATTACATTGTCAATATGTCATTGTTATTATTATTATTATTATCATTATTGCCGGTGATATATTTTCCTTTTAGTGAAATAAAGCGCGAATAAACAAGTATATACTTATTCATAATTCATTTAACCAATATGTATATTGAATATGTAGATTTCTTTTTTTCTATCAATAGATAATTCTGCAATAATTTGGATAACTCTTCAGGTCTCCCACAATGTACAAACATTCTATGTACCTAAATTAATGGTTACCCTGGTTGTCAGAAAGGGTATCAGCCTCGTGACTTCCGAAGGAACTTGGCTTTCACTATGAGGCGTCATAACTCTTCTAAATGAAGACCTTCTAGTTCCCAGAGTAGAGTTTAAATGGTTGGAATTATTTTTCTCTGGTTAGCATTGTTTTAGCTAGTTAGTGTTCTACGGGATGGTGTCGCTAACCGCATGCCTAATCCTCCTCCTTTATCCGGGTTTGAAACTGGCATTAGCCCTAGAGGGGCTCCAGGCGGAGTTATCAATATATATAAGATATGTTATTTGAAGCAATTAGTCCCTTTAATAAATTTAGGTAGTGTAATAAGAAACCAGGTGATTATCTGTTGAAACACTCAACTGTAAGTAGTTAATTATAACATGGATTCACCATCAATACTGTTTTTTTAAAGTTTGTTCATGTTGTATCGTTTTTTCAAATCTTCCCGTTGATGTTTAAGACTGAAACTGATCAGTCTCTTATTAGCATATGTGCATACTGTACGGATTGCCTCGATTTTGGCTTAATTCGCAAGTATTGTAAGCAAAGATGTATTACACAACCTAGTGGTTATAAGGACCGTGGATAACGCGACGGCGTTTGCAGCGAACGGTACTAGATTTGAGTCCCAGGGGAAACATCAACTCTGGGATGCAAGTACATTCAGTTGACGAGTCCTAAATAAAACGAAACATGCGTCCTAGAATCCACTGTAAGCCACCATCCATCTTTAATTAAAACTTATTACAATATTTTGGATTGATCAAAGTTAGATGTTTACACTACTGGATACTTACACATCAGTCTGAAGAATAGTCATGTACTCAGGAAACGGAAGATTTTAGGTTCCAGTTCACGTGGTAGGGTCATAGATACGTAATGTTGGAGAGTTCAGTGTATAAATGAAGCAGGCATAAAATGCTTTCGGGTTTTTTTAATGATTATCTACTTTTGATCAGTTCGTGACTTTTTGATAAAATTCAACAATTTCTACAACTTTTAGTTGAGATCATGAACCGACCAATGTTAAACCACCATTGAAATTATGAAATTATTAGACGACTGTTTCGTCCTGGGATGAGACTCCTCAGGAGCACATATACACGTTTCTTCATGTGGGGTTCAGACCCGAAACCTCCGTTTTCTTACTGTGCACTTCTGAAGAGTCCTACACTAGAACGAAACGGTTATCCAGTGCTTCTAGGTCTTCAATAGTAGCCTAATATTGATTGGTTCATGATATCATTTATAACTCAACAATCACCACAACCTAAAACTGATCATCTCTACAACTTCATACTGATTATTATACATAATTACATAATCATGAACTTTATTAACTATATACATTACAGTCATTTCAATCAATAATGATGAAACTACATTAAAGATCATTTCTTATTTTGAATGATGTTTCATTTTATTTTGTTTTAATTTATCTCATCATTATCTTAGATATTAACTCATTACTTCATATTTGAGTCCATAGTGTATCATATTATTATTATTACTATTAATTATGACAGCATGTTATATAAGACAGATAGCCTGTTGATATTATAATTCATTCACAGTGAAATTGTTCATTTTCATCTAACTAACACCTAAATCTAGATTTGTATAAATAAATGTCACATTTAATTATATTATCGAAATATGATATTTCATGAATCTGAACTCTTGATTATCTTTCTTTTTGTTGGTTTGTGTAATGGGCAGTATTTTAATTCATGTTAGTGAATTGTTTCCCTCTCTCTCTCTCTCGTTCTCTCTCTCTCGCTCGCTCTCTATCTCTCTGTCTCTGTCATAATAATGAGAATGGATAAGGAAGTAGAAATGGGACATAATTGAAACATATCTAATTATAATTTGAACTTGGTTAATTGAAACATCTGTCATAAGTTTTTCTCTTGTGAGAGGATACCTCTTTTTAAACACATTAGAATATATGCTATATATTATAGAGGATAATTAACACATGTAAACAGTGTACATCGAAACTGATATGTACGTATATAAACTTTGTTAGTGTGTAACTGTTAATTATCAACTATCTTTTGATTTCTTTTTATTGTATCAGAAGGGGTTTTGTGGCGATTTTAGTCATTTCAATTATTGTGGTCATGATTTAATTGAAGCTAAACCACCATGGAAAACCTAAAAGCACTGGACAGCCGTTTCATCCTATTGTGGGACTCGTCAGCAGTGCGCAACCATGATCTCGCCTCGCGGGATTCAAACCCAGGACATATCAGTCTCGCGCGCGAACACTTAACCACTAGACCACTGAGCCGGCATCCAATAGTATTGTATATTTCTATTAAATTTATTAGCTAAAGTAAATTTAGAAGAGACAATTTGTGTAGGTCGTTTAATGTATGTATGACTTTATAGTTAACAAACTGTGTTTAATTTATCCCATTGTTGATATTCATTACTATAATTGATCAATCTCTTTTGGTATATATATATATATATATATATATATATATATATATATATATATATATATATATATATATATATATATATATGTCTTGACCAAGATGCTATGTCATTAGGTCAGAAGTTTTTAGGTATAGTTTGATAGTGCTTAATCTAAGAAAGTAGGATGCTTAATTCTTACTATTTGGAACTCATCAGTTGAATATACTTACATTCTCGCGTTGATATTAGTACTGGCATTCAAACCCAGTATCTCTTGTTTCATACATCTGAATTATTATCCACTGAGCTACTGTATCCAGATAGCCGATAGTTTGTGTAATAGGGGATAAATTTTATTTTATATGTCGAAAAGATCATCCTGAATTGTACTGTTATTTATTATTAGACTTTATTAAAATGTTCATCATTTAATTTACAATGATTCTCTAACCTCAAATTGTAAGATATGTCTATTGTTCAATGAATATATACAGTCTGATAAGCAGTCAACTACATGGATGGATTTTAGACAGGTATCTGTAGTGAATGAGAGAACAAGTGGGGACAGCCAAATGCATTCATAAAATATGAATAACATGCGTTCAATACTTTATTTGCTAATCGTCCATCAATTGTCCTAGACTTTGTTGTTCCTTCATTTTTATACCAATCACTCTCCTGGGTTCGAGCCCCGCGTGGTGCGGGATCGTGGATGTGCACTGCTGAGGAGTCCCATACTAGGACGAAACGGCCGTCCAGTGCTTCCAGGTTTTCAATGGTGGTCTAGCTTCAACTGACTCATGATTTAAATCTGTGAAAATTTCTAAAATCTCCACAAACCCCTTCTGATAATAATCATCTGCTCACTAGTGACTGACTTCAAGAGATACTCCTGGAGTTCTAGTGGGAAGCCGTTACCAGTGGAGTTCAACCAGGTCTGTTGTGAGATATCAGCTCACTGAAGACAATGGTGTACGGTGGCGCGACTTCGTGGATTGGTTGAAGTTAGACATTAACACCGTTGGATGCCGGCTCAGTGGTCTAATGGTTAAGTGCTCGCGCACGAAGCCAGTAGGTCCTGGGTTCGAGCCCCGCGTGGTGCGGGATCGTGGATGTGCACTGCTGAGGAGTCCCATACTAGGACGAAACGGCCGTCCAGTGCTTCCAGGTTTTCAATGGTGGTCTAGCTTCAACTGACTCATGATTTAAATCTGTGAAGATTATTTGTAATGTAAATACCCCCTCCCAGTGAGTGGGTAGCATGAAACAGAAAAACTACTGAGTGAATGAAATTTGGTAAGGTAAGGTGGTCGTTCCAAAGCTTGAAAATTCTGAAGTCTAATCCCTGGGATGTTCACGGATCCATACCACTGAATAGACCTATACTACCATGAAATATCTGTTCAATTCTTTTTCATTTTCAATGGTTATCTAACTAGGGTTCAATCATCAGGTAAGCCATAAAATTTTAAGTTTTTATGACCATCATAAGCATTATTAGATGGTGGATTACAGTAGAATCCAGGACGCGCTTTTTCTACTATTTTCGAATCGTCAGCTGAACATACCTACATCTCAGAATTAATGTTCACTCTGGGGCTTGAATCCAGGACCATTTGCTTCAAATGCTATCCACCTGTGCTTAAAAATTCTCTTAGCCATATCGAGACAATCCGTACAGGATACATATATGGCAAAAGAGGTTGATCAATTTCAGTTCAAGCCATCGATGTGAGGATTCAAGCAATGGATATAAAAGAATCTTTATAACCCCCTCTAATTAAAAAAAATCCAAATTTCCACTTCATATATATCAATCCCTTCTATTCATTGGTCACTTGGTCGCCTTTTCTCCCATAATCTCTAACCCTATAAAAAATAACTGTCTAAATTTTATTGGTTAACTGTGATGGAATGTTTAAGACAAATTCATTCGGAAAATAGTGATGATAATAATAATGATTGCTTTATTTAAAACCACATTGGTATGCTTGGTTGCAAAAAAGGAATTCTCAGTACAATTGTGCAACATTTGAAACGAATTTCTGTTTAATATTCACTTGTTAACAATCAAAATATCATAAGTAAAATATTGAACCGATCTACGTTAAACCACCATTGAGAAACTGGAAGAACTGGATGACCGTATCGTCCTACTACGGAACATTAACGCAATCGGGTACCGCTTCAGTGGTTTAAAGCCTTTACAACATTTGCACGCAAGGCCGGACGTACGGGGTTTGAGTACACCATGCGAGGCAGTGGATGCCCAGTGTTGAGAAGCCCCATACTGGGATGAGGAGGCTGTGCAGTGCTTTCAAGTTTGGAATAGTTACCTAATTTAACTCGGTTAATGATCTCAATGAAATATAACAATCTCTAAAGAACATAACGACAACTATATATAGAATATTTTCTCAAAGTGATTTACTGCTAAACTTCTCTTTGTTCATAAACGATTTTCGAACAAGTCATCGTATGTGAAAATTATATTTGAACTAATCACAGCAATTGACATTTAAAATAATTCCAACGTTTCGTCCGCCAAACTTGTTTGGACTTCTTCAAGATTATAATCGAAATCATCAAAGCGTTTAACAATCAAATCAAATCACATCTATACTGTGCTAATCTAACCATATTTGGATGATGATTTTTAGTAAATAGGATAACATCAGTCAGTTAAATGCGAAACATGTGAACAGTTCACAATGTGGAAAAAATGAATGACTGAATGAAGTGTGTGTGAGTGTGTATGTGTAAGTTTAGGTGATTAGTGGTTGATATTAGGTGTTAATTTGTTATTACATGAAGTGTAAATAAAAGTGCAGAATGAAATTGTTTTTTTTCGAAACATCTAAGTGTACGTAAAATGACAACCATCAAATAAACAAATGCCATGTTAAAATATTCAAGATTAATTTCTGTCAGAATAACGATGCATTTGAGATAAACAGGTTGGATTGAGATAGGGTTTAATTACTTGTTAATGAATATTTTCCAAATGGTAACTAGTTGATTATCATCCTTTCTGTTCAAACTGTGATCACCCAGTGATCAATCAATTGTGATTACATCTCAGTCCTACAGGAGGTCGGTCGCGGCTCGGATAACTCAGTGGTAACGTCTCTGACTGTGAAGCTGGGTGACACGAGATCGAATCCGCCAGGGAGCACCAGTTCCCTCTAGATTACAGGTACACCTTGCTGACGAGTGCCATGTTGCACGAAACCCGGGTTCAGGGTTTCCTGTCGACTACCTCTAACCATCATCTAATCTCAACATAGTGCACGCAGTGTCGAGTCACCTAGACTGGTGGCCACTTTGCAACATGGTCGATAGCATTCGATCTGCACTAATAAGGACTTTACACACAAAACATTGATCACCACCCAGTGATCAATCAATTATGAATACATCTATGTGTTTGATGAATCTCATTGTACATGCACATCAATGATTCGGAAACAATTTTTCAACCTTGCACATATTAACACCTAAAATGAACTACTAATCACCTAAACTTACACATACACACACTCACACACACTTCATTCAGTCATTCATTTTTTCCACATTGTGGACTGTTCACATGTTTCGCATTTAACTGACTCATGTTATCCTATTTACTAAAAATCATCATCCAAATATGGTTAGATTAGCACAGTATAGATGTGATTTGATTTGATTGTTAAACGCTTTGATGATTTTGATTATAATCTTGAAGAAGTCCAAACAAGTTTGATGGACGAAACGTTGAAATTATTTTACGTGTCAATCGCTGGGATTATTTCAGACATAATTTTCACATATAATGTCTTCTCTATACTCGGCACCCAATTTTCGTCAAACTATTCGTCCTAATATTAACGAATATTCGTATAGATTTTCGACCAAGCTTTCTCAGATAATATATTTTATGATGTCATACGAAAATTGTTAAGCGAATTCCGATGCAATTCATTACTCCTAAAAACATATTTGTAGAAATATAATGACGATTCTGTTTGAATCCAATGGTAATTATCTTCATGCTAGGTTATAAACTCCTTAATAAGAGTATTTGGACACATCGAATGGTTGACATATAAAATGAGTCAGTTAAAATAAGTCATTAACATAAAGATTATTATATGGATGATTGCTCAAGATTATGGATCGATCCGAATTAGACAGTAACACTGTCGTATGACAGCTCAGTGATCTAGAGGTTAAGCGTTCGTGCAAGAGACCGAATGTTCTGGGTGCCGAATGCGGAGTCGTGAATGCGCACCGGGACGAAGCGGCTGTCCAATGCTTCCAGGTTTTTCATGGTGGTCTAGTTTAGATCGATTCATGAATTCAACTATTAAAATTACTGCAATCTCCACAAAACCCCATTATATAATATAATTCCCAAAGTTGAGTTTCAAACAGACACCCAGGATATAAATTTATCAGATTGATTCTTTTTGGTTCTACTTGACGAGACATTCAAAACATGGTACAGAACCGATATCGCAATTGATGTATGTGATATTTACAGTAAGTTGCGTTTCATATCACTGCTAACCATAACAAAAATACTATCCATCCTTTGTGTCTTTTCGACTGGCAACTTTCGATAGAAACTTGGATATAAATGTTAAAGAAGCATTTAAGAATGCCAACAAATGTATAATGATGATGATGATATCAGTAGTATAATGTAGTCTTTTTGATACTTTACGTGTTTAGTAATTTGTTGGGAAATGAACAATCTCATAGAGTGTAATTCATTATTCGCACCGTCTGCAACTAAGACATTTGATACCGCTAAATACTATCATTAAACGATTCACTGAAATGAACAACTAAACAGGGAGATTGTTGTTAAGATATACCGTATACATAATTTCTTTTAGTTGAATTAAATCTATATTCTTGCTTTTCTTTCGACTAAGTGAAGGGTATTTTGTGTCTAAAAACTTTATGTAAGTGTTTTGAATCAGTAAATATTTGCCACTAGTGTTTATAATCTCATTCTACTAGATAATTAACCAAGGTGTGTACCTATAGAGCTTATCTAGTTTCTTGCATTAAAAAAAATTGTTATCATTATAGGGTATGATGAAGATTATAGAATTTTTCATAGATTTGAAATTACGGACTGAACCTAGTCAGACCACTTCTAGAAACCTGAAAGCACTGAATAGCCGTTTCATCCCAGTATAGAACTATTCAGGAGTATGATTTCAGGATCTATCTACAAGGAATTGAACACGTACGTTTAACTTTGAGATAGATTTCCGTTAATGGAGTAAGATATTCGTAACTCTATCATAATATTTAGATTTTTTGATTCAATAGTTACTAGAAAAGAGAGAAGAAAGTATCTAAAATACTTCATTTTTAAAGGGAGAACAGAATTTAAATTCAGTGAATTCATTGTTTTTGTAGCGGTTCTCATTTAACCAGAAATGAGTAGAAAGTATACAGAGTAGCGTACAACGGAGCTTGAAAACAAGCAAACAAAAGAAATAATGAATCGACAATCTAATAAGTACACATTATACACTTACTTTTAATAACAAAAGCAACTGATAATAATCAGAAATAATACAAGCATCAAATTAAAACAATTATGGCATGAAAACAAAAGGCAGATAATTCAACCCGATAGAGATTTTATTTTTCAATCATTTTGAAACTTAATCATCAGTATGTTCAATGTTGGTGACAAGGATGATAATGGAAATGACAGAATAGATCAACACAAACAAACACACACACACAGACATATATATAAGCATAGATGCAAATAAACGAATGAATTCAATAGTGAGAACGTGAGCATATTATGTCTTATTTATTCCTCATCTAATTGCTTTAATCAATTCAAATGAACCCTGAGGCAATTTTCTTTCAATGCACACTATGCTTTACTTAAGATTACTGTTTGTCTTTAAGTATATGTTCATCTTTTAATCGCTAACTTCATCAATTTTATTAAGATTATTACTATAATGTGACATGCAAGAGGGAACAAATTGTTCCTCCTATATATATAGACCTTTCAACTACCTTATTACTTTCGGTTTTATGTATTTATAAACTTGTAAATTAAGCATTATTAACTGACTAAAGTTAGAAATGTTAACCATTGGATTCCAACTCAATGATCTAATGGTTAAATGATCAATTCAAAATCTAAATTTCTAGGATTTACTCCCAGATGGGATCTTGGGTACATATATTATATTGTCAATTTAATGTGTAAAATTCGATCAAAATAAACTGTTGAATAAGATATTAATGGATATCTCAATGAGTGATAACTTTTGTGTGTGTGTGTGTGTATAATCAGAGATATTTCTGTCGAACATACTTGTACATCATACAGATAGATACCAACAAAAAGAGGTATAAAATACTTGTAGTCGGTGCAAATTCTAAATTCACAGATATTCCAATATTAATGAGGTCAGAATGGCAATAAAGAAGTGTTATTTATTATCTAATAATCGATATATACACTAATATTAACAATGATAAATCTAGTTAGTAAGATGGATAGTAGCTTGGAGTGGAATCCAGGACGCACTTCTCGTTCCATTTGAGACTCGTCAACTGGATATATCTGTATCCCAAAGTTGATGTTTACTCCGACCGACGAGTCCCAATTAGGACGAACCACACATCCTGGAGTTCACTGCTAGCTACTATTCATCTTTGCTTATAATGCTTGTGAATTAAGGCAATATCGAAGCAATACGCACAGGACGCATATATACTAATAAGAGACTGATCAATTGCAGTCCCAAACATCAATAGGAAGATTGAAGTAAACAATACCAAGTGAATCAAGTTAGTAAGGTTTAACAACTTTCCGTTATTTACATTCCCTAAAGGTAATTTATTAATCCCTGTTTTACATGTATACATTCTGATCGGATTGTCTCGATATAGTTTTATATTTGGATTATGATTAATTATGAAATTCAAGACACTCAGTCTTAATTGGGAGTCATTAAATGAATGAAACTGGAAATCATTGCTTTTCGCTTAAAAAAAAACCCTAAATAGATTAATTATTTTGCTACTGAGTCCAGAGAGACACTAAGTTATTCACGAAGTACTCAAGTATTTGTAGGACTTTGCAATTTCCAGTATTTTCAACCAATCAGTCTGAATCAATCGAATATGTATACTCGATTCTACTATTGGTCCCACACTAATTTTTATAAGTATAAATTTACGCAATATCAATTCTCTTGTTTAAATTATATTCAAAGTTGGCTAGCTGAATGAAATCAACAGGAATCCTTGAACTTATGTTTTACACTAGTTGGTGTTTTTAGTCAAATTCGAGTTGCCATTGAATTTACATCATATATTGTAGAAGTATTAATCACTTCCACCAATCTCTTCATTCTATAATTGATCTCTTTTGGGAATCACATTTAAAACTTGTTAAACAAGATTCTATATCACAAGGGTTTTTTGTGTGTATTATAGTAATTTTACTAATTGAGATCATGAATCAATCGAAGTTAGATCACCATAGAAAAACATCGAAACACTAGACGACAGTTTCGTTCTATTATGAAACTCCTCAGCAGTGTACATCCATTCTATCAGAATTTGAAATTAGATAAAAAATAACCTTAGTTACTATTTAAGAATCAATTAAACACAGTAAACTATCACAATTGATCGATCACTGGGTGGTGATCAGTGTCATGCTTGTCTGGTCCTTATTATTTCAGACCGAATGCTACCTCCAACCACCATCTAAAATCTCAATACATAGTGCCCGCAATGTTGACTCACCTAGACTGGTGGCCACTTTGCAACATGATCGATAGCATTCGATCTGCACTAATAAGGACTAGACAAGCATGACATTGATCACCACCCAATGATCAATCAATTGTGATTACATCTCAGTCCTACAGGGTGTCAGTCGTGGCTCGGACAGCTCGGTGGTAACATCTCTGACTGTGAAGCTGGGTGACACGCGATCGAATCCGCCAGGGAGCACCAGTCCCATCAAGATTACAGGTACACCTTGCCGACGAGTACCAAGTAGCATGAAACCCGGATCCAGAGTTTCCTGTTGACTATCTCCAACCACCATTTAAAATCACAATAAACTATATTTGTTATATTATTTGACAAAATCGAATTTCAATTTGTTGTTGTTGATAGATATTATGTTACATCACAGTTACCTTTGTTCCCTTTATCTATAACTTTAAACAAAAGACAATATGTCAATTATATAATGAAGTGATTAACAAATATTCATTTATTCTTATGACCTAATTTTTAATGATTGATGAGTATACTTTGTCAATGATGAACTTGTATTGTGACATTGATGATTATGGTGATGATGTTATTAATCAAAGTTTTCCCTAATGTAAAATCACTGCTCATAATGACCTGATCAGGTTCATGTCTTTTATCAAGTATCAAATGAAATGAATTTTTTGTTGTTGTTGTTGTATATAATTCCTTTCATTACAGATATAGAATAAGAGAATAGAATGCGATATTGTACATAGTTTGAATAGATCATAATTGAAGTGGATAAAATGAACAAGATAGGATGATAAATTATGACAGATATTCCATGAATGTTTATTATCATATGAAACTATAATTCAAACTCATTGAAATTCTTTATGATTAAGGATTCAAAACTATCATAAATATATATTCATGATTAGATTCCAGTGAAATTGTATGTATACTTAATATTATCAAATGAATGAAGTCCTATTCCTCAGTTAGACATTCGATTGAGTTTTAATTAAGATCATGAACCAGTCAGTGTTAGACAACCATTGAAAACCTGAAATCACTCGACGACCGTTTTGCCCTACTGTTAGACTCTTCAACAGTGACATCCACGATTCCACACCTGGGATCCTAACCTAGGATCTTTGATCTCTCGCGCGAACGCATAATCTCTTGGTCATTAGTTCATCAGATTGAGTTTAGTGTAAAGCATTATTTTCTAGGATTTCCTTGAAAAATGTCTAAATCACGGTAGTCTTCTCAAGATGCACATACAGCAATAAAGGTTGTTTAACCCAACTCCTGACTATGATAAGTGTTTTATAGGTATATGTTCATACTGTGCGTATTGTCTCGACATTGCCTTAAGTCACAAATATGAACTCTAAAATGTGACAGGTGTATCCAGCTGACGAGTCCCAAAGTGGGCCGAAGCGGGCATCCTAGATTCCATTGCTGTCCATCATCCGTTTTGCTTGTAAAGTATTACGTTATTTTTTTTTGAAAATTCTAGGCAAGTATTACGTAAATTTCTTATTACTACTAGTCGTATTTTTTAAAGTCATTTTTATCTCAATATCTAAAACGAAATAATTAGATAGTGGTTAATCGCTCGCGCGCGAGACTGATAGGTCCTTGGTTCGAATCCCGCCAAGCGGTTTCGTGGATGCGCACTGCTGAAGAGTCTCACAAGAGGACGAAACGGCCGTCCAGTGCTTTCAGGTTTTCCATGGTGGTCTAGCTTCAATTGACTCATGATCTCAACTATTGAAATTACTACAATCTCCACAAAACCCTTCCTGATACTATTTAGATATTTCTTTATATTTAAATACGCAAAGTTATGTTAATTAAGAATGACAATGAATTCACTTTTTCAATAGATTTGTTGAGGTACTTATTTTCAGAAAAAAAAGATATTTTAAATCATAAACTGATCTTAGCTAAACTATTATCGGAAAACAGGAAGTACTGAACAGTTATTCCGTTCTAATACGGAACGTCTGGAAAGTGTACATTCACTATCCTATCACAAAAAATCAAAACCAGGACCTTTAGGATAAACACTCAAAATATCATAAACTGATTAGAGCTAGATGTGTACATCATTAGATACTGGGTCATTGGTCTAAAGAATAAGCGTTCACACACGAGTTTTAAGTTCCTGGGTTCGATTCCCTATTGTGGGGTTGTGGATATGCATTGTGGAAGAATCCTATACTAGAATGAAACAGTTGTTCAACGCTTTCTGATATTCAATTGTATTATAACAAAAGTCATGGGTCGATTGAAGTTAGACATTAACATTTTCGAATGCCGGCTCAGTAGTCTAGAGGTTAAACGTTTATGTGTGAGATCGAAGGTGCTGGGTTTCAAATGCCACATGCGGAATCATAGGTGCTTACTGTTGACGAATCCCATAATAGAAAGAAACGTCCATCCAATGCTTCCAGGTTTTTAATGGTGGTCTAGCTTAGACTGATTCATGAATTCTACTGTTAAACCTATATTTGGTTGTAATTCTTGTTTTTCATTCTTTAATACAGATAAAAACATGAATTGATCTTGCATACAATGGAATTAGTCAAACATACTGATCAATCAACTTTAAACAATTTGTCAGTTTTCATTAGAACACTAATGGTAATATTATTATTATTAGTTGTTGTTGTTGTAAATGGAATGTTCATGTTCATTCTTCTTTTTCCAGCCTAGAAATACTTACACATTCGCATCTACATAAACTAATAAATAAATAAACAAACAAACACTGACTGATCAATGTCATTGTGTTTTTCTATGTTTTACACAAATTAATGGATTCATTTTCCTTTAATTCATTTAGTTTTTAAAAAAAAATAAACACGTTATGAACAGAAATGAATGGTGGTTAACAGTGGAATCAAAAACACGTGTTTCGTCCTATTTAGGACTCATCAACTGAATGTATCTGTCACATTTCAGAGTTGAAGTTCACACTGGAACTTGAGATTGCTTGTGACTTAAGGCAATCCTCAAAGAATGCATATATTGTCAATAATAGACTGATTAATTTGAGTCCCAAATAACAATTGTAAGATACAAGCAAACAATAACAAGTGAATTAAACACAAACAAGGTTAACATTATAATAGTCAACGGGTATTGACTAAAGTGAATCTGTGTATATGATGGTCTATTCAAGTTGAATAGGGGATTATCAAGTTTATCATAAAGTGAATTAAATTTTCTATTCTACACAGATAATTGTATTATTGTGAGCATGAGGGCTAGTGAGTAGCGCTGGATGCCAGCTCAGTGGTCCAGTAAGTTAAGTGTTCATGCGCGAGACTGAAGGCCCTGAGTTGGAATCCCATGATCGGGATCGGGAATATTCATTGCTAAGAAGTCCCACAATAGGACGAAACGGCCGTCCAGTGCTTCCAGGTTTCCAACGGTGGTCTAACATCAATCGGTTGATAATCTCAATCAAAAACTAGATGATTTAGTTGTAAAGTTTTCATTACTATTCTGAACAACATTATCAATATAAACTTTAAGTCTACAGGAAGTCTAAAAGACAAACTCTAACCTATATCTGGGGAAATTTCAACACTTTAGTTTTATCAGAATGGGTTTTGTGGAGATTATTTTAGAAATTTCACTGGTTTAAATCATGAGTCAATTGAAGCTAGACCACCATGGAAAACCTGGAAGCACTGGACGGCCGTTTCGTCCTATTGTGAAACTCCTCAGCAGTGCGCACCCACGATCCCGGCCCCTGCGAGATTTGAATCCAGGACCTATCAGTCTCGCGCCAGGCGCTTAACCAACTAAACCATTGAGCCGGCAATCCAACGATGTTAATGTCAACTGCTGAGGAGTTCCAAACTAGGACGAAATAGCCGTCCAGTGTTTTCAGGTTTTCCATGGTCATCTAGCTTCAATTGACTAGTGATTTCAACCAGGGAACTTTAATTTCACCTGAAGTTTCTACGTGATGATATCGTTCAGAATAACAATGAACGCTTCACGATCAAATCATCCAATTCAGAAATCAAAAACTTATGATTTAATCGATTATAAAAATCAATAATTAATTAAAAGAAGAAGTTATATTATTATTATTATTATTATTATTATTATTATTATTATTATTATTATTATTATTATTATTATGGTGAAATAATTAGTTATAATCACATGATAACATGAACAGGTGTTACAGTTAACACTTCAATCAATAATTATCACATGTGGTTTAATGATTATGATACCAAATTATATTAATTAATATAGATATACACATACATACATGTATATACCTACCTACATACATACATACACACACATATGTATAATACACAGACAGATACAAACATAGACATAACACAAACAAACAAATGAGGTTTCGAAAAAGAAAAAAAAATGACACCTGTTTGTAACCAAAATGATAGTTGTTATTGCCTATTAGTTTTGTAAGTTAATTTATATTTTGATTCATTTGTAACAATCATTCACATGTCTTATTATTAAAAGTAAAATAAACTATTAATAAACATTGAATATTGTTTACTAACTTACTTAATTACTTACTTACATACACTTGTTATCCCTCGTGGAATAACATAAGCTGTCCGCTAACACTCTCCATTCGATCATTTCCAGTTACTATACATATTCAATTCTCGATATAGTTTGTGCTTCGGTTTTCCTCTTTTTCCATTTTCTTTCAGGATTTCAAGTTAGGGCTCGTCTTGTGATGTAGTTTGATGATTGCGATAATGTGTCCGGCCCAAGGATATTGAGTATTTTGCTTAGACAACTGTTCATAAATATATGGATTTTTTAGATTATGATTTTAATAGTTCTCTGAGATTCAATTTCGTACAGTAGGACTGTTTTGACGTTCGTATTGAAGATTCTGATTTTGATATTGGTTGATAGTTGTTTTGAGTTGCATATATTCTTAAACTATAGGAATGCTTAACTTGCTTTCCCAATGCTTGCACTTAAGTCTGCGTCATGTTCACCTTGTTCATCGATAATGCTGATCAGGTGCTTGAAAGATTCCACATCTTCGTGGAATTGATTGAAGTTAGATATTAACACCGTTGGATGCCAGTCCAGTGGTCTAGAGGTTAAACGTTAAGAAAATGCTAAATTGTATTTTGATCTGGTTAGGATTACAATACTCTGCATTATTTTTCTAAAACATTGATTATTTACTTAAAAGGGATATGAATACCTGTCAGCTGTTAATATTTAGGACTTCAATTAATCAGTCTCTTTTTCCACATGTAAATCTTCAGTGAATGCCTAAATATTGGCATAATTTATGCATATCAACAATGGGGTATTACAAACTCTTATTATTGTTGTCATACATTTGAAATGAAATAGAGGCTATCTAGAAATAGTAGATTAACTGATGTCACGTTGGTAGGTCACTTTGAACTTTGATACGAATATCAGCAATGGAATCCCGGTACGTACAACTAATGATCCTCAAAATGCGATGAAACGCTCTTATTGAATCCAAATGATAGTTACTGGGTAAACAGTGAACCATGATGGTCATTTATTCACTACCGATTTCATTTTCATTTCTTAAACATTTATTCTTCTCTTCTAACTTCATTATTCGTCCACTTTTTTAAAAGTTATAAATAAGGTAGGATATTGAAGATGAATTATCCCATATTGTTGATATGTAAAGTAATTGAAGGTAGTCAGGAAAAAACTCTGAACCTACGTTCCGTGCTAGTTAGCACTCTTCAGGAAAGTGTGCATGAAATTCGATGGCATAGATGCTTTCTGTGACATTTAAACCTACAGACAGTCAGTCAAGACTCAAATAGTTCAGTGCTAATATCTCAGACTGTGAAGCTGATTGAAACGGGTTCTAATCCGCCCCATTCACGACTACAGGTATATGATTTTGAGCGTAATACTACAGGTATATCTTACTGATGAGTATCGACTAGTACATAACCTTCATCCAACTAATTTTAATACCTCTCGGTTCATTGCAAATCACTTATACATCACAAAAAGCAATTCATCACGCTAAATTATCATATTGAATAATTATTAATTTATCTTTGTATTGTTAAAGATTACTTGTCTCTTTGCTTTACGCTTTTTTTCTCTTCCAATCACTCGTTTAATTGTATTATATAATTTATCAGAAATCTAACCAAGCTGTAATTTACCATTTCAGTACGTGATTATTTAAAGAGATGATATAAATTATGCATAAAACACTTATGATTTATATATTGAAATAATAATAAAATCATATATCTGACCTAATACATGTCAAATGTTATTGCTGGAAAGCAAGAACTGTTTTATCAATATAGCGATTTACCATATGAAAATGGTCACATAGTATGGTGAATTGTTTCGATCTATTTATGTACGTCATTGAATTTCAGCTTAGTGATCTAGAATTTAGGCATCTATGTGAAACACTGACCTTAGGTTCGTTTCCCTGTGGTTGAGTTATGTTTCAGCACCTCTTAAGAGTGTCCTGATAAGACGAAACATTTGCCCGGTAATTCATGGTTTTCAATGGTAGTCTAGCTAAGAACTGTCCTTGATTTAAACTTAGAAAAATACTTTTTTTATAAAATTGCATTTGTGGACAGCATTTGCTGACATCAAATATTAATTTTAGTTAGACAATCAATGAAAATCAGTAAACACTAGATAACTGTTATTTCCTTGTACGGCACTTTTCAACAGTGTCAACTACTGACTAATTTCAAGGTGTGTTACTCAGGAATTCTAATGAAGAGTTCAACACTATCGGGTGTAAGACAAATATATCCCAATGTTATTAGATGATTGAGTAATGTCAATAACCGAAATACAAATTACTGTATACTAACTCAATGGCTTATAGGTTAAGGACTTGCCAAAAGAAATGAGAATTCTAGGTGTAATCCGTAGTATGATTTGTGAATACTTCCTGATTTTCATTAATTATCTGTCCTATAATCAGTGCTTGATGTAAAATTGGAAAAAAAAACGGTTATCATGAATGAGTATGAAGGACACAAATTGTCTTTTAAAGTTTCCTTTTTCTATCCTTCAAAATACAAATGAGAGTTTCAAATATTTAATTAAACGGCCAGTTACTATCCTCTCATTTCCCGCAGTTGCTTAGTCGCTGTTACTTTATAACGAGTTCAATCATTTTCGATGGAATAAAAATCAGATTTAGTAATTAACCTTCATATTTGATTGAATTTCAGTGTGGTTATGTTTTTTTGGCATATTTCATTTATTTGATGACATGTTCGCCTTGACGACTATTGTTTGGTTAAAAGTGTATTCTGTCATTTCATACGACAGATCTAAATGAATGAAACGATTTGTAAATTGCGCTCACCATAGATTAATTTCAGTTAAGGTAACAACTTGTTCACTGTAGTTCAGGACTCTTCAGAATTGCATACACACAATCCTAACAGTGATTAAACCCACGATTTTCGTGTATCGCTGTGAATGACTGATCATTACATACAATGGTGAAACTCCTGCTTTGTACTTCCTGACTATCTGTGATATCTTAATTGAAATCGATCGATGACAAATAAAACGTGCAGTTGAAGCCAATTTCCACAAAATCACTTTAACAAAATACTATGTCTATCGAAAATGTAGATGATCACTTTTCTTCCACATACTTATACTGTTTTGTAGGATATTTATGAGTAAAGGTTAGAAACCACCTAAATATGATAATATTAATTGTATTAATATTTGTAGCAGTAGTAATGATAATAGTGTTGTATGCTACATATATCGACAGATATAAGTAGTATTTATCGTCAATCGGGAGTAAAATATCTAGCAGCAGAAGATTGTAATGAAGAGAACACGTAGAAAATCTGAGAGCAATCTAAATAACAACACAATTAAAAGAGTAATGAAGCGTTTAAAGGACAACGCAACGAAGATGTACAAATGACGTATTAACTGTATGATTTTCATATTTTACTAAGCCACGGTGTGATTACGTATTAGTCAATAAATTGGTTTCCCCCACCTCAGTTCCCACTCAGTACAGCACTGGTAATATTATTAGTAGTAATGGTAGTAGCAGTTTAGTGAAAGAGAACTCGGTTAAAGAAGACCAATTCATATTGACTCAAAATGACAGTGTCGTAGGAAATTATGAAAACCATACATTAAATATTTCATTTGTACATCTTCCATCAGTTGTCCTTTACATCCTTCATGATTCTTTCAATTCTGCATTTGTTCCAATTCCCTTCTGCTGCTCCTTCAATGATATACTGATATATACAGTGTATAATTTAACTACCCAGGTTATCTTTTAGAAGCACGTATTTCTTATTTAACTATTAAAGCATCTATTAAAGCATCTCATAGTCTTGTTCTTATTCTTTCATGTATTACGTGTTATTTCAATGTTGACCTAGTTTTTATTCTTTGATTTACTAATCCCCCTTTTATTCCCATTTCATTATCCTTGATTATAACTAATAATTATTTTGTGTATTACTATACTTCATAGAAAACTAATTCCCTTTTTATAAATTACTTCGTGAAATGTAATAATTATCCTATCTCCAGTCAGTAAGATTATAGAGAACTTCAATAAAAATGTTAAACTGGACTTAGTACGCCAAGATATTTAAGAGATAAGCATCAGTGGTTGCCATCTGAATAGCTCAATGGTAATGCTTTCAATGTGAAACTGGATTAGAATTTCACAGGGAGCATTGATTCGTTTAGGTTATAGGTATGCTTTATTGACAACTCTTAATTACCATAAAGCCTAGGTCGAGCAATGTTTCATGTTGATTAAACTAACTACCTTGAATCAGTAAAAATTCCTGAACTAGATTGTGTAACATTTGATTCTTGTTAATAAATTTTACATGCCATTTTTTATGAAACTAATTCTTTCAGTGGTAGTTAGAAATCTATATCATCTTGTTTGACGGTCAGAAACGTTACGATAGCACTACTGAGGTTCGATTATCAGCGGCCTATGCTCCTTCACGAGGAGTAACAGGTGTAATCAAGTAGGTAAGGTCTAAATGAAAACTCATTTACTTCATGACTTAAAAATCTTGTATTCCGTTTGTAATAAGAATATGAATATCTTAGTGTTATAAAGTATCATACTAAGGTCAACCATTTGATACAATGCTTCTCTAGTCCCGACATCAATCTATGACAAAAAACCAACTTTAAAATATCAAAACATAAAAAGAGTTGTCTACTAACATTATTCAGATGAGTTGGAACTCAATGTAGCATCATGATAAAAAACTCATCCCTTGTCTATCTTCTATAAGAATGACTATCTTAGCAACTTCACTAAAAATAAGTCTTACAAATCAACATATCGTCAAACAACCAATCCAGAAAACTAACAAACATATTGTTCTGCTGTACGTAAACCATTACAGAAAGTTTGAAACTTTTTCTAATTAAA
The DNA here is from genome assembly GCA_944470205.2 of Schistosoma margrebowiei. Lineage (NCBI taxonomy): Eukaryota > Metazoa > Platyhelminthes > Trematoda > Strigeidida > Schistosomatidae > Schistosoma > Schistosoma margrebowiei. The sequence goes on from OX104027.1 coordinate 15,048,720, forward strand.
TTAACTCACAAGTCGATACAATCACTTTATTCCATTTTATCCAGACTGAAAGACAACAACAAAAGAAGAGAAATAAACATTATCTATAAAGAAAATTGAATCAGTTGTCAAAAGTATTATGTTGGAAGTTGACACCTCCTTCATCTACATGAACTATACGTTAGGTTACATTATACGTTACCCTTATGTTAATACAAGTGGACAGCGATTAACAGGAATTCGACCCGAAAAATCGAAATTTTGGATCAAGAAAGCTCTGGGAATCCTTTAACTAATTCTAGACAATCGATAAACACACTGAAGTGCATTCAGTCTTTCAAACCACACGTAAGAGGTTAACTGAACAAGATATTTAACTTGAATACAAGTATAAATGAAGACAACAAATCGCAAACAAGGATATTAGAACGAGTCTTCTATTTTAGAAAAGATAGCAACACCCATTTTAAGAGTTCTAGTATAAGCCCGTGACCAATGGAGCTCAACCATAATAAGTATGATAAATTTATCCACTAAATAACATCAGTGGTTATTTGTATTATATTACAAAATAATTAAAGTTAGATATGTAAATCTCTAGATAAGTGATCAGTGGCCTAAAGATTACATCCTTGCTATAAGACCTGGTTATTCTATACCTAACCCCGAGTAAAGTCGTATATTTACATTATAAAAGAATTTACTACTACTACTACTACTACTACTACTACTACTACTACTACTACTACTACTACTACTACTACTACTACTACTACTACTACTACTACTACTACTACTACTACTACTACTACTACTACTACTACTACTACTACTACTACTACTACTACTACTACTACTACTACTACTACTACTACTACTACTACTACTACTACTACTACTACTACTACTACTACTACTACTACTACTACTACTACTACTACTACTACTACTACTACTACTACTACTACTACTACTACTACTACTACTACTACTACTACTACTACTACTACTACTACTACTACTACTACTACTACTACTACTACTACTACTACTACTACTACTACTACTACTACTACTACTACTACTACTACTACTACTACTACTACTACTACTACTACTACTACTACTACTACTACTACTACTACTACTACTACTACTACTACTACTACTACTACTACTACTACTACTACTACTACTACTACTACTACTACTACTACTACTACTACTACTACTACTACTACTACTACTACTACTACTACTACTACTACTACTACTACTACTACTACTACTACTACTACTACTACTACTACTACTACTACTACTACTACTACTACTACTACTACTACTACTACTACTACTACTACTACTACTACTACTACTACTACTACTACTACTACTACTACTACTACTACTACTACTACTACTACTACTACTACTACTACTACTACTACTACTACTACTACTACTACTACTACTACTACTACTACTACTACTACTACTACTACTACTACTACTACTACTACTACTACTACTACTACTACTACTACTACTACTACTACTACTACTACTACTACTAAGATGAAACAACTGATCAGTATTTATCAGTATAGGGTTGTGGACATTGTTGAGTTTAGAATGACATCATAAATAGAACGATATTAGACCACCATTAAAAAAAAACTAGAAGCATTGGACGGTCATTCCATCCTAGTATAGGACTCCTTAGTAGTACATGTCCACGATCAAACAGACGAGACAGAAGGTTCTGAGTTCAAGGCCCTTATGCGGGATCATAAATGTACATTACCGAGGAGTTTTATACTAGGACGAAATAGCTGTTCAGTACTTCCAGGTTATTCCATTCATGATATCAATCTAAACTGACCAATAATTTCTTAATTTTCAATCCTGACTTAATTACAGTCAGTCACTGATGTAACTTAGAAGATTAAAAAATCATTTTACTAACAAATCAATCATAGTTTAGACAATTAAAACAATTCTAGAATAACATATATATATATATATATATGTTATTCTAGAATTGTTTTAATTGTCTAAACTATGATTGATTTGTTAGTATGATATACATTCTATTTGAATGGATATTTAACCAAAGTGATCATACGTGTTCGCACTTTACAGTAATGAACCCTATTTCCAATTCATGATTTCAATTTATATTAAATCCACTTGAGAAATGCTATTTTTGTCATTTACTATTATTTCATGTAGATTATGCAATCCTCTATACATGTAATCGGATTAAAGTTAATAATTTTAATATTAAATCATTATTAATCATAAGTAATGATTAGGTATAATTATCTGTGTCTCTTTCAAGCGCTGTTCTTTTTTTTCTCTGTTTTCAATTAATTTCAAGTTAGATAAATTGACAGAAGCAAATAGTTATTTTAATAGTTGAGATCATAAGTCAAGGGAAGCTAGACCACCATAGAAAACCTGGAAGAAATGGACGGACGTTTCGTCCTACTGTAGGACTCCTCAGTAGCGCGTATCCATGATCCCGCCTCGCAGAAATCCAGCTCAGGACGTATCGGTCTCGCACACAAGCGCTTAATCTCAAGACCACTGAGCCGCGAGACTGATAAGCCCTGGGTTTTTGAAGCTTTCGAGGCGGGATCGTGGATGCTCACTGCTGAGGAGCCCCACAGTGGGACGAAACGGCCATTCAGTGCTTCCAGGTTTTCTATGTTGATCTAGCTTCAGTTTACTCATAATTTCAACTAATTAAATTACTATAATATCCACAAAACCCTTAAAGTTATTTTTTACATCATATACTGATCTTTGTTACACAACCATTAAAGACCTGAAAGAAATGGCTAGCTATTTCGTATGATCAATACAGTTTTATCATGTTAAAATTAGGGTAATTATCTATTAATTATTTTATTTGAAAATGATTGCACAATATCGAGAATTAATCATAGAAAGAAATATTACCTGATGGTGGAGAAGATTTGTAGTTTAGATGGATGATTTTTGTATAGTTTTGTTCACTGGGCTGCTGCATGGTTTGGTCTTGGAGTTTTCATAGTTCTTCTTCAAGTAGAAGTTTGAAGTTTGTGCTAATGATGTCGTTGAGAAGAACGATGAAAGCTCTACGACCAAACCAACCAGCTTAGAGAGCAAATTTCCACCTGAAATGTTAATTAATTGATGGAAACTCAGTCGTCTAATGTGAACGTCCTGTGTCTGGTCCTTGAAGAAATCGTAAACATACGTTGTGATGAGCCCCATATTAAGGTAAAAAACAGATTTCAAGTGTTTCTTGATCGTCAACGACTGTCCGACTAAGTCAATCGTGGTTCCAATAGCTCAGTGATAACGTCTCTGATTACGAGGCTAGGTAAATCAGCGTCTAATCATCCAGGGAGCATCAGTTCACTCAAGACTATATATATACCACATCAACTAGTGCTAAATAGTGCAAACCTAAGTCCACAGTTTCCTGTCAACTGATTCCATCCATTAGGTTTGAATTATGTCTTGTTCGAAAGCTCTTAAAAGACAAAAAATATATTTAACTATTTCACGGAACGAAATTCATGCCATTTTATAAATAAATCGAAGTCGTACTTGTTAAGCACTAAATTTCGACTTAATGGTCACTTCATAAACATGGAAATTTTATACGTTATTCTGTTTAAAGTTGTTAGGTGAATGCATCATATAGATAATAAACAATAAAGGAAAATGTCTTTCTAAAATTTCATGCATTTAAAAGATTGTTTACTTGTTCAAGGTGTATGAGAAAATCGTTTTAATGAACTTTTATATTCACAGTTAAATTTACGAGTCGATCTAAGCTAAACCACTAGTAAAAACCTGGAAGCACTGAATGGCCGTTTCGTCCTAGTGTGGGACTCCTCAGTAGTGCGTATACATGATCCCGCATGCAGGACGCAAACATAGGTCATTCAGGCTCGCGCACAGACGCTTAACCTCTAAAACACTGAACCGGTATCCAACGACGTTTATTTGTCTAGCTTCAATCAATCCTTGATTTTCCACAACCCTTCATCTATCTGCAAATCCCCATATAGATCATTTTTATCTTAAAATTCCAGAGTCATTTGCTGTTCATGCAATAATAAGTTTGTTCGATTTATAATTTTTTCCCGTCTTGTAAACATCTGTATTGCCTACATACTATAAACGTATAAAGTTATTTTATTATTTATCCAATCATAGAACACATATCTGTGAAATTGTAGCTAATCTACGCCTCAGTGTTCAGTATGTGTGCAATGTTCAGCATCTTTCTGTTCGATTACTGAGCAATTGCTGTATATAATTTCTTCCGAGAATTTCATTTCAATCTCCGAATTTCACTATATTATCCTTTACATTTAACAATTTGAGATGCCCTATAGTAACGTCTTCACAGGAGACATATATAAATAGTTTTAGGCAACTGAAATTTATTTATTTATTTGAACACATAAATTTTGATACAAAGGAGCACGGAATACATATGCGCCATATAAATCATTCAATTCGTGTGAGGGCTGTGATACTGTCCGGGTGTCCAAACCGAGGAAGGTGGTTTCCTTAAGGTGGTCACACACCAAGCTTTCAACGTGGAGGTCTGATCGATAACGCAGTGGAGCAACGTATTGAGACGTTGTTCCATGGTAGCCGGTGACCAATGACTGGTTCATGCGTCATTTGTTCCCTCAGGATACTCGAGCCTATGTGCACCACTGGTTTGTGATGAGGGTTTTTCAATTTCCCTAGGTAGACTATCCGTATCCACCAACCGAGTTAAAGCGCCGGACATTCGCTTTTCGTCCTCTCAATTTCATAAACAACACCCGTGGTGCGAGATGGCAGTGAGTAGGACTTCCCTGGCAGTATCTATGCGAAAGCATTTCGACAGGGAGAGCTAACTCTCCCTACTCTCAGCCATACTAAGGCATATGGGGGCACTGAAATGAAATACCCAGTGAAAAATACACCCAAAAAAGAATTAAGAGATTCTCGAAACTGTTAGATATCTCACTTTTATTGAACACTAAAAAGAAACAGATTATTCTCACACTTTATCCATTATACATCGAAACATACAAATACAAAATATTCAAATATATCAAATGATACAAATGATACAACAATATCAGTTCATATAGATTAACGAAATATGTTTATTAAAGTTCAACGCAGTCTATGCATGCATGTGTGTGTGTGTGTGCATGTGATGAGGAGGTTAATGTGTATGTTCTTTTCTGCACCTAGTTCCATTCTATTTCTACTTAAAAGAAAATTGATAACATTTTTTTTCTTTCTTTCTTTCTTTTATTCTATTCATACTTATTTGACTAGGTCTACAAAAATTACAATCATAAATATGGTTCATTGATACATTTCTCTCTTCTATTCTTTCTTTCTTTCTTTCTTTTTTGTTTGTTTCATTTATAGAACACTCATGATTGGAACCCTTCTCATACATTTAACAGTAATAGTATTAATTGTATACCTAAAGTAATCTTTCATTATTATTTGATTTATTCATAGTGGATATTATTATTTTCATATAAATTTGAAGTTACAATATGTGAACATGTTTAGTTTAGTTTAGTTTAAAGAAAACAAATACCCATGTTTATCATAATTATTGACTTGGTACATAAATTGTTGTTACATATAAATAAATAAATAAACAAAAACCGACAACAACAAAATACAAATCAATGTTTACATGAATTAGTATTTGAAAATGTTTAGTAAGTGATTAATATTAGTTTAAGTTTATAGTTTATTTCACTTATCGAGTACTAATGTTTTTTGTCTGTGGATTATGGATATTATAAACAAAGATGAATAGTGGTTAGCAGTGGAATCCAGTATGACACGTGTTTCCTCCTGTTTCAGACTTGTCAGATGAATGTATCTGTAACTCAGAGTTGATGTCCACTCTGAAACTCGAACTTAGTACCGTTTGCTTCGAGTACTATCACGCTATTCACTTAGCTACTGAGTCCTGACAGCTACTTGGATGTGCAATGGGTGAAGTTTAAATTCACTTGGTGTTGTTTACTTATATTTTCCTATTGTTATTTAGGACTGCGATTGATCAATCTCTTATTAGCATATGTACAAACTGTGAGTATTGGCTCGATATTGCCTTAATTTACAGGATTCAGGACTCAGTAGCTAAGTGAATAACGCGATGGCATTTGAAGCGAACGTTACTGGGTTCGAGTCTCAGAGTGAACATCAACTCTGAGATGTAGGTACATCCAGCTGACGAGTCCCAATTAGGACGAAATGCGCGTCCTGGATTCCATCGCTAACCACTATCCATCTTTGCTTTGAATTAGATTATCTTTAATGTTTTCGTGATCGTTTTATTTCTCCACATAACATAATCACTTAGTAAGGTATGTGTATCTATTTTAAAAGTTATGCCTATTATGTCATATATCATAAATTATGTAATGACTTAAACAAATTTTTATTAACGCTTAAATGATTATGTGATTATATGAGTAGTATATAACGTCTGATTACTATTATTATTACTATTCTTTTTATTATTATTATTATTGTTATTATTATTATCAATATTATATTCAGAATGGATAAGTGATTTAATCAATTAACTTATGTTTATTGCTATGACAATACAGATCTTTAAATTCTGTCATAAAATAACATCATGACTGAATTATATCTGATTTAGACAAAATATGAAAGTTTTATGGTTTATCAACATAGGTGTGTGGTTAGAAAAGTTGTTTCATTTCATAATTTATATAACATACAATATTATCATTAAGTTGATTGACGTGAGAAATATAAGGAATAGGAGACTGGTTTAGTGATATAAAGTTAAACTACTCCTACTTGGAACTTGTTAACTTTGAGTTCGATCCCTTATAAAGTAGTGTATTTGAACTATTGTAAATAGTACTTGAATATGATAAAATAGCTATACGGTGTTTACTGGAATCCACTAGTTGTTTAGCTGGAATCAGTCTGTTATGTGAATCAGAAAATGTGAGAATTATTGTTGTAGGCATGTTATTTCGTTGAATTTTATATAACGAAATAATTAAACTTTATAGAACAGTGAATATATCTTCTGGCAATTTAAATCAATATTGCAGAACACAAGATTATCGAAGAGTATTGAATATGAAGACCAGTTTTAGCTATGTGGTTAACCTTAAATGAGCAACTATTGACATTATAGTGTACGTAATGTCGAGTCAACTAGACTAGTTGGTAGGATTCGATCTGCACTAAGAAGGACCCCACATACACAACATTGATCACCATCCAGTGATCAGTTTATTGTAAACGTTAGTTAGTTAGTTAGTTAGTTAGTTAGTTAGTTAGTTAGTTAGTTAGTTAGTTAGTTAGTTAGTTAGTTAGTTAGTTAGTTAGTTAGTTAGTTAGTTAGTTAGTTAGTTAGTTAGTTAGTTAGTTAGTTAGTTAGTTAGTTAGTTAGTTAGTTAGTTAGTTAGTTAGTTAGTTAGATAGATAGATAGATAGATAGATAGATAGATAGATAGATAGATAGATAGGTTGATTGATTGATTGATTGATTGATTGATTGATTGATTGGTTGGTTGATTGATTGGATATGGATACACACTACTGTTCAATTTTAAGGAGGAAATATTTGCCTGATTACTTCTAGCTTACACTAATCTCTTAGTTGATAACGATCTGAGATGAACACTAAATTTCAGTCGAAATCAATCTCAACAAAAAAATATTCTTATTTAATAAAGATCCTGTCTATTACTTTTCATTTATCCTGTCAGTAATTAAAGTGTATTTATGAAAAAGAAAATATCATTATTGTTATTATCATTGTACATGTGCCTTAGATTATTATATTTTTATAAGAATTATATAAATTACTGTTTACCGTTTGATTCGTTGGGTCATTATTTCCACCACCCCCACCCCCACCCCCACCCCCCGAAAAAAACAAGGAATTCTGCACGTTCTTCTAAATAATCTGAATTCATGAAAATGATTATACATGTGTCATACACCTATAGTGACCTAGTTTTTTTCCTCCAATTTGTTCATTTGTTTTTATATTAATGTTTAAAATTAATAACTGTTTACATATGTTATATATTGAAAAGCTATCTTCCATTGTTAAGCTTAATCTGTTACTCATCCCAATGTTTTTTTTTTAATATATATAAATCTTGCTTATTCTTAGTTTGTGATATTACGTTGTTGAAGGTAACAGGTAAGATAACATTGATATAGGTTATACATAACTTGGTAATCATCATTATGGTGTAATTGAAATATTGAGATAACTGAAGCTTTCCTTTTGGATTCGATGAGATTCAATCAACATTAAGGGATTAGAAAAAGAAAGATGATGAACCCTACTTAGTGATTAACCAATTCTAAGCTTAAGTTAATGGAAATTAGATAATAATATATGGTATGAGATTCGTATATCAGGTTTTAAGACTGTACTACTATACTATACATCAAAACTTGACTGAAGTAAATAGTATCAGAATGGGTTTTGTGGAGAGTTTAAGAAATTTCACAGGTTGAAATCGTGAGTCAGTTGAAGCTGGACCACCATTGAAAACCTGGAAGCACTGGACGGCCGTTTCATCCTAGTATGGGACTCCTCAGCAGTGCGCATCCACGATCCCGCACCACGCGGGGCTCGAACCCAGGACCTACTGGCTTCGCGCGCGAGCACTTAACCATTAGACCACTGAGCCGGCATCCAACGGTGTTAATGTCTAACTTCAACCAATCCATGAAGTTGCGCCACCGTACACCATTGTCTTCAGTAAGTTGTTATCTCACAACAGACCAGTTGGATAATTATTTGTCTTCCAATCATTTGTCTAAAACTATTATGAACGTCAAAAGACTTGAATTTTACGAATTCCATTGCACTTGCGATCTTTATTAAGTACTATTGAAGATCCCTTAAACTAGGAAAAAATGGTGTCTAATAATCGTAAGCTTTCAGTAGACTGGTATGAGTTCGTTATTAAACCAAAATCGAATATTCCGAAATTCTCATAAACCTAATTATATCAATATGTTTTATAAAAATCATAAACCAATATAAGTTAGACCACTACTGAAAACTAGGTTTCAAGTCTCGCGTCAGGGATCATGGATGCTCAATGCTGAAAAGCTCCATATTAGTACGAGACGGCCGTCGAATACTTCACGATTTCGATGGTAGTTTAACATTGATCGGTTCATAATTTCAATGAAATTTAACAATCTTTGTAACCCTAAACTGATAATTTTAGTAAGACAACCATTGTAAATCAAGGACAAGTGAACAGATATATAGTTATATCCATGAAAATACTACTTCATTATGCCATGGATGTATCAAGTAGAGCACGATCAAACATGATGGAACAAAAATTACAACAAAGCAAATATCCTAATTCTAATTAATTCTATAGTAGAAATTATTCTGAAATATTTACAATTGAGTGATTAAATTGATGAACACATGACCTCAATATTTGACTACAATGCACTTAGACGACTTGGAAACGTGAAGACTATTCCCATCAATAAATTTCTTTTTAATGATGTTTTTAGCAAAATAACAAGTTGAAATTACCAACTACTATTACTACTACTGTGGTGTACGCTACTTATATCAACAGACATAAGTAGTATTTGATACCAATCAGAAGTTGAGTGCTTGGTAGCAAACGGTTGTAAACATAGAATCGAAGAAAACGGGACTGTAAACAGAGTGTAATTATAAAGACAATGAAGTCTGATATAATTGATGAAGGATTTACAAATGAAGTATTTAATGTATGGTTTTCACATATTACCAGAGAACTATGTACTTTTGCATTAAATAATTAATTGGTTGTCTCCACATTAGTTCTCGTTAACAATACTACTACTGCTACTGGGGTGCACGTTACTTAAATCAACAGACATAAGTTGTATTTATCGTCAATCAGGAGTAGAATATCTGGCAGCAGAAGATTGTAATGAAGAGAACAGGTAGAAAATCTGAGAGCAATCGAAATAACAACACAATTAAAGGAATAATGAAGCGTGTAAAGGACAACGCAACGGCTCAGTGGTCTAATGGTTAAGTGCTCGCGCGCGAAGCCAGTAGGTCCTGGGTTCGAGCCCCGCGTGGTGCGGGATCGTGGACGCGCACTGCTGAGGAGTTCCATACTAGGATGAAACGGCCGTCCAGTGCTTCCAGGTTTTCCGTGGTGGTCTAGCTTCAATTGACTCATGATTTCAACCTGTGAGATTATGTATTAGTCAATAAATTGGTTTCCTCCACCTCAGTTCCCACTCAATACAGCACTGGTAATATTATTAGTAGTAATGATAGTAGCACTTTAGTGAACGAGAACTCGGTTAAGGAAGACCAATTCATATTGATTCAAAATGACAGTGTCGTAGGGAATTATGAAAACCAAACATTAAATATTTCATTTGTACATCTTCCATCAGTTGTCCTTTACGTCCTTCATGATTCTTTAAATTCTGCATTTGTTTCAATTCCTTTCTGCTTCTCCTTCAGTTCAATTTCTCAATTCACTTTTGACAGGCATTCCACTTCTGAATATTGTTATGTACTATTTATATCTATCAACATGAGTAGGTTACACCAAAGTAGTAGTAGTAATGATATACAGATATACACGGTGTATAATTTAACTACCCAGGTTATTTTTTAAAAGCAAGTGACTTCTCATTAAACTATAAAATGGTTTTCTTTATCAACTCTTCTTTCACAACACTACTACTGATTATCATAATGTAATATGAAAATGAGATTTAAAATAAATCAGAATATTCCCAAAAGGCTACTGATTCATATCGCCATTTGTGAGCATCAATTATCCATTCATCAGTCATATCAAACATCTGGGAATATAGCAGAAAAAGAAAACTCAAAAGACCAGATGCCTTTTCCATTAGTCGATATATTGAATAATTGATTCATTAAAATTAATTTTATTTTGCCTAGGGGAGTCATGAATTGATATTATTTTATTGTTTGTTATAGATTTATTTCATTAGTTGAGATCATGAGTTAATTGAAGCTAGACCATCATGGAAAACTTGGAAGCACTGGACGGAACCCTTTCAATGTTCAATAAATGTGTTGTATACAACACTCCCAACTACTGTTTCGTTAATTTAATAAATAGGTACTAAATAGTAAGATATAATTTTTATCTGATATTTCACTCCGAGATGAACTACAGTATATTCAATACTAATCGTCATGGATCAATTCGGACATGTAGAATGTATACAGCATTGATTCATTAAACAACAACACATAATTGAATAATCTCAACCATAATGATTTTCATAATAACCCTAAAAGAATAATTCATGTATTTTGTAATTAATTTATATAATTTCATTTTATTGATGATAACAGATCATTTCTTTACAGTGTGCTCTTATCTTTTCAAATAATCTCGTGAGGTGGGGTCGTGGATGCTCACTGCTGAGGAGTTCAACAATAGGACGAAACAGCCATCCAGTACTTCCATGTTTTCCATGGTGATCTAGCTTTAATTTACTCATGATCTCAACTAATGAAATTACTACAATCTCTGCAGAAAACCCTTCTGATAGATTTATTTATCAAGATCATTTTTATTGAAATAATAATGATGAGTGAAGAGAAAACCAGTTGCAAGAAATTAAACAACATTGGTTTCTAAGTATCTGTAAGGGAAATTACATTGAATTGTATACAAAGGCTAAGATAATGTAAGACTTTTAAATTAGGTATTTTGAGAAGAGTTGAAAGCTTACACATGTAATAGTCATATTATACCACTTTGTCGAATCTATTCAAACTAATTAGTATTCATAAAAATTTACAAGGTTAGTATTAGTATCGAATCTTTATAAGACAGTCTTATCTAGACAGTTGCTTTACCACTCCAAATGTAGCCACAAACTGAGTTGATTTAAGATTATGACAATAAGATTATCAAGAAAATTATTGATTAAACTGTTTATTTCTAATTCATCTTTATTAAACTGAGTTTATGCCGAGAAATGGAAATAGACATGAAAAAGATGAACAAGAATTGGATGGAATTAGAAAAGGAGGCCCAAGACAGAGTGGGTTGGAGAATGCTGGTCGGCGGCCTATGCTCCATTGGGAGTAACAGGCGTAAGTAAGTAAAACTGAGTTTATCCCATTTCCGTTAGGGTTTTACATCACAGGTTGTCTTCAGTTAAACAACCATTATAAACCAGAAAGCATTCGATGAGTGTTCTATCCTAGTATGAAACTTTTCAGCATTAAAGCTCTACAAATCAGTAAAAGATCGAATCTATAACCTTTAGAGTCACGGCTCGGATAGCTCAGTGGTAACGTCTCTGACTGTGAAGCTGGGTGACACGAGATCGAATCCGCCAGGGAGCACCAGTTCCCTCAAGATTACAGGTACACCTTGCTGACGAGTGCCAAGTAGCACGAAACCCGGGTCCAGGATTTCCTGTTGACTACCTCCAACCACCATCTAAACCTTTCATCTAAAGCTTTTACTAAGCATTTAATTTTAGCCTGAACGTCTTGAGTTTGGTTCCTAATTGGATCATGGATGAGCAAATATGAGAAAACCCATTCTAGCATTGAATGATTACCTAGTGCTTCCTAGTTTCTAGTGATTATTTAATCATTGTAATTTGCTGATATGAAACTTCATACTAAATAATATCCACAATACTTCAGTATAAAAACTGTCCACTTCAGTTGATGTTTCATACAACAGATACTAAACTTGAATCTTGTTAGTAACATCAATATATGAACATAGATCCTCTCAATTAATTAATTCCAATTAAAACATAAAGAGAATACGCTTTAAATCCTCATCCTACTAATCAATATCAAGTATTATATGTTGATAGTCATAAATAATATTGATGTAATAAAAAAAACATGGCCTTTAGTCAATTTGTACGAAATAAATTAGTAATCAGTTCTAATTTGAAGAAAAAATCAGGAAAAGACGATGGAAGTGGATAGGATATAAATTACAGAAACCATCAAACTGCATCACGAGACAAGCACTAACTTGGAATCCTGGAGGGAAACGGACATGAGGAAAGTTTAAAAAAACACTTTGTCGGGAATTAGAAGCAGACATGAAAATGATGAATAGTAAGTGGAAACAATTAGAAAGGATTTTCCACGACAGAGTTGAATGGGGAATGCTGGAGAGTGGTCTATGCTCCTCCACGAGGCGTAATAGGTGTAAGTAAGTAAGTAATTTAGTGATAGTTATTTAATTTTATTTATCTGAACCATGAATTGTATTCTCTAACAGTTGCCTTATCCGATAGATAACAAGTAAAAACTGTTTCTTTCAGCTACCTCACTACGTATCTATTCCATTATTTTTACTCCTGTCAAACAGGCTGTATTGACTGCCTAAAAGAGACTTTTTCTCAAACACATCCGAGTGCTAAGCGACATGCTTGTTCAATAGTGAATGAAAATCTAGTAAGTTTTATTGTTGCATACCTGATCACTTTCGGTAATCTATCTCAACCAGAATGCTTATTTACAAAATCAAATGAGTCGTCTCTAAAGGTGAGGAATTTGTACATAGAGGTAGAGTACGGTAATTTATCAGATAAAGCCTTGTCCTTGAATCGTGACTTAATAACTATTGTGTGACAGTTTATCCACATGTATTATTTAGTGTTGTCTAAAAATGTTTCATCGAGAATTCTTTTGAAATATCATTGAACATTAAAGTTTCGACATTATTTCCAAATCGCATTTATAATTTTCAACTGAAAATCGGTTAGCATGATAATTTCATAATTTACATAACAGACTGATTTCAGTCAAATGGAGAACAAAAAACAAAGGAACACTAGAAGTAATTTTACACCCTAGAATGAGACTCGTCAGTAGCGTGTATTCACAGACCTACCGGGGTTTAATCTAAAGTTCTTCTAGTGAACGTTTAAGGCATTTATCACTAGGTTTCAAACCAATGATTCACACTGTCCAGCTGCAATCAATTGATGAAGTTGTAAGGCTATCTTCGAATGTCACATTTTAAATGCTTGAACTCAATTGATCACGAAATCTCACTACGACTATACAAGTGATAGGATTTTGTCTAATGAAACTAACTCTTTTGTGTTGAAATGTTATTGCTTTCATGATTCCTGACAAGTTCACAGTCCAGTCAGTTTTGCACTATGATTAAGCAACCGGTATGTATACCACTGATTGTCATTATTTTAAATTAAACATCAATTCATTATTTAAAATTAACAGTTAAATAGTTCAGTTTAAGGGAGTGTATTGATATCACTTTAATTCATTTTTGTTCTTCGTTACTAACTGACATCATCTTAATTATTAATGAAAACTAGAAAATAATGAATAGTTGTTTCATCCCACTAACATCGATGAAGTTTGATTCAGATGAATACACTTTCTTTAAATGTTAATGAGGAGATTGGAAAGCTATAATTAGGAAAGCCAAATAATAGATAAACAAATCATCGATACATATATCATTCTTACCCAAGGAGAAATATGTAGGCTGAGACACTGATTAGTTAATATAATCGAATGCCTTTATTAGTATGTTTAATTTGTAATTTATCAATTACTGATCTCCCTCAGGATCACAATTAAACACAGGCACATGCTATATCGAGACTCGCCAAGCTCAATAAAAACTCCTTAAGATTAAGAAATTTATGACTGATGACACTAGATTATTATTCTGTATATTACTAACTGTTTATGGTTGGAATTGTTGACCACAAAGATTCTGACTGAGTAGTCTAAATGATAAAGAATTATTTACAATATATCAGGGTCTAGATAAAATTTCTTTCCTGAGAACTCTTATACTAGATTAAAACAGATGACAAATAGTTCGAATTATTTAATGATTGAATTCGTGAGTCCATTAAAGCTAGACCACCATGGAAAACTTAGAAGCACTGGATGACCGTTTCATCCTATTGTGGAACTCCTGAGCTTTGCGCATCCACGATTCCCCCTCGCGTGACTCGAACCCTGAACCTACAAGCCTCGCGTGCGAATGCTTAACTACTAGACCACTGAGCCGGCATCCAACGGTGTTAATGTCTAACTTCAACTAATCCACGAAATTGAGCCACCGTCCACTATTGTCTTAAGTGAGTCGCTATCTCACAACAGACCCGGTTGAACTGCATTGGTCACGGCTTCTCACTAGGACTCCATGAAATAAGTATTGGAGACAGTCACTAGTGAACATATAATGATTTTAATCACACATACACACAGAGAGAAAGACTGTAGTAATTTAAAAATTGAATTCACGAATCAATTGAATCTAGATCACTATGGAATATCTGGAAGCACTGGATGGTTATTTCATTTAAATCAGTGATCAATATCATCGATAAATTAGGAAATCCTGTACAAAAATAACACCAAATATAATAAAGTCCCGAATATACATATATGAACTCATTAACCGGTTATTATATGATGAAGGAAATTTATGTAGATTTCATCAACATATTTAATCTCATCAAAATATTGTCACAAATATCTTATTCCATTTCAAAATATTGAATAAACAAATGTAGATAGAAGTGTTTTGACTCAATTATTCTGACTGATGCATATTAATGAGACAGTTTCTTTTTCTTGTTCAATATTAAAATGGACAGTATTTGTATGTTAGATGATGTTCTCTTGCTTTCACTTTCTCTCTCTCGCTCGCTCTCTCTCTCGTCCGCTCTCTGTTTGAAATATATAAGTTATTTGAATTTGTCAACCAATCTGATCATTTTCAGACGATAATAACATTGTCCCCATTTATTTCTTCTTATAGCCAAAGGCAACAAACACAGCTGTTAACATTGAAGTTTAATATTTATGCAACAATTTCAATAGTTGAAATCAAAAGTCATTTGAAGTTAGACCATGATGGGGGAAACCTGGAACCACTGGGACATTGCAACAGTTTATTAAAATAAACAAAAGAGTATTTATAGATAAAAAGTAATTATATGCTGAGAATAGATTACATAAGTTATCTATTATTGATATCACTAATAGAATTTACGTTTATAGTAACTAAGAGTAAGGTGAGCATATTGTTATTGAAATGAAAACCATACAAATGATCTCTTCTTGATGGTTTAATTTAATTTAGTATAATGATATGCCATATTTTAATAGTTGAATTCATGAATCAATGTAAGCTAGACTACTATTGAAAACCTCAAAGCACTGAATGGTCATTTTGTCCTAGTATGAGACTCCTTAGCAGTTCACATCTACAACAGCACATGTGGGATTTGAACCTAGAACTTTCGGTGTCCGTGTAGGGTGTGAAACAGTTATCCACCGAAGACAATCGGTGATGAGTTGTACAAGATCAATAACAACAGCTCAGTGGTCTAGAGGTTAAGCATTTGTGGGTGGGACAGAATGTCCTAGGCTCAAATCCTGTATGCGATATCATGGATACGCGCTGCTGAAGAGTCCCATACTAGGAAGAAACGGTTGTCCAGAGCTATCACCTTCTCAATGATATGTTCATGATTTCGATGAGACTGAACAAACTAGACAACTTCAATAGAACAATGAGTAAACCAGAGTTGATCTGATCCCATCGTTCTATAAAAGGGACAAATTAATTTAAATCTCCACAACCTCAAAATAATAAACAACTATAACAAATAAAGAACAATTAGACAGTTATATAGTTTATATCGATAACCTAAACAGGAATCGACTGTAGGATAATCAGAACTTCTTGTGAAAAATTAACTTTTAAACTTATCAAATGTTATCTACATTAAATCTCATTTTAGCTTGATTATTAGACTGATAGGTCCTGAAATTGAATCTCACTAGACGGGATTGTGGATATGCAATGCTGAGAAGTCCCACAATAAAACGGAACAACCGTCCAGTCCTTTCAAGTTTTTCATGTTGGTCTAGCTTCAATCGATTCATCACCTCAACTATTGAAATTAAATGTTCGTAATTAAGGAAAGAAAATTATGTTTTCATTCACCATTTTTAAACTGTAATAAATGCTGGTAGGAAAAATAAATTTATTAACTAATCAGAATATTATCTTATTCATGTGTGTACCACATGGTAATTTATCTTAGATTCTATAGGATATTATGGTCAATATGGGAATGACAAATTCTCTACCCCTAAAAGAAAAAAAACTATCTTAAAACTGTTTATTAAAAATAATAATAATAATTTTTGTTCAATTTTGATTGGTTAATTGTTTTATTTATTGTTTCAGTAAAATGAACCAATCACAATTGAATGTAAACACACGTGGATAGAAAAAAAAATATAAAAACATTGAAAAATAAACATCATTTCAAGTCATCATTGTAAAATTTAAACAAAAAGGGGATTATTATAATTGTCTTCAAGTAAACATAACAATGAAATCTAATGGAATGATACAAGAGTGTAATCAAGTGAAACCAGTTAGATGTTTATTTCAATCATTGGAAAATAAATTATGGAATCATTCATCTAATTTAAATGAGAACAATCATAATAAAAACAATAACACAAATCAAACAAAATCACTTAGCAATAAACAATGTCAACAAACATTTAACTTAGTCTGTCAAAAAGATCTTGAAATGTTTTGTCAAAATTATGATTTTGATTTGAATCAAATGAAACCTGTTGTTGATCCGATCAATTGTTATGTTAATGAAAGTGATCAGGAAAGTCGACATTGTCATCGTCATCAACAACATCAACACACACGACATAAACAAGTATGGCATTGGGAACAGTTGGACACCACAGCCAATTATGTTCCCACATTTTATTTGAACAACAAATATCATTCAGATAGTTATCTACTTCAATCAAATCAAGAGGAATATCCAGTACCACCGAATACACCACACAAATGCACTACAAAATCATCAAACTACCAATTCACTGAAAATAAATACAATTCATCTACTTCGTTCACATTGCACAGGTCAAAAGTATATCATCACATATCATCTCCAGTACCAATCATCCAACCAGTTACAACTTCATTTCGTGTGTGCCGTACTCGCAGTAGGAATTCATCAAACTGCACAATATCATCTGGTAGAGCTTCCAAGTATTTGCATGCTGAACATATACGGAGTAAAAGTGAAGGGAAACACATTGACCACATACACAACTCGCATCACGATGGACATGCGAAATGCAGTGTTTGTATTGAATCGACTTGTCGTTCTTCTGAAGTTCCATACAAATTATCAACTTACTCGCATGCCAATATTCCATGTTCAAAGAGTGTGAATAGTGTTGGGGAATGGGAAAACATTCCATATTCTGAGAAACAAGTGTCTCCTAATCCACGATCCACATCGAACAGATCTAGTTTGAAGCAAATGAAACTGACTGGTAAGTTGACACATAGTTTCCAATGTCCGTTTCCAATGTTGTTTATTGACCGGATGCAACTTGGTTTCAAATCGGTCTCCTTACAGATTTGTAAGTTCCACAATAAATAATTAGTTCCATCTATATTGAGATAGCGAATCGACTGATGTTTATTCTCATGGAAAACATTGTGTAGAACTAGGTTAATTTTGTTTTCAAGTTTTCATAACATTGTAGAAATGTTGTGGTCTTACTTCCTGTGACAAACTAATGTCACTCGTAGTTATTCAATGAATAGGTGTACGTGATGCGTAAATGTAAGTAGTAAGGAGATAACTATACAATTGATTTTTCACTCCAAACAGAACATTTATCCATGCAATTTTCCGTATTCACTTCTGATAATAATGAATAATGGTTTGTGTTACTCGAACTATGAACAAATGATGTTCGAACCAGACAGTTTCCTGTTCAGATAATCTAAATTACTCGAATGATTATATCTAATAGCGACCCAGTCAAATCCTATAACGATTGTTATTCAGTTGTTAGAGATACTCCACCAATAGTTATCTAACTGATAGTGATATTTCAGAGTTGGCATTCTTTTATTCATATTAAGACATATTTCTCCGAAATCAATAATGAATAGAATATGAGGAGTTACAAGTATCATGTGTCAGATCCGCTTAATCAATCAATCAATCAGTCGAAAGTGGACATTTAAAGTCGTGAAATATTTTAACAGAAATTGACTAGTAAGCATTACAAATAGATTTTCTAGTATAAGTGTCATTCGACTAGAAAACGTTAACCTTGAATGCATTCTAATTTAGAGAGACTAAGCTCTAATCAAATCCCACTTCGATAATCGTTCATCGAACAGAAATTCATCTATGTCATCTTGTAATGTTTCGACACCAAGTTCTCTTTTGATATTGAAGTGTTAGTGAAAATCATGATCAATGATAGAGCAGTCGGCGTGAGATCATTCAGTTAGCAATCCAAACTTGACAGTGACGCTTCAATTGTGAAATATATATATATATATATATATATATATATATATATATATATATATATATATATATTCAGACCATTCATTCCATGATGTTTGAGTGGTCATACACTAAATACAGACAACCTCATAGGAAAGATAATCTAAATTAGGATAATTACTGTGACATCTCCACAGAAATTGAATATTGATTTACATAGTGACACGATACAACATTGGTCCGACTCTCTTGTCTAACTACTTTGATCATAACTTACATGCAGTTCATTTATCCATCTATCGACTGAACAATAGAAGTGTATGAATTAACTCATTCATATGATGATTGTTGCATGGAATCTTGTCCTACTTAGTATCTAACTTCTAACCCACATCTCAAGTCATACAAAAAAAACAGCAAATTTTCTTGAGCACCAGATCTATGTGAATAAACTGACTTATCCAATCATATTTGCAACACACACACACACCATTTTCTTTTGTGATGCACAATCAATCTCTTCTCATCACTTATTATGCTCACCACAGAATTCTGTAATCAATGATTGTGAATTAAAAGTCATCATAATGAAATTAGTTCATGTTTATATTACAGTCTGTAGTGATGGAAGACAAATGACTCACGATCAAATTGATAATTATTAAATGCGGGTACTGTACCCAATGTTAGTTGATAAGTTTAATGCACAAACACTATAATATATTTGTAATCACCATGATCATGTTAAATTGTATAATTGGAGAGAAGATCAAAGTAAATGAGATCCGTGATGATTGAACACATATTAACACATAATAGAAAAATGTGATAAGATGAAGATAAGTCGATTGATTGTATGTGAAGTGAAGAAAAAATCACAATGTTACTACGACTGTGAGTAATATTACTCTAGACTTCTCAGTCATCATAGTGCATATGTGATGATACTACTAACGTTCAATTCGTTTTACCACCACTTCTCTTGATCTAGATCTCTGAACATCTTGTAAAGTTGATCATATAAAATTTTTTTCAATGAAAGATATTTCCACAGAACTATTAATTTAGTGTGTAATTCAGTGTTTTTATCTGTTGACATGTGTTAGCAAGCATATATATATATATATATATATATATATATATTCACTCCTATGTTTGACACATCATATAACCTTAAAACTGTTAGTCAACATAACGTGAACCGGTAATTAATTTTAAATGGGTTACTAAATTTCATACATACTGTTCACCATATATGATCTTTAAATCGATATCTCAGGAATGTGTTCAATGACTTCGCATAAAAGATTTTGGTAACTATGTGAAATCCTTCATTCAACTTCATATAACCAAATAGATAATGCAGAATAAATAAAACCATCTCTAATTTAATGAATGAACTACATTGATTAATATAGTTGAAATTATTTAAAACAAATCTGATCATAAATTTCGAACGATTCTTAGGTCATGGAATAATACATTGTAAACATCTGAGCGTCATGTAAAACAACTCAATGGTAACGTTTCTGATTTTGATATTTAATTAAACCAAAGATAACACAACACGTAGTTTTACTTTTGTCAAGATTACAGATATATCATCTCACTGATAAATACCAGTTAACAAGACCTTCAAATCATCTAATAACCGAAATAAACTGGATAGTAATCCCGTTTTACTTTAAAGAAGCATAAATAATTTAAGTATATAACCATAAATGAGATTCAACGAAGAACTTATAAGTTGTGTGATAAGAATAATATCACTGAGTTTAATTCAATTTACAAATAATATTTTTCAATATGGGTTTGTGGAGACTGTTGATTTTCATTGAAATCATAAAACGATCAATGCTAGACTCCGATTGAAAAGTTAAAAGAACTGAACGGCAATTTCATCATAGTTTGGAACTCCTCAGCAGTGTGTATCCACGATCTCACATGCGGGACTCGAACCGAATGCTTTCAGTCTCTCGTGTGAACGCTAAACCTCCAAATCATTGAGCCGGTATCCAACGGTGATAACTTTAAGCAACCCAATATATTGAGCGATCACCTACCTGGGTTTCCACTAATGTATGTGTTTTTTTATCTATTATGTTTCATGACAATTATACATCTAAATTCATAGTAAGTAGCTCGTTTATAAAACTATTCATGTGTGTTGAATATTGTTGAAAGAAATACAATGATTTGGATAGATATACTAAATATTTGGATATAAGTTACTGAGTTAAAACCAATTAACATTATGGTTAATTTCTTATTAACATTGTCTATATTTAATGCCACTAAGTTCTCTTAGGTGAAGGGTATAGTTGAGAAGTATTCATTGTTGTTTCTAATGTCAAGAACGCCTTTATCCATAAAAAAGAACAATAATGTTCACATTTCGGTCAATCCATAATCGTTAAATCAGTTCATTCGGATAGCCATATTTGTGACGGGTTAGTTCTATGACTCTATTTGTGCTCATACTCCTATTGACTATCGCATTCTTACTTACTTACGCCTGTTACTCCTTGTGGAAGAGCATCGGTAGTCCATCAGATTTCTTCATCAAACTCGGTCAAGCACAGTCCTTTCCCGTTGTTTTCTGTTGCTATTTATCCAACTGAAGCTCTCCTAGGGTTACTGCCATTCTCAAGCCTGTGTAAATTAGAAGGGTTGGAGGTGGGGTTGTTAACCCCATCCCGTAGAAAACAACCTTGTGAGAAAAAAACACCAAATATCTCATTCATCTGAACTCGAATCAGTTTACAGGTTAGTTTTATGTCTATAAGTCTATTGATCTGAATGTAATCATTCTAGACATACTTTAACATTCCTGACATTTCTCTGATCCATAATTTTAACAATTTCTTTTCTCGTTTATAGATATGTTCCCCGTCAACAAACCTGTCAAATCCTGTATATTATGTACAAATTCATGATTATTCACTTATTCATCAGCAACAACAACAAAATCTGCCTGAAATTGATTTTTTTTCTTAAATTTTGTGATACAAATATTATTTCCTGAGTTCAAAGAACAAAATTCCATCAAAATCATCCATCTGAGCTACAAATCTTTTCCACCATATTATTCTCTTCTTTCTCAACATATGTATATATATGCTTGTACATAAATATTATTTATTACAGTATGGTAACAAATTTTGGTAAGTAACTAATCAAATAACTAATAGTTTTATTTGATACATACTTACGCCTGTTATTCCTCGTAGAGGAGCATAGGCCGCCCATCAGCACTGTTCATCCAACCCTATCCTGGGCAATCCTTTGCGTTTTATTTGATAAATGTATACAAGTTCGTGATTTTGAGCAGTTATTATTATCCAATGCCATCAATGGGTAACTGCTGACCATTACTATTTGTTTAATCAAGGTCAGCTCCGTGGTGTAAACTACAAAACTGATAGTCAGTTGAACTGATAAGAAGAATATCCACAGTTAGTGCATTAAAAGCTAGCTTACCATCAAAACTATATGGAAATATTAAATAATAACTGTTTATTACATGACAGAAATATGTAAACTTATTCAATAATAATACAGTTAATCGAATTTCGTATTTCTCACCTCGATATTGTCATTAATTCATAGACATTTTAAACAAGGGCGAATGTTGTTTGATGTGAATGATACTGGTTTCAAATGTTGTAGTGAATATCAACTCTGAGATGCAGGGGCATTCAGCTAATGAGTCAAAAATAAGACAAAACGTGCGTCCCGGATTCCATTATTAGCTACGATTCATCTCTGCTTAAAAACGCTTGTGAATTAATAGCAACATCAAAGCAAACCGCATAGGATGCGAATCTGCCAAAAGAGACTGATCAATTATGAATCTAAACACCAATAGGAATATAAATGGCATTCTAAATACATCTAGCTTGTTTATGTTTTTATTTGGATACAAAGAAATAACAAATCGAACATAAATAGTCGGTTTCATAATTTATATTATAAACTGACATGGATTCATAACTTTTAGGGTCATGAATATGCATTGACGTAGGTTCTGTACTAAGACAGTACCATACAACAGTACATGGTCTTTATTAATTATCTGGCCAAACATTACTGTGATTTAAACTCAACAATCTACACAATTCCCTCTCTAGTCATGGATCGTATATTCTCTTCTAACGAGTAATTATCATGAATATTAATAAAGTATGAATCATATGACATAACCAATTAGGTATATTTCTAACTTTATGATATCCATACTTATATTCATTATTCACTGTGCCGTAGACAATAGTATGTTTTGAAACCTACCAAATAACATTGACCCCCCCCCCCGAGGTTATAGGCATACTTTACTAATAAATAATATCAGAAGGGGTTTTGTGCAGAATTTAGTAATTTCAATAGTTGAAATCATGAATCAATTGAAGCTAGATCACCATTGAAAACCTGGAAGAATTGGACGGTCGTTTCGTACCAGTATGGGACTCCTCAACAGTGCGCATCCACGATCCCGCTCCCTACGAGATTCGAACCCAGGACCTATCAGTCTCGCGCGCGAGACCTTAACTATTAGACCACTGAGCTGACCAGCATACAACGGTGTTAATGTCTAACTTCAATCAATCCACGAAATTGAGCCACCGTACACCATTGTCCTCAGTGAGCTGATATCTCGCAACAGAACAGGTTGCACTTCACTGGTCACGGCTTCCCACTAGAACTCCAGGAGTGTCTCTTGAAGTCAGTCACTAATAACTAATAATTAGCATGAAATTTATATTAACTAGGGTCAGCTATCATCGATACTAAATTATCTGACATAAATACATATCTATTTATATATTGTTTGTAATCTCTAATTTAATTTAACCAAAAAGTAATTTACTCTTTTCTACCTTTTTTTCTCTCTTCATTTTGTAGAACGAAATTGTACAAATAAAAGAAACAATCTGCCTTTTTAGCCGATTGATCGTTTATTTATTTCTTTTTATTGGCTGTTAATAGGTGACAATAGTCATTACATTTTATGTATTCCCTGTTCATAACACAATATTATTCACTCTATGTGTTCAAACATATGATTATGAAGAGTATACTATTCTACTAATCAAAAACCATTTGCGTTCTGTTTCAACCACCCACCCACCCACTCACCCATGCACCCACCGACACACACACACATAAAGTACAACATTTTAATATTGACAAAATAGTTGCTAATCTTTTTAATATTGATAATTTTCTATTTTTAAATTGTGATTATATAAATAAAAATTTCAATAATAAAATTTGTATTATTCTATACTACTTCTTTTTTGAAAAAAACCCGCCTAGAAGTAGTATATAACTTAGGTAGCTATTTATTTGATTAGAAAATGTTTGGTTATTAATAACTAAACTGATTATCGTAAAAGAAGGCTAGATGAGTATCACATTGGTCACTCACTACTCGGTGATTTATCAGTTGTAAATATCTTAATTCTGAAGCAGATTATCTACTATCTGAATAGCTCTGTAGTAATGTATTAAACTACATAGCTGGACGAAATAGTTTCGAATCGACCAAGAAGTATTAGTTCTCTTAAAATTACATGTACATTTTGTTGAAGAATGTTGTCGACATGACAAACTATATGTTCAGGGTCACCTTTCCAATAGCTTTAACTAAGTATTTGTAAGCAAGTTTTACTTGTGTTCGATAATATATAAAGAAATATGATGATGTTAATATGTTTGCTCATTCGCATAAATAACTAACGTATACACTGTTGATTTCTAAAAATTTATTCCATGTGAAGAACATGTTCATTTACAACATCTTTTTGGATTGGAATTGGAATTTCCAGGTTTTATTGGCGTTCCCGATAACTTTTGATGGTCAGAATCTGGAACTTAAACGCAATGACTCAACATGTAAAATCATATTAACACATTGTGATGAAATCTCGAGCTCTACAAAATCTCTTTGCAATTAAATAGTAAACTAGAAATCTGACAGTGAGAATGATACATTTGAACTACCTGGTTGAAATATTTATAACTTCGTTAGTATATTACTACAGCACACGATTGAACCCTTATGGAAAATTATACCTCAACAGATAAAGATAGCTTTAATCTCATAATGATAATAGTAATAATAATAAACCATCTGTTTAAGTTTACTTAGACTCGTATAATACTTATTGTAAATGGTATATGGATAACAGTAGGATCCAGAACACCGGTTTCTTCCTACATGGAATTCGCCAGCTGAAATTATCTAAATCATAGACTCTTAACGTTCATACTATGACTTAAACCAAGCTCAACAAGGCATTGATTGAATCACGATAATGAGAAGTTATAAACACTTATTAATAGCTTCAAATCAATTGAGCATGTTGGTGGTTATCTGGACTAAGCAGTTCAATTGATAATGTGTTGACGTTTGTAGTGATATGTATTGTGTCCGTGTCTCAGTGTGAAAATCAACAAAGTCAATCCCAAAATAAAATAAAATTCATGTCATGGATTTCACTGCTAATCGTATACAAAGTCTTACTAAAACTTGTCACATAACACTATTTCAAGCCAACCCATTCATGATGAATATATAACAGTAGAAATTGATCAACCACAGTCAACAACAGAAAATTACATGTAAAATTTCAACAAATGATTATAGGTGATTATTATCAGAATGGGTTTTGTGGAGATTTTTAGAAATTTCACTGGTTGAAATCATGAGTCAATTGTATCCCGCGGGGTGTGGGATCGTAGATGCGCACTACTGAGAAGTTTCATACCAGGACGAAAAGGCTGTCCAGTGCTTCCAGGTTTTCCATGGTGGTCTAGCTTCAATTAACTCATGATTTCAATCAGTGAGATTATAGAAGATATTAATTCCTTACAATAATTTCAGATATATTGAATGTATATTGTACACTTAATTATAATTTTCTTTACGAATCTACAAAAATACATTTGTACCACAAGAAGTTTTATGGATATTATAGTTCTGCAAGACGGGGTCGTGGATGCCCACTGCTGAGGAGTCCCAAAATAGGACGAAACAGCTGTCCATTGCTTCTAGGTTTTCCACGATGTTCTAGATTTAATCAACTTATGATCTCAACTATTGAAAAATGAATTTAACATGGTATATATTCACATCAATAAAATGTGTAAATCATATCACGTATAGAAATAAAAACTGAATGGTATATTATGTGTATACATAAATAATTTTTAGGACATTTATTATTATGCAGTTTTTCTCCTAATAAATTATAGGAAAAAAGCAAGAATAATTTATTAAACTTTTTTGTATTACATTATTAATTATAATAAATTGTAAATAGAATCTCCCATGAAATGGAAAGAACCCCTTAGTGTATCTTTTTTTTAACCTCCATACATCATCTATCTAATCACACTGGGGGTTTTATATATATATATATATACACGTGTATAAACCTGCTAGTACATATCATATGTGAACATTTATGGGTTGGGGATGGGGGGGATTAAATGTAACAGTTGATGTTAAAAGGAATGATTATAGTTCTGGTATTTTTTTTATAGAAATATGTAGGGGAGGAGGACAAATAAATTTCACACGAAGCAAATATTATAAACATTTTTTTTCTTGATATACGCCACACTCCCTATATAAATATGTGCACAATATATATATATTCACAGGTTAACACACATAGGGATAAACGGACGGACAAACAGACACTGTAAACTAATTTGTATTAAATATTAAATAGATCTGGCTGACAAACAGAGCACAAAATAGAAATGAATCAAACTAAACGAAATGGGTTATGATATATATATATACATAATGCAAACAATCATTCATGCTCGTTCTTAAGAAATTTATAAATAAGTCAATAAACAATTTGTAATTAATTTTCTATATGATACAAGTATGTTTATTGTCAATAATGATTACTTATATTGAATAAAATACAGATTAAAACTTAGTTTAATACATTAATATAATGAATTTCTACACTTTTCTTTAATTGAATAGGTTGTAATATAGCGGATAGTTTTTAAGGATTTGATATTGGATTCGCTGCCCTAAGGCCCCCAAATGCCCTGGTACGGCCGAGAGTGGGGAGAGCCCGCTCTCCCTCTCGAAATACTCTCACACGGCCATGCGTATATAGCCTCTGCCAGGGAAGTCCTACTCACTGCCTTCTCGTGGCACTAGTGTTGTTTACGAAAATGAGAGGACGAAAAGCGAATGTCCGGCGCTTTAACCGGATTCCAAACCAATGGTGCACATGGGCTCCAGTATCCTGAGGGAACAAATGCCGTATGAACCAATTGTTGGTTATCAGCTTCCATGAGACTGCATCTCCTTACGATGCTCCACTGCCTTGTGGATCAGACCTTCAGGTCGAAGGCTCGGGGTGTGGCCCCCTAAGAAAACCACCTGCTTCGGTTTGTGCACCTGGGCAGTATCACAGCCCTCACACATATCGAATGAGATTTGTGTGGCGCACATGTATTTGGTGCCTCTTTGTACCATTATCTATGTGTTGAAATAAATAAATAATAAATAAAGATGACTGAAAGTAGTTAGCTAGAAACACTTAGTGTAGGTTTTGTGCCAGCTAACATTCATTACGAGGATTTAAAAGCAATTTTAAAGCAGATGGACCTAAATATTAAGTGGTAACATTACAGATTACGAAACTGGGTAATGTAAGTCCTAGTCTTACAGATGGCATCAATTCCAATAAGGTTACAGACATGCCTTGTTGAATGATGCTCATTTAAAAGAAACCTAAATTGAGAACCCTCTGTTTAATATCTCCAACTACATGTTAGTTAACGGATAACAATTTAGTGGTTTAACTATAGTGTTCATTATGAGGCCAGAAATTCCTAGGTCCCAGAAATGACTGTTTCATAGGTGTGTACTGCTGTATAGTTCTATACTAAATAAAAAAACAGCGGTTTAGCATGTTCGGTCTTCGTAATGGTTATCTATAATCTCTGTGATATTAACTGTTAGGAATTATATTAATTCTCAAAAATATAGACTTTAAATAGATAAAAAATTTATTTTAACATTAACTATTTCGAAATTTCAAACCACTTGTGTATCGTGAAATCAGAAACCATAAAATTCTCATCATGAATGAAAGATACTAATGGATATTTACTAAAATAGAATGTATTAATATTCAGTTTTTCTTATATATCCCCATTTGTTATATCTGGAACTAAAACCTTTGATTTCCTGTTACCTTCTCAGTAGTTTAAAGCTTAGGTTAAGATTGATTGGTGACGTAGTAAAAGTCTAACTGAAATCTATTTGCATTGTATTGATTTTTACATTAACGTTTCTTCCCACTATTGAACTGATATTTTAACTTTAAAAGTTAGAGTTGAATCATAGTACTAATTGTCTTGTATGTTGGTCTGGTTTGAAATGATTAACACCATGGTATTAACATTCAGTATGAAAAGTTTTATAAGTAGATACTAAGTTAGAAAAACACCATAATAATGCAAGTTATGTAATGAATTCATATTGAATGTAAGGGTTCATTAAAATGACATTAACATCAGGTAAATCAAACTTTCATTTCTAGTCTAATTGCTTTTGTCATTTATAAGCTTCATAAAGTCTTATGTATAATAATATTTTAAAAAACGTTTATCTCTGCTTGTGCTATATGCAATAAAATATTAAAAATAGTTTACTGGAGGTTAAGACCAATGAAGCCAAACCGTGTCGGGTGTGAAGCATTTATTCACAGAAAACAATAGTCACACAATATCATGGATTGATTAGAGTTAGTTATTAACACTATTAGGTGCCGGCTCATTGGTCAGTCGGCCAAGTTTTCGCGCGTGAGACCGAAGGGGTCGTATATATACGCTGTTGATGAATCTCATACTAGGATGAAACGGTGACTCAGGGTCTTTATACTTTCGATGATCATCTAACTTAGATCAGTTTATGATTTTGAAAAATCCAATAATCTTCGTAACCTTGTACTGATATTATTTAACCTTAGGTTATTCGGAACCCTTTCAATGTTCAATAAGCGTGTAGTATACAATACTCCCAACTACTGTTTCGTTAATTTAATAAATAAGTACTAAATAGTAAAATATAATTTTTATCTGATATTTCACTCCGACCTGAACTATAGTATATTCAATACTAATCGTCGTGGATCAATTCGGACATGTAGAATGTATGCAGCATTGATTCATTAAACAACAACACATAATTGGATAATCTCAACCATAATGATTTTCATAATAACCCTAAAAGAATAATTCATGTATTTTGTACTTAATCTATATAATTTCATTTTATTGATGATAACATATCATTTCTTTACAGTGTGCTCTTATCTTTTCAAATAATTTCGCGAGGTGTGGTCGTGGACACGCACTACTGAGAAGTCCACCAATCGGACGAAACAGCCATACAGTACTTCCATGTTTTCTATGGTGATCTAGCTTTAATTGACTCATGATCTCAACCACTGAAACCCTTCTAATATCAGAAAGGGGTTCTGTGGATTTCATAGTAATATATTATAGTTGAATTCATGAGACAATTGAAGCGAGACCAACATGGAAAACTTAGAAGCACTGGACGGCTGTTTCGTCCAAGTATGGGATCTTTTAATACATAATAATAATTAATTTAAACAGAATTTTTCTATGTTTCATCTAATTCAATGAAAACGTTTAAATTCAATATCTTTCTTTTCTTAAAAAAAGAGAACATAACGCTTGAACTTGTCTGATATTCCCTATTCTCCATGTTTATATCATTTCATATTGATTGCTATAATGAATAAAATTTGTATTTATCTATTATGTGAATACATAAGGAATCGAAAAACAATGAAAAACATAAACACAATGAACGAATTCCCAAATGATGAATATATGTATATGTAATTTGTTCAATTGTCTGTGAATCCCTTTGGGGATGATAGAAGTACGCAAAAGAAAAAAAACGGGACAAATTCAACCTTGAATAACAGATGATTGTTTAATTATATTGACCAAATCTAATTATAATGAAATAGAAGCTGTAATATCAAGGGATTTTATCACAGACGGTTGATCTTTTTTGATTAAATAAAATCAAAAGGGATATTCCCATTATTATTATAATTATTACCACTAGCACTATTATTACCATTATTATCATTTCAATAGTTGAAATCATGAGTCAATTGAAGCTAGACCACCATGAAAACCCTGGAAGCACTGGATGGCCGTTTCGTCCAATTGTAGGACTCCTCAGCAATGTGATCGCCTGCGAGACTGATAGGTCCTGTGTTCCGATCTCGCGAGACGGGACCGTAGATGCGAACTGCTGAGGAGTCCCACAATAGGACGAAACGGCCGTCCAGTGCTTCCAGGGTTTTCATGGTGGTCTAGCCTTAATTAACTCATGATCTCAACCATTAAAATTACTACAATATCTACAAAAATCCTTCTGATATTAACTATCAACTATACAATCAAAAGATTATAGTTATTCAGTAAAGGTTTAATGCAAATTTTATGTGTACAGACCAAATTAAGTGTATATCCATTGTATTAGATTATCAGTTATTAGTTTGTATTAAATACTGTACACTAGAATTTGCTATAATAATAATAACAGTAATACTTTTGAAGAAAAGATAATCGTTTTCTAGTGACAGTCTAATCAATGAAGTTGTTTCATAGATAAACTGCATTATTTAGGTAATCAAATCTTGTATGCATTAGACTATATGAAATGAAAATGAAAAGAGTTGTGAAGTGTTTAAATAAAACTTAAAATTTACGAAACTTATTTTTGACATTTTGAAGAAAAATTACTGAGTCAATCTACACATAAGACTGTCGAGTACTTCATACTAACTGAATTTCATTGAAGAAAAGATTAGATTTTTCGCAGATTCTATAATAATTAAAACGGAATTCTGTTTATAAGGTCTTATATTGCTAGGTTTGAAGCTATCACGAGTTCACTTAGACTGCGAACGAGAACAAGACTTGGTGACCAAAGACCAGTAAGCTAGCTGTTTGAGGCGTCCCAGCCCCGCTAACTAAAGGGAGAAATTCAAGCTTGGAATGGGAAGTATATTCAGCAAAACAGCCAGAAATGAGCGATAACAACAAACACAAATCAAAACGTATATATACAATGCAAAACCGTCCTTGGGAGGAGTTACCAAATAACATACTAAAAGAGGTAACAGACCAATAGCATTTAAGATTCTCCCAAGTGATAAATAAAACATGAAGATGAAAAAAGCGCCTTTAACGTGAAAACAAAGAAATTCAAATTTTCTAAATAAAATTACAAAATTAGGTCTTTTCCTAAGTGAATTCTGGGGATCTAACGTCTCCAACATATATAATGTCTGTGTATTGGTGAAAGAATTGTAGCTGTTGATGATATTATAGCTTGTAGTGAGCCTCTATTTGATCAGTTGTTTCAATTGTGAATTGAAGTACGACAAATGATCATTACTAACTGACTACTGATTATTTTTTCTTGCAAGGAAACATACTTCTAATATTTAGAAAGATTCTTCGAAAAACAACTGATCCCTTGAGATTAAACAGAAAAATTGGCAGATTATTTTTTGTTATACTTTTTTATCAGTCTGATTGGACAAGTAGAAAATTCAGTATCTTCGTCTAGAAACTTCTGTAATTCTGAGGTTTCTGGTAAATTTACGAATATTCTTTATTACTACAATTTTTATAAACCTTATGATGAAAACATCTTTCATATCTTCAACCTAGTTTCATTTAGTGTTGTAGATCACCAATGTGGATGATAGGTTAACTTGAATAAAACGAGAATGATGTGACACACCAACTTACATTGAGGTTGCAACTCACGATTAAGACATAACCTTGATTGCTCTACTTAGCATTTATGGCATTTGGCTTGGTCGGTGTATATACAGAATAAATAAAACCTTACCAAAGTCATTTAGTTTATTACATAGGACTAATTAGTGAAGTACAGAAAATGGATATACTGTAACGCATGCAAGTAGCTGATCAATCCGCGTTGGTTGTCCCTGACCTTGAACACATTCAGCAAATTGTTCAACATAGAATTAATTCAACTTAATGGAGAGCTTAGCCAAGGCTCAGTGACATTTCATCGACATTATAATATTTCGACACAGAAGATTATATTAATCTGAAAATCAGCCAGGAAGTTAATATTTTAAGCTTACAATATAACCAGATTTATCAAATAAAATAAATTTTGAAACGATAGTAAAGATTAATGACTCAAAAGATGGAGGCTACTCTCCAATGAACTAAACGTCTTGATACTGAAGCTTTCATTATTCAAAGGATCCAATTGTATCAAACATATATATATCAAGTTTTTTAAAAAAGTCAGTCAACTTATATTCTATAAAATCAGTACCCATATTAGACTAATTTTGATCTTAATTAAATTCCTTATTCTGATTCACCTATACATCATTCACAATTTGAAAATGATTAATAATTTCTTTAAAAAATATCTTGGAAACTATAAGAACACATGAGATAAACACTCGAAATCAATAGAAATCAATTAAAATTAATGAACAAATATTATTATTATTACTATTATTACTGCTACTGTGATGTATGCTGCTTATATCGACAGATATAAGTAGTATATAACAGTAATCAGAAATGAAACATCTGGCAATGGCTGACAGAGAAGATCGAATCTAAAAGAACAAGAACAAATACTAGTTGTTATGGCGATGATGGAAGAATAAAGTTTAAGACATGATACATTTGCAAATGATATATGGAACATATAGTTTTTACATTTTATTAAAGAACTATAATTTTGCACTAAAATACTTTGGTTGTCCCCATCTATGTTCTCGTTCATTATATTAATATTATTACTACTACTACTACTACTACTACTACTACTACTACTACTACTACTACTACTACTACTACTACTACTACTACTACTACTACTACTACTACTACTACTACTACTACTACTACTACTACTACTACTACTACTACTACTACTACTACTACTACTACTACTACTACTACTACTACTACTACTACTACTACTACTACTACTACTACTACTACTACTACTACTACTACTACTACTACTACTACTACTACTACTACTACTACTACTACTACTACTACTACCATTACTACTACTACTACTACTACTACTACTACTACTACTACTACCATAATTGTGATTTATGAGTATTTCATTTGTCATATTTTTTCTCCAAAATAAAAAGCTTAAATTCTTTGATGCTTTTCTAGATAATTCTAGGAAAAAAAACTAAAAAAAATATTTCGATGAATGTAACTAATTACTGATTTACTAAATTGATCTTATTTAATTAGTCGACATATTAGATACCCTTAAATGAATAATTGTGATTTATTGTTTTATCCAAATCAACTATTGATCATTGATTATTACTTACAAATAGCTTGTGAATTAGGGTAATATCGAGGCATACGCACAACATGCACATATGTCAATAACAGACTGATCAATTGTAGTCTTAAACCTCAATGGGAAGATACAATCCAAACAATACCAAGTGAATATCATTATTTTAATGATAAAACTGTTTGTTTTTTTAAAGTTTGATCGAATTTGTTGGGTTTTTGTTTTTGTTTCCCAATGATTCCTATTCTGTATTTATTATACATGCACATTTATAGTGATTTGTTTTGTTCTTATATAGAACATTTTACATATGTATGAATTTTTATTGTTGTTGACAGTATACAGAAAGTACCGTTGTTTTTTTATTTTTAAAAAATCTATCATGTGGTTGATCTGATATTATTGATTAATTTAAGTTATAACGGATGGATTCAATGGATCAACTAACATATGAATAGGAACAGACATTTATTAGACCGGCACAGGAATATTATTATTATTATTATTATTATTATTATTATTATTATTATTATTATTATTATTATTATTATTATTATTATTATTAAAGAGTTAATAAATTTCAATGATCTTCATATCGAGTTTCAGTGATTTGTCGAAAATAAAATTTATTTCCAAGTCAAGATCAGATATGATTGAGGGTGGATAAGGGGTCATTTATAATCTTTATGAAAATGGAAAGAAAACATAGAATAGACATTAGTTTCATAGTATTAATGCTTATTTATAGGAGAAAATGATTAATGATTATTGTATGTCTTCTTAATAAACTAATTAATTTTTATTCACTATTGAAATCACAAATTGACCGAACTTACACAATTAGTTGGACAACTGTTTGGCCATAGTGTATGATTCTTCAGTTGCGTACAATCTAGACTCAACTGGAAATCAAATCTAAAGTATTCAGTTCTCTAGGCGAACGCTTAACTCTTAGACAACTAAGCTGGTACACAGTTATTGTGAAGTTTAACGAATCTATTGAAATTACATATTTATAGCACTGGATACCAACTGAACTGTCTAAAATTTAAACTCTCATCAAGAAACCTGAATCTCATGGGTATTGATCACAGTTAGGTATGTGGATCTGTACTATTGGATACTAGAATGAAAAAACAAACTATTTAGCACTTTATTGTTTACAATAGTTGTCTAAATAAGATCAATTCATGAAATAATCTGTGAAATATATACCATTCTCTAAGTAACCGGATAATTATAAAGAGAATATCTATCTTTAGGACTTTTAATCATCATAAGCAGAATCACCAGTATCTACATTGAATAATAAAATAAATAGTTATATATTATTTGTACCAATTAATTATAAGAATTTATCATTTGTAGTAGGCTTAGTAAGCATCCTATTCTCTCATTAATAACATGATGGAATCTCCAAACCATATTGTAACACATGATTATTCGATTCTCATTAAAACTACAAGTCTGAAAGTCAGCTAATTTGACTATATTCAGTATAACTAAATTGTTATTCAATTGTGTACATATAGCATGGTTATCAATTGTCATTGCTTTTCTAGTCCAGGTTTGTTAAGCAAAATGTTTATTTTCATATTACAGAGATTTTTATCCCAGAATGGGGGTTTGTGAAGATTGTAGTAATTTAATAGTTGAATTCATGAGTTTAGCTAAACTAGACCACCAATGAAAACCTGGAAGAATTGAACAACCGTTTCATTTTAGTATGAGGCTCCTCAGAAATGTGCATCCACGATCCTGCGTGCGGGATTCGACCTAAGCACCTTCGGTCTCTGGCGTGAACGCTCCCTATTCCACTGATCCAGCATTCAACGGACTTAATATCTAACACCAGCATCAATCGCGCGACTATCTTCAACTACCTAGCTTATATCGACCCATGGATTTTTATTTCAAATAGATTGTTTTATTCATGGTAATATTATGAATATCTCTTCATAATCAGTCAAATTATGAGAAATTTCTCATTTATTAAATGAATACTTTATGTCATAATTAGTAAAGATTTAAATGAACGTTTTACTGATATTCAGGGAATTGTAAATAATTTATTTCTATTGACATACCTACATCTTCAATGCGTAACACATTGACATTCGACACAAAAGATGCTTGGTTAGAGTCTCCGCATATGTATTAACACTATGTTATCAAAGTGCATTCATCTGATGAATTACAAATTGGACAAAAATGAATATCTTACAGTTCATTACTGATCACAATTCAACTTAATCCAAACTTTTCAATGAATGGCTATATGAAGATACATATGATCTCAATGGACCCTGATTAATTACAACAAGACATTATAAGGCATCGCTAATTCACAATGTTTAGTTAGAACTGGTGTCAATACCGAACAATCAATACAATTCATTTGATCAGCCTCTTATTAACATATATGTATCCTGTACTGATTGCCTAAATATTGCCTTAAGTCACAAGCATTATAAGAAAAGATGGATCCTGGCTGACAGTGGAATTTAGGAGGTGAGTTTCACCGTATTTGAGACTCGTCAGCTATGGGTGAACATCAACTCTGAGATATAGGTACATCCAACTGACAAGTCTCAAATAGGACTAAACGTTCATTTTCAATCCCAGTGCTAGCCACTAATCATCTTCGCCTATAACCAATATTATTGTTTCATATTGGGATTTCGCTACACAAATTTACTTTATTACACGAATGAGTCAGTCAGCTACAACGTAGGACCAGGCACATATATGCATCGGTCCAAGTTGCCATACCTCATTAGCACAGCAAGATGAATGCCGGATTCATAAAAGTAGTTAATTCAATCGTGGTAATATATAAAAGAAAGATTGCAATAAGGATATAGTATAGGAAGAAAGATATGAAGCGATTTTATTCTTTTAGTTTAAGGGAAGACAGAGATTGTATACACCGACGCCATTGTAATCGATTCTGAGCTATGTCATCCAGAGTCTCCAACCATTGGTTACGATAGTCACGCGGACCCCAACCAAGTAGTCTGCATCTACCAACATGGCTCAGACTAGAAGTTAGTGTCTTCAAGCACTGATGCCACGTTTTGGTTTGGCCGCCCCTAACTTTCTTCCAACCATCTTCAACACCGGTTAGCATTGAACGTCATGGTAATCGGTGTTCAGGCATACGTAACACGTGGCCCAACCAACTTAGTCGATGAAGATTCACAACTTCATCAACTGACTTACCATCATTCCCTAATACTCTGCGTCTAACCTAACGAATATATATATATATATATATATATATATATATATATATATATATATATATATATATATATATATATATATATATATTCAATACAATAGTTAGACTGAACCTAATTAAATTATCCCAGTTGTATGGTTGATCTCATAATGGTAATTAATAATAATAATCATTAAAATGTGAATTCATTCTCGATTCACTGATATTCAAATATGTAATTAAACATAGTAAAACTAAAAAAATTAATGTACCATCTTTTGTAGGGGGAAAGTCGCAAAAAAAACAGACTTTTTCCAGAAAAAGACTTTCAATATCAGCTTAACGATCAATTTTTTAAAAATTATTTTTATTGGTGAAATGAGACATAATTTTGATTTGAAAAAATGATAATACTACTACTACTAATAATAATACTACTAATAATGTATGATTAATGGCATGCTGCCATCGATCTAAAGTACTGAATTGTACCTAAAGAAAAAAAAAACTATTCGGATGAGAATGATTAATAGATGTTTGTTTTCTTTTCCACTTCACCTCTAAAGTAAAAGTTACTATTTAAACAGATCAATTAAACTATGAATAATGGTATTCTGAGCATTGGTAATGATATATGACTGATTAGATCTTTAGTTTTGATTTGTTTTATAGATTATATCATATACATTGATATGAGTTAGATTATTATTCAGGAAGTATTGTATTGTTATTTCGTTTAGTATGAAACTATTCAGTAGGGAGAGTACACGATCCAAAACAGAAATGAA
Organism: Schistosoma margrebowiei; assembly: GCA_944470205.2. Lineage (NCBI taxonomy): Eukaryota > Metazoa > Platyhelminthes > Trematoda > Strigeidida > Schistosomatidae > Schistosoma > Schistosoma margrebowiei. The sequence continues at coordinate 15,086,557 of OX104027.1, forward strand.
TCAAAGACATTTGGTCTTTCTACGAACGCCTAATTTTTAGACGATTGATCTGTAATCCAATATTGTACGTGTCTTATTTTAATTAACTCACGATCCTCAGCAATCATTTTCTATTCCCTGTAATTGATAACTATTGGATGACCAATATGATTGAACTCCATTAGATATGGCTTCTTGTTAGAATTTATGAGTTTGATTCATGCTGAGGTTGTAGATGCTCATTACTTAGTACTCCCATACTAGAATGAAACAACTATTTAGAGTTTCCTGGTTTTTAATGGTTTTCTAATTAACCAGCTTACAATCAAAAGCATGATAGTTCACCAAAATCCACATATCTCCCATTGTGATTACTTCTAATTTCTTCAAGAATTCTGTTTATTACTTAGGCTTATTTTAAATGAAGAAACAACTTATTCAATGACTTTAAAATATAACTGTTTAGCGATTAGTATCATATTATTTTCCATTCTTTTAACGCTAACTAAGTCCTTAGTAGATCGATAATAAGACCTGGGAATATGAAACTGAGTAACGGGGTTTCAAATTCACAAGGGAACATAAGTTCTCTGTTAACTAAAAGTATATGTTGTTAATAAAAGCTAACAAGCATGAAATCTAATTCACACAGCATTTAATTCTGACTACTCCGAACCAACTAACAATAGAATAAGTCATTTTAAAAGTATATAAATTATAATTGTGTTGAGAATTCTAGATCCCCAGAAATCACTTGGTAAACGTTTCATTTCTATCACTTTATTTTGAAAATTTGAATTTCTCATTCTCGCACCAAAAGCACTCACTTTTACCTTAAGTTTGTATTTCGCACTTAGAAGGATCTTAAATGTCATTGGTTCATTTTCTCTTTTAGTACGCTATTCTGTGACGTTTTCCAAGGACATTTTGAGAATGCATATGTACACATGACTTGTGTGCTTTTTCTTTCGTGCTTTTGAGTTTCTTGAAAAATATACTTTTCCCTCAGCTAAATTTAGTCTTCTCCCCTAGTTAGCAGGGCTGGGGTACAGTGAGATAGTTTAGCTTCTCCTGTTGTAGTGTTGCTGACTTTCGTTCGTTTTTTCAGTTTTAGGTGATATAGTAATCGCTTCAAACGTAGTTAATTTAGACCGATACCTTGACATTTTATCATAAACAACTGAAACATTTTCAGCTCTACTAGTTGATTTATCAGTAGGGTATATATAATGAATAATCATTAGTGTTGTCTAATAGATAAGTAGTGTCTTAATCTTCTGGATTTAGATTTCTTTATCTGAGTTAGCTAAGTCAATAAACTATTTGACTTTTCACGACTCACTTATAAATTCAAACTTTACGTCGCTTAATTTAAACTAACCAGATATGAAATATCATTACCTCTAGGGAAATAACAGTGTAAAGTAACACCAAATCACACAGTTTAAACTCTCATGGGGAGCATCAACTCTTTTAAGATGGAAAAAATGTTCTTGTTGACCAGTCCCGACCAACACAAACTAATATTCATAGCTTTCTATCGATTAACTCCAGTAACCGCACTTCTAATTACAGTTCATAACGGCATTGAGTCACTTAAATTAATATCAATACTGCAACTTAGTCTATGAAATTTGGCCAAAATCAGGGATCAATTTTTATAGAAAAAATTATTAACCCACGATCAACCCATGTTATGCAATAATAATCGATAAACTCCAACTCCCTACCTTCATAATCCCTAATTCTATTGCCAGTCTTCTTATTCGCAAATATACTGTACGTTTAATTAACTGTATATTAACGAAAGGATTCTTAATAATACTAAATTTATACCTAAGATACCTTACAAAATCTGACTAATTTTTAACAGTTGAATTCACGAGTCGATTAAACCTAGACCACCATGGAAAACCTGAAAACACTGAACGGCCGTTTCGCCCTAGTATGAGACTCCTCAATAGTACGCGTCCACGATCCCACACATGGTAATGGAACCCAGGACCTTCAGTCTTGCGGAAGAACACTTAACCTTAGATCAATGAGGAGTCCCATACTAGGACGAAATAACCGTCCAGTGCTTTCAGGTTTCCTATGATGCTCTAGCTTTAATCGACTCATGAATTCAACTACTAAAAACTATTAAAATATCTACAAGCCCACCTCTCGTTCTTGATCATAACATTCTACAAATAATTTCACAACTGATTGCGTGTCTAGTCCTTATTAGTGCAGATCGAATGCTATCGACCGCCAGGGAGCACCAGTTCCCTCAAGATTACAGGTACACCTTGTTGACGAGTGCCAAGTATCACGAAACCCGGGTCGAAGGTTTCCTGTCGACTACCTCTAACCACCATCTAATCTCACAAATCATTTCCACCATTAATTCATTTCATCAAATAACCATGAAAAGTTATTTTTGAATTTCAATTTATTCTCAAATTTTGTTTATGTATATTATCAATTATGGAATAATTCCATGTTGATCACCATCATGAATGACGTAATCACGTGATATTATGCAATAAATTCGCCTTAAATATTCATTTGTCTGACCTTATATATACATCTATGGAAATCTACATATTTCATACAAAACTGTATATACATAGTACTTAAATATTCTATAAAGGAGAAAACATACTACAAAGGATATTTTATCTGCATAAAATATAAGACTTGATAAAGCATTTGCATTAAGCTGTTAATGATATATCACCTTACTATTACCACTACTAATAACAATAATATTATTATTACTATTATTATTATTATTACTAACATCTCTTGATTATTATAACACGACAATATGCATAAATATCCCATGCATATTAATGACGATTTGTTTATGCGTAAAGTTTATTCTTATCTATCTTCCTTACATCAATTATTCTCTATTAATTATAATTGAATACAGTGTATATTGTTTTTAATATTGTAATGTGTTATTTCTCCCCCTGTAAATCTTACCACATTGACGAACCAATCAGATTCGAGGTAGTGATTCTTTTATTACGGTGGGTGGGTGAGGGACTAAACTTTTAAAAAACATACCCTAGTACAGTTAATTGTAAGAGCTTACTTACTTCTTACTTACGCCTGTTACTCCTTGTGAAGGAACATAAATCACTCACCAGAATTCTCCATCCAACCATGTCTTGGGCAATCATTTCCAGTTCTTCCCAGTTGTTATTCATCTTTTTCGTGTTTGCTTCTATTTCCCGACGTAATGTGTTCTTCGGCCTACCTCTTTTCCGCTTCCCTTCAGAATTCCAAGTAAGGACTTGTCTCGTGATACAGATTGATAACTAACTCTAAGCCTTAAAAATAATTAAGTACACATTATCAATCTTTAGATTAGAAGATGCTTGAAATGAATAAATATTAACTGTTGTACAACTGTATTGTAAATAATCACATTATTTGAGAGTAAAAATCATAAAACGCATCTGGTTTTAATGAAGACTGAATGTGAGATAGTGTTAACCCTTTAAATACATTTGATGTAATATAGGATATATATAAAGGGCCTGCTTGAGTATTTGGGATACCTGTTCCTGCCATCTGGCTATTTCTATAAGTTATCTATTGTCTTGTTTGTTTTAACACATCATTATGCCTATTAGTCTCATAACTTATTCAGGTGTGTTTATGTATAGTTTATGACATTTCGTTTTACAAATTACAATAAATCCCCAGTCAGAGAGATCGTGGTTGCTGGCAATATACATCGAAAATTGAATATACATTATTCAAATGTCAATTCCTAAATTGCTAACATCTAACTGGCTACCACTCAATATTTATCGTCAGGATCGACCAAGAAGTAAGAAAGGGAAACTTGTTGAAGATGTTGCTTCTTGTTTTTCTATTTAGACTTCGTGAATTCGATGCTTACTAATATATTTGCTTGATCATTTGTCTGAGATTAGTTTTTCTAGCAGGAACTAATAGTTTAAGAAACTATTGAAAATCTTGGAGAACTAAACAATCGTTATATTATGCTTTGAAGATTTCTCAACAGTAAACATTCAGAATCGTACAAAAGATTGAAATTAAAATCTATCAGTCATGCTGCAAACATTTCGTCACCGTCTAAATGCTCAGATTTACATCTAGTCCCATTAGTTATTAAGTCATTTTCATTATGGTTAAACTCATGTGTAACATTGGATTTGATAAATTCTTTACTATTAGGACGTAATATCATAAGTTTATTCCTTTTAAGCAGTTTTCGCCACTGGTCAACCATTATTATTTCTCACATTTTCTAGTATTCATTCAAATAAAAATACGTTGCTGATAATCTGAGAAATACTAATTTTCGTGGCACAGATCTAACACTTTATCTATTTAAATCAACTTCAAACATTATTCTGTCCACAAAACTCAATGAAGAAGCACTGGATAGCTTTTCCGTCTTGGTGTAGAACTCCTCAGTAGTAGATATCCTTAACCCAAATGGAATCAAACATTGGACCTTCAATATAACAACGAGCAACTAACCCTTAGACAACTGGGTTAGTATCTAATAATATACTTTACCAATTCCAATCGTTTCTCATTGATCTGGATTTGATTATCGATGAAGTCAAAGTTACACATTGTTGAGAAGTCTTATTGTTATATTTAAACAATTATCCAATATTTACTTGTTTCTAATGGATGTCTAAACAACCATTCCATAATATAAACATTAAAGTTTCAACTATCTTTCATAAAAACCTTTACACTAAATCAGCTGAATAGTTTAAATTAATCTGAACAATTCTAATTAAAAATTCATAGATCAGTTTCAATGATGATTTTAATTAACTTCTTGATTACGTAACACAATATACTCATATATACATATGCATATTGAATGTATCTCTCATATGATCCATATCCATATGGACTGTATGTATATAATTTATTCATATTGAATACAGTTTTAACATATTAAATCTATACAGATTTTCAAGTAACTGAAATGTAAATGAATGTTTTAAAGTATATTTTTCTTTGATTTTCCTCTTGTTCTAAATTTATTCTCTCAGGGTTAATTGATTTCATTTATGTTGACTTATCAGTTTGTTTGGAAGTTGTGAATAGTAAAATAAACAAAGAGACTGATTGTCTTGAATTTGAGCCATTGTGTAAGATTGTGAATATGTACTGCTGATGAGTCTTATATTAGGACGAAATAAACCGTTTAGTGCTTTCAGGTTTTTACAAGGGATCTAATTTAACTCGACTCTTAATTTGAAGTGTTAAACAAAAAGAAATTGTCACAAGGGGTTTGTGGAAATTTCACAGATTGAAATCGTGACCACTATGGAAAACCTGGGAACACTAGATGACCGTTTCGTCTTAGTATGGGACTCGTCAGCAGTGTGATCCACGATCCCGCACCCCACAAGATTTGAACCCAGGACCTATCAGTCTCGCGCACGAGCGCTTAACCAACTAGACCACTGAGCTGGCCGGCATCTAACGGTGTTAATGTCTAACTTCAACCAATCCACGAAGTTGCGCCACCGTACACCATTGTCTTCAGTGAGTTGATATCTTACAACAGACCTAGTTGAACTCCACTGGTCACTGCTTCTCACTAGAACTTCAGGAGTATCTCTTGAAGTCAGTCACTAGTGAGTAAATGATTATTATCAGAAGGGGTTTGTGGAGATTTTAGAAATTTCACAGTTTGAAATCATGAGGAGTTCCATATTAGGACGAAACGGCCATCCAATGCTTTCAGGTTTTCCATGGTTGTCTAGCTTCAATTGACTCATGATTTTAATATGTGAAAAAGAAATTGATCAAGAGAAATTGTACAGAGTCATGATAGATTATTTCATTATTTATTTCTTTATTTATTAAACATGAAATCATCACAGATACCAATTGATGCATACAAATTAACTTGATAAACACATTGTGAATTTCTTGTATTAACATATAACCTTTTATTAATGCATGAGTGTGTCAACATGTCAACATGTTACAAATATAGGTTTTATGGAAAACTATCTAAATCAAGGTGAGGGGACACTCACACACACACACACACTAATAGTAGCCTTCTTTTTCTTCTTTATTATTTTTCTCTCTCCTCACTTTATTCACATTGAAATAATTAACAATATGATTCTTATATGTTGTGTATGATTAAATGATGTAATTAAATGAATTCTTGAAGTGTAAACTTTGTATTATATGTGAATCAGTGTTTTTACATAGATTCTGTCTTTATACATATATGTATAGATTATCAGAAGGGGGTTTTGTGGAGATTATAGTAATTTTAATAGTTAAGATCATGAGTCAATTGAAGGTAGATCACCATGAAAAACCTAGAATGTATGTAACAGTAAGATCTCTGTTAAAATTAAAGCATAGGATTAGAGTTTCTTTTTGTTATTCTTCTTCTTCTTCTTATCGAAACCATATAATGAACTGTATAACTTTAGTTACACATGGGCATGCATACACACACACACACGTACAGAGACTTAAGTTAGAAACGAGATTTATTTAAATTTTGGATATTATGTAAATTTATGTTTAGAACATAATAATAAATAGAATAGTTGAATAGAGATGAATTTAATTTCGTCATTTATTGAAAATTGATGAAGGTCTCTGTTAAAATTAAGTAGTATTAGATATTTCAATTGAAATTGATTTATGATGAACAAGTAGAATAAAGACAAAGAGAAATTTGTAATGACTTAGCTTTGTTAATCAATCACTTTGTTAACTGTTATTACATATAAATCTACAACGGTGTTCGAATTCAGAAGGCGCATATATAGCATAGATAACAAAGTTATGAGCATATGGAGAGAACTTGGAACACAGAAGTTAATGTATGTGAGTGAGCGGATACATAAGTGAATTTATAGTCAAATCAAACTAAGGAACAACGAGGCAAGGCAAAGGTTATTAATAGGTATCAAGCATATTTATATATCATAATAATACAAAGAAATAAATGAATTATTACGGTTAACGAAAAATTCTAACCAAAATTTAACCATAATCGTAATGGATTGCAGGAGAGTTGCTATAGTTTCGTTAAATGATAAATAATAAAATATATTTTAATAGTAGTTGAATTACTACTGGAATGTTTCACGATGTATCAGCCTCTTGCCTTAACCTAGTTTGACGTTTCTCAGTAATAAACATAAATAACTTTCTATGATCAAAGCACACTCAAGCTAAACAACTTCTCAATATAATGATAGTATAACTTATGTTAATTTGTCTGATAAGTATTATCTTCAAATTGAATCGATCACTAGAGTTCATTCAAACAACACAACTAATTTGATCTAATTATCAATACTCTGATTAATGATATATACTTTAAAACATTTCGCAATGTAGAGACGGATGGTGGCTAGTAATATAATCCAGAACGTGTGTTTCATCCTATTTTGAACTCGTCAGCTGAATGTACCTGTATCCCAGAATTGTTGTTCTATCCGAGACTCGAAACTAATATATTCCACTGTTAACCATAATCCATATCTGCTTATAATGTTAGTAACAGAATGTACATATACCAATAAGTGACTAATCACTTGCAGTACTAATTATCAATAGGAAGATTCAAACAAATAACGAAAATGAATGTTAAAAAACATAACGTTACACTGTTTATGACATTTAACAAGTGATTATAAATTTAAAGATATATACATTTACATGTAACTAGGTGGTTGAAATAATATACCCATATATCACTATAGGGTTGTGGAGATTAATAACTTTTTGATTGAGATCATGAATCGATTGATGTTAGACCACCATTAAGAGCCTGGAAGCACTGGGTGGCCATTTCATCCTATTGCGGGACTCCTCAATAGTGAGTCGACGATCACGCTCTCGGAATTCGAACCTCAGTAGAAAACTTAATCTCAACAATCCTATACTGATAATTACCATGTACTCATTAGTGACTAACTGAGTGAAGGAATTCTCAGAGTTCTAGTGAGAAGTTGTGACTAGTGGAGCTAATCCGTATCGGGTAGAGACAGGTATCTATCTCAGTAAAATGGAAGATTGTTACACGATTTCATGGATTGTTTGAGACTAGATATTAACACCGTTGGATGCCGGCTCAGTAGTCAAGTAGGTTAAACATTCGCGCACGAGACTGAAGGCTCTGGGTTCCAATCCCGTGAGCGGCATCGTGCATGCGAACTGCTGAGTAGTCCCGCAATAAGACGAAATGGCCACCTAGTACTTTAATGCTTTCAGTGGTTGTATAGCATCAATCGATTCATGATCTCAATCAAAAACATAATATTTTCCTTCTAACAGTTATTATACAAATTTATATATACATAATTAGCTGGATAATTGATTGATCAAATTTATCCATCACCTTATTATTATGACTTACTTCTCTTAAGTCATATACAAAAAAGAATGTTTTGAACTCATTTTGGTTTTCGCTTTTCTTTTGAATGAAAAATTAAACAATGAATTTAATTAATTAAAAACAATTATGGTTTATATATACCAGTGATTGACATTGTAAATGATGATAATTCAAAGCAAAGTACAGATTTGTTTCAAGTTACACACAGTGATAATCATAAAAAAAATGACAATGTATAAACGACACCTGCTTCTTTAAGGTAACACACAATTGAACAACAAAGTATAAGAAAAACACAGAAACAGAAACAGAGAAATGAGGGGAGGGGAAAGCGAAAGAAAAGGGTGGAAAGAGGTAAACAATTTATTTGGGATTTTTGTTTTTCTTTTTCATTTTAAAGTGTGAAATGAACACTAATTCTCATTATGAAACACGTGAATAAGAGGGAATAATATGCAATGATATTGATTAGCACTATCATTGAAATAAATAAACAAACATGTGCTTAATTGTAAACACATGACATGATTAGTAACATTAATGTATAAGAAACTTTATAACAATCATTATATAAATCAAATATACATACTTCAATAGAAACAATCAAGTAACTATAATTCATTTGATAAATAATCAATGAATTCAATACTAACACATTAATGAGAAAATATACAAACAGAAATGAATGAAGTAAGATAAAACTATGATTAATGAGTTAATGAAATGTAACTGTCATGATCTATTCATCATTATTCTCATCTTCATTCATGATTATATATATATGTCCTTAAAATTAAATACAAACAAATAAATAATTCTTCAGGTCATTTATATATGAAAGAAGTTTTATGAATTGAATGGGTGTTTTTGCTCCCTCTAAAACAACAATATACATGTGTACTTTAATTTATTTGGAATAGTTTAAATGATTTATTTATATATAGCAAGGTTATTTTCTACAGTAACTCCGCCTGGAGTCCCTCCGAGGGCTACCGCCGGTCCCAAGCCTGGATAAAGGAGGAGGGTTGAGCATAGGGTTAGCGTCCCCACCCCGTAGAAAACTAACTCACTAAAAAAACGCTTGATGAGTATTTTCTATAGTATAAGGTTGTTGACCTCATACACAATCTTACTCCTTTACTCAAACTTGGAACCTACAATAAACCTAGAAGAGATATAGATCAAGCAATAATCTACTGTATGAGACAGTAAACCAACTTTCAGTTGAAGAGGAAATTAGGAGGAAACATTGGAAGTGGATAGAAATTACATTGAAGAAATCATTAAACTAAATCAACCAGGCAAGTGTTAACTTGGAATCCTGAAGGAAAACAGAAAAGAGAAACACCAAAGAAAACAATGAGTCGGGAATTACAAGCAGGCATAAATAATGGCAACTGAAAATAACTAGAAAGTATTGTTCAGGAATGGGTTCGATGGAGAATGCTGGTGTGTGGCCTAATTAACTAAATGATCATTTACTAGTGATTGGGAAAAATTTTCAAAGTTATAACATAAACAGAAGATAGGTGCTTTGTTGGCATTTGTAATAATGAGACTATAACTCACTGAAGATTTTGGTTGGTAATCAAACTACATCATGAATCGAATCAGTTTGTAGTTGTAGGTCAAATTAATCTTTTTGTCTATCATCGAATACGGTCATGAGATTGAGCCATTGTATGGTTTTGAATATGTTACCACTCGTCTCTAGATACCCGAATAGGAGCATTATACTTATAATCTATATACGAGTCAACGTTATAAGTGAATCCAGTACAACGCTTTAACCAAACTTGTACTATCCCCATACCCAATCAATGAAGAGATCTCACAAAGTAAACGATTACTTCCAGAGATGCTACTCTGCATCTTTGAAATGTGGACAGATAAACAAAGAAATCTCGAAGAGAATTAAAGCTCATTGAACACTGCATACTATGAACCTAGTGTATATAACAGTCAGTCGACTTTACAAACATTACTCTTTTATTTTCTTCGTTTCTAAATAAAACATTCACGTGGTGACATTCTATATATATTTTCCTAAAGCGTGATATAGATGAAAAACAACTTGGTTACCACGTCTATGTAGTCCAGGTCAGATTGTTGTCGCGTGGTTTAACAGTGACATAAGTTGCATAGTCACATCATTTAAGTTCAACTGTAGTATACGAAACACTAAACAGTTAAAAAGAAAAACACGCCTGATCATGTCAATGTCATATCGTTCGAGTCAATGTTGTTCACTATGAGAAATGTTTGTTAGTGAGTTTTAAAATTGTGATATTTATAAGAAGAAAGTGTAGAGTTTTACTTGTATACATGTTAATGGTGTACAATCTAAATATGATTAGATTTGTCTGATCGAATCATTTATTCATGACACTGACATGATTAAACTTGTTTTCGATCCTGCTAAATATTTTTCTTTGTTTTTTTTCTTCTTACGACTTAAACTTGTGTAAATTTTACTTCGTTTGTATATCTGTTTGAAGAAGAAGAGACTTACACTAAATAGCGAAATATCCTGCATCCAAGAATCAAGTAAAGCAAGAAACGTTTCTAGCAGATAGTCAAAGAGTAACATAACGCACTGTAACGTTGAGTTCGACGGAACAAAACCTAATTATCAATAATCCAACATTATACAGCAACAAAATGGAATAATAAAGGGAAATATTAACCAACGTCAACTAATCAAGGTTCGGTCAAAGAAGACTGGGAAATATCAAAACATGGTTAAGTACTTCTTGCAAAAAAGCTGATAAAAACAAAAAGAGGGGAGAGAATTCATTCAAGAAAATGTGGTATTATTGTTGTGAATGAACACTCAGAGAAGGCTAATTAATTATTCCATAGCAAATTACAAGGCGTCTTCCTAAAACATGAAAATCATGTATTAAATACTTCTATTTGCACATCATCCATCAGTTGCTCTTACAAGCTTCATCGTTCCTTTATTCCTGTTGTCATTACAACTACTCTCTGTTTGCATTTTTGTTCTCTTCAATTCGATCTTTTTAATACTCTGCTGCCAGGCATTCCACTACTGATTGATGTTACATACTACTTATATCTGTATTCATATTTAGCATACATCACGCTATCATCATTTTAGAAGAATTTCCAAAGGTTTGATTATAATACGATCAGTTTGTAACGAAAAGTGATATTCGAAATCTACTGACAACTAACTTTTGAAATGAGCCATTTAGATCAGTGGAAATTACCAGGTTGTGATCTGAAGGATTATTGAAATCAGTGCTTAAAGACACGTGTTATAGTTGGAATGCTGTAGCAATTTTCAAGATGAATTCATTCTTTATCTTCTTTTAGATCTTGAATTAGAAAGCATTTTAAAATACTTTATTGTAATGGTGTGTACGTAATTATCTATACTACTACTAATACTTATGCTGTAGTGAATGAACACTCTAGAAAGGATAACCAATTTATTTTTAATACATTGTGGTGCGTGCTACTTATATTGATACAAGTAGTATAAGACGCAAGTCAGGAATGTAATGTCTGGCAGCAGAAGATGAGGAAGATCAAGAAAGGAAGAGCGGGAATAGAAAGCAATTAGTATGGAAAGGCAAGAACAACGAAGTTCGAGACAATTATTGAACATTCGCAAATTAAGTATTATAGCATGGTTTTTCTATTTTACCAAGTAACTCTGTAATTTTGTGCTAAATATAATTTCGTTGTCCTCACCTATGTTCTTCATCACTACAACATAATCACATATTGATTTAGTGAAATGTGAAACCCAAACATCAATCACATCAATTGCACATTTTCTTTGAATTGTCTCTCATTATTATTTCATCCCTGTTGTTATCTTTCCTTCTCTCTCTTCATCATTACTACTTTTATTTTTCTCGTATGAATCTTGACGATTTCACTTATCTATAAAACATTAGTGTGATAACTTGAACTGATTCATTTATGTATCTGGTTCTATGTTGTTTATGACTGATTTAACTAACTGATAGTTAGTAAAATTATAGGGATGAAGAGAAAATGCGTATTTCTTTACAAACGCATATATATATTGTAGTGCAGGTTACTATGTTATGCCCATATAACTTATTTTTGTGTGACTATAAATATCGACTAACGCTTAGCTAAATCAAGTTGGCTTACATGGCTTCTCCACTTCGTGTGTTTTCACTTCGTCCCTCTGATTGCCTGCCCAGATTTATGAGTGTACCAAATGTATATTCGAAAAATTCAGCCTCGTATTTGACTTATTTAGTTCCGTTATTCATTAACGCGATCTAAGTTAATAATTGTATATGAGGATTGGAGACATAAATATCTCAATAGCAATCAGAAACGATGAAACTATAGTCAGATATAGGGCTACTAAAATATTCCACATAGTCTAACTTCTATTTTTTGAATTGTTTATCGCAAATTCTTCAAATGGAATTTACAATAGAAATTCATTTGGTGTTGTTTTACTTGTATCTTCCCATTGTTATTTAGGGCTGCAATTGATCGGTCTCATGTTGGCATAGGTGCATCCTGTTCTGACTGCCTCGATATAACCTTAAGTCATAAGCTTTTTAAGCAAAGATGAATATTGGCTAGCAGGGGAATTTATCATCATTATCATCAGTAACAGGGTCCGACAAGACTATAATTTATAGACGAACCAATCAGATATATAATAATGGGTCTTGAATTTGTGTGCAAAATTCAGTCATCCATTTGGCTAAATAAAGTTTTGGCATTTTTAGTTGATGTCAGTTCGTGATGAAAATTATAAATCTAATTCCTCACTCTAACTATCAACTGTATGTATTAGCAATTAGTCTTAAAACAGGATTGAAAATCCATTAAATTGTCATTGATCTTCATTAATAAATACTCTAACCGATGTTAATTCATAACAAAAAATAACTTCCAATCAATCATAATAGTGTACACACAAGTGACTATTTCGAATAGGTAGCTCTCTGAGTTCTAGTAAAGCATAATCAATGGAGTTCAAAAACGTTGAATGCTTGCCACCTATATACAAATGACATCGTATGATAATTGTTAAATACTGAAGTTAGAAACGTCAAGTAATTAAGTGTTTATTGTGAAATCTGAATTTCATATTTTTGAATATCCAGTTGAATCGTGAAAGTACATGGTTGAAGAGTTCTACACTTGAATAAATCAATTGTCTAATATTTTCTGCTTTTCATCTTATACTTAAACAGTCTTGTTAGAAGTTATTATTATATTCACTGAAATATGATCCGATGTTTTAGAAACTAAGTTTAAATTTCCTTTATAAATGAAAACACATTTCAAGACAGACAGTTCAAAAAATGATGTTCTCTATTTTACTTGTGACATAGAACTGTAAACTAATTTTACAGACAGAACTCAGTAATTTGGTGATTAAGCTCTCGGCAGTATAGAAATTATAGAGAAATTACAGAGAAATTATGTTAGATTTTACTAAGGTCAGAAATTGAACCATACTTTCGTACTTTCAGTGTAGGCTTAACATAGATCGGTTAGTGGTTTGAACAATATTCTTGATATAACATTCAATAATATTCTGTAACTGATTATTCATCTCATAACAACTAGATCCGGGAGATGATTACGCACTGACTTAATAGTAGTATCACATATATACTATGATGATTGAGAAGTCGAAATAACATTGTGATTTTTTCTTCACTTCACATACAATCAATCGACTTATCTTCATCTTATCACATTTTTCCATTATGTGTTAATATGTGTTCAATCATCACGGATCTCATTTACTTTGATCTTCTCTCCAATTATACAATTTAACATGATCATGGTGATTACAAATATATTATAGTGTTTGTGCATTAAACTTAACAACTAACTAACATTGGGTACAGTACCCGCATTTATTAATTATCAATTTAATCGTGAATCATTTGTCTTCCATCACTACAGACTGTAATATAAACATGAACTAATTTCATTATGATGACTTTCAATTCACAATCATTGATTACAGAATTCTGTGGTGAGCTTAATAAGTGATGAGAAGAGATTGATTGTGCATCACAAAAAAGGTATGTGTGTGTGTGCGTGTGTGTTGAAAATGTGATTGGATAAGTCAGTTTAGTCACACAGATCTTGTGCTCAAGAAAATTTGCTGTTTTTTTGTATGACTTGAGATGTGGGTTAGAAGTTAGATGCTAAATAGGACAAGATTCCATGCAACAATCATCGTATGAATGAGTTAATTCATACACTTCTGTTGTCCAGCCGATAGATGGTTAAATGAACTGCATGTAAGTTGTGATCAAAGTAGTTAAACAAGAGAGTCGGACCAATGTTGTGTCGTGTCACCATGTAAATCAGTATTCAACTTCTGTGGAGATGTCACAGTAATTATCCTAATTTAGATTATCTTTCCTATGAGGTTGTCTGTATTTAGTGTATGACCACTCAAACATCATGGAATGAATGGTCTGAATATATATATTTCACAATTGAAGCGTCACTGTCAAGTTTGGATTGCTAACTGAATGATCTCACGCCCACTGCTCTATCATTGATCATGATTTTCACTAACACTTCAATATCAAAAGAGAACTTGGTATCAAAACATTACAAGATGACATAGATGAATTTCTGTTCAATGAACGAAGCGTTGGAAGTGGATATCACACACATTGAGCAAAGCACCCAACTACGCCACAAAGCAAGCAGCCCTCACATGGAATCCTGAAGGCAAGAGGAAAAGAGGAAGACCAAAGAACACATTACGCCGGGAAATGGAGATAGATATGAGAAAAATGAACAACAATTGAATAGAACTAGAAAAGAAGATCCGGAATAGAGTGAGTTGGAGAATACTGATCGGTGGCCTATACTTCATTAGGATTAACAAGCGTAAGTAAGTAAAAGTAAGTAAGTTCAAAGTTTGTTGACACTGTTCACTGATACCTGATTTTGTTTGAATCGTGTTATTATTTTTCTTATTATTGTTATTGTTTAAAATATATGAATGATTCCATAATTTATTTTTTAATGATTAAAACAAACATCTTGCTGGTTTAATTGAAATCATTTCGTGTTGCATCCCTGAATAATGTAAGTTAACTAGTTAAAAATGCACTGATGATTATCAGTTATTGTGAACCTAAATGAATTTTCCTAATTTTATTTTAAAATGCTTACGATGTTTTGATTGGTCATTGTTTTAATGATTTGAATTGCGCAATATTTAACTAATGAAATTGTAACAGTATAAAAAATCATTACATGTTACGTTGCTAAGGTGAGTTTGTTTTTCTTATTGTAGGACAGTAGAGAGTAAACATACTGGAAGAAGAGGAACAAGCCCCACGTAAGCTTAACCTGTAGTTCCCTTTTTTTTGTACTCGATCCGTGTCTTTCTATTTTTTAATATATATGTTGTGCCAGTACGCCGCATTTTTAGCTTAGAGGCATTTACCGGTCCTGACTGTTGTGTTGTTGTTTCAGATCGTTCCTGTTTCCGAGTGAACGCCAATATAACGTTCTACAAAATGACCTATATATACGTATATATATATACAAACTTACGTGGTCATAAATTGTAGACAAATACATGTCCAATAATTGAATAAAAGCAACAATGTAAAACGGTACTCTTAGTTGTAGTTTATTTTTGTTTGGTGATTGGTTTGACAAAATGTGTCGTACATAAAAATATGATTATGACTAGAAAGTGAAAATTCAATTTTTTCTTCTTCTAGCATTTGTTCTTCTTTATTCATCATGTTGAATTAGACGTGGGGGAGATATAGAGGGATGAATGTTGTTCCGTCTTAAAGATTATTTGTTTACTTGTCTAACAATATATGTCAGTGTATATACCGACCTATTTACCAAACAAAAAATGACTGATTTGTGTCTTAGAGTTGGATGAATATGTTAATATTCATAAGTAGACAATTGTATAATGTAAATTATGTGTATCATGTTTCAGAGTGACTGTAGTCAGACAATTAGTTAAAAAAGAAAAAAAAAAGAGAACTATATTATGATGAACATTTCAGAAATACTTTTCCATAAGATCAGAGACAGGATATTCAAATCTCGTGGTGAGTTTTTAAACTTTAAGCCATTGAATAAGTATGCCGTAATTTTCATTTGTAACATCGAATACTTCACAATGTCTTCCAGTACCATTGTTGATTATTATTAATAACAATTATATATATTCTGGAAACAGTAATTACAGAATCCACGCCAATTTACAGGTATGATCAATTTGATATAAATAGTACCATTAGATGTAGAAAACAAACATGTGATAGAAGAGAGTTTTAAGTATACTAGTTCAGTAATTGTTTAAGTAGTACATGTATTACATCAACAATACAGTGCATCAGCTGGGAACTTTTAATTCTTCTTAAATGGACAGCCTAGTGATTTATGAACAGTGTATTTAAGGTCATTTCCTGTACCAGATCGAATTAATGATAATTATCTACAACTAGAGAAATTAAAACGAAAACAGAATGGACGGAACAACGAAGGAATAATTACCAAAAATATGTCAATCAGGTCTACAAAACTATATGTGTCATGTGACACAGTGATATACTATTGATGTTAGATATTGTTCAAATTAGTTAAGGTTGCCAAGGCCAGTGTTAACATAGTGACAACAGGTAAGTGGTTTTACTTTGATAGAATTCACTAGTCACAATTTCGCACTAGAATCCCAGGAAACACCTGTTAAAATTAATAAGCTTTTCGTTATTTTACTCAATTACACATGTATGTTATAATAAGATTTTAAAAAGGTATTCCCTTTGAAATGCAATTACTAGAAATATACTTAATTCATTACTGTGTTACTGTTTACTATCTACCTGAAAGTCAAGATATTATTATTATTATTATTATTATTATTATTATTATTATTATTATTATCTGCTTTATTCAGTATTATATTTTTGGTACAATATAAAATTCTCAGCACAGGGTATTTCAACAAGTTTCCGTTTCTTTCTTCTTGGTTTGTCCCGGCGATAAATATTGAGCGATCGTCAGCTAGATGTTAGCACTTCAGTGAATGAACATCTGAATAATGTGCATTCTTTTCGTTGTATATCGCCAGTAACCACATGGTCTCTTATTGAGTTTTTTGTAACTTTGACAACGAAATGTTGTACACTTTTCAGAAAAGCAGCAGATAGACATAACGATACATTAAAACAAACAAAAATCTATAACTTGTTGAAATATCTAGAAGGCAGGAACAGGTAGCCCAAATGCTCAAGCAGGCCGCTCTTTTGTCAGTTCATTATTCTTTCAATGCTTTCAAACTACTGGTAAGTTTATTTTGAATTAGTAAAGCTTCATTTTTTATGAGGAACTGATAGAAATGAGTATAAGTTATTGGGAAGATCTAGAAAACTCTTTGAAAAAAAGACTCTGAAAACACTGGGAAACATCTTATCCAATCAACATTAAATAGAAGTTTTGCCAGAAACATTTAGAAATTGAAAAACTCATATGTAACATTTCTGTTTGAATGATTACTTATTCTACTACTAGGTTTAGTAGCGTTCCAGAAATTTCCGGAAGCCTAAGTTCATTTAAAATACTCCAGATTTTCTGTACATAAACGAAATTTGAAATAAAGCGTTTCTTCTATATTTCACGTCTTTTTCTCTCGTATTCAAGTCGTTGTATAGATTTAGACTAGAGGTTATCAGAGAGCATAAAGAACTGAATCTACCATTCAGTTAGAAAATTTATCCAAGTGAACTGACAACTTATTAATCTTCCAAGATGTAATTGATATTAATAATGAAATCAATCATTTTAAAGTTAATCTTATAATTGAAATTACACATTAAATTATGATTAATTATGTCATTATAAACTTAAGTTTATCATTATTTACTATAACATTCAGTTGTTTTTTGATCAAATCTTAATGTGAAATTATATTGAATATATTCTGATGTCGCCTCAACATAGGGTCAACCACTACAGGTTAATGTTAATCTATATATTGAAACAAATATGTAATATGGAAAAACTTTTAAAAATATACGTTTCACTCAATATCATTAAACTTAATCTAACTGAATGTACACTGCTTAGGAGTACCATACTAAGACGAAACGGCCGTTTACTGCTTCTAGGTTTTCCATGATAATCTAGCTTCAATTGACACAAATGAATCCAACTATTAAATTACTATAATATCCACAAAAACACCTATCTGATTAGATTTACTTGGTTTCGTTTTACTTGCATCTTCCCATTGTTATTTAGGACTGCAATTGATCAGTTTCATGTTGACATATGTGCATCCTATGTGAACTGCCTCGATAGTGGCTAGCAGTGAAATCTAGTTTGACGCGCGTTTCATTCTATTTGAGACTCGTCAGCTGGATGTATCTGCATCACAGAGTTGATGTTCACTCCGGGACTCGAACCCAGTACCATTCGCTCCAAACACCACCGCATTATCCACTTAGCTACTGAGTTCTGATGGCCACCTGCTTATACAATGGGGTGAAAAAACACGCATCCTGAATTCCACTGCTAGCCACTATCCATCTTCCCTATCTGATTAATTTAAATAATTTCTTTTCGTTTTATTAATTTACCTAGATAATTTATTAGGAATCAAATGATTCCATCTATTTCCTGCCTAAGTTTATAAATAGGGATTTTCTCTAACCATATTAAGAGTATATATAACTGAAGTGCCATTAACTGAGTTTCCACCCCCTCCTTTCTATCAGACTAAGTCTCCACCTATTTTTTTATCTCATCAATATGCATTAAATAAATTGATGCTTTTCATTCTAACTGATTTGAATAAATTGCCTTTATTCATTTATTACAATTAACTTCTAAGAGAACCATAAAGGAAATTATTCTAATGGACTAATTTCTAATTGAATATTTATTAGATAATTTTTATGTGTAAAAACAAGCATCATAAACAGGGATTCATTTCCACTCTCTCTCTCTCTCTCTCTCTCCCGTTCTCCCTATTCCCATTACACATTTTGTGTGCTAAAAATTATGATTTCATAACAAATATTGACTTTAATGTGATATAATATATTGAATTACATACTTACACTTTTTATCCCTTATGAAGGAGGACAGGTAACCCATCAATATTCTCTATCCAAATCTGTCATGGACAATCCTTTCTAGGTGTTTTCAGTTAATAATTATTCTTTTGATGTCTGTTTCCAATTCCTTGGTTTTTCTTGTTTTTTTAGTTTCTCTTCAGAATTTCAAATTTGTACTTGCTTAGTGAAGCAGTTTAGTGATTTATTCAATATTTATCCTATCCACTTCCACTCATCTTTTCCTAATTTCCTCCTTAACTGGAATCTGGTTTGTTCTCTTCAATAGTAGGTTGTTGCTGATGATATCCGACCATAGGACATTGAGTAGATGTAAAGAATAGTTTATAAATACTTTTACCTCTTTGATGAAGGTTGTAGTAGTTCTCCAAGTTTCAGCTCCGTACAACAGAACTGTCTCAATGTTTGTATTAAAGATTCTGATTTGATGTTAATTGACAGTTGTTTTGAGTTCCAGATTTTTTTAGTTATAAGAATTATGCTCCTGCATTACAAATCCCTGCCTTCATATCCGCGTCAGATCCTCCTTGTTCATCGATGATGCTGTCCAGTTAAGTGAAAGTTTCCATCTCTTCCAGAGTTTCTCTATCAAATGTGATTGGGTTAGTTTTCTCCGTGTTGCATTTGAGGATCTTGGTTTTTCCGCCGTATATGTTGAAGCCGATTGATGTAGAGGGGGCTGCGACACTTTGTCTTCATCTGTATTTGTTCGCATATATAGGATAGAAGGGCCAGATGTTCTGCAAAGTTCAAATCTTCTAGTTGATTCCGAGCCATACATGGTAGTCCCTGGTTTCCCTTAGATGATTACACATTTTTTTAATTATTAAATAACAAAATCTTACTAACTTATAAATTAATAAGAACTTATGAAAAATACACTGGACACTACATGATCGAACAATATAAATTTTCAACTCTATTTCATCAATCTAATCTCATCAACAGACAGAGTAGTAGGTGATTGTTGGAAGGAAAAAAACCCATTTCATTATGTGCAGAGATAGAAAACTGTAAGACTCTTAAATGTATAATCGAGAGGAGAAGAAACGTTTCAAAACAGCGTTTGTCGTTATCTGATCGTGATAGTTGACTGAGTGCATCCATCATAACTATGATAGACACCGTCAATATAGAATGTTTAAAAATCACTAAACTTGGATCCACTTATTTCTATCCCGACTTCATTTGATCAGTCTCGGATGAAAAGCCTGAATGTCAATAGTGGGATGATGGATTGCTTCAACGAGTAAACATCACACACAGTGTAGTAGCATAGTTGGTAATGTGTTTATATTTGAATTAATAGGTAACTGACTATCAGTCTCGTGTAAACATCAATACTACGGTGAAGGTATAGTTGAATGATTAATCACAGATTACAGTGCTTGCCACAATACAACTATGCCTTTATTACTATTAATTACATGAATAACATAATGTTTGATGTCAAAACATATTTAACCGATGGAAATTAAAGACCCAATAACACAACTCGAGTTGAAATCACTTGATAACTGTTAGTTAGGAATATGTGTATTATTATTTCAGAAATTAGAAAATGAAGACATCATTTCGCATGGAATAAGCTTTGGACGCTACTCAACTACCTAGTTACATGCGTGAGTGTCGATCTTACCAGTTGTGCTTTCTTGTTAATTGCCAAGAATGATGTATCGTTTCGCCGACCAAATTGTATAACAATTAAACTTAAGTAGCGAGTGCATACAATTTTTGTTCGGCTTTGATTGCTAGGTGAATCGAAAACCGATTATGAACACCGTCAGTGTAAAATGTTTAAAAATCACTAAATTTGCAACCACCTATTTTTCTACCAACTTCATTTAATCAGTCGCTATGAGGAAAAGGATGTCTGATTCCCTCCAGTTTTTGATAGTACCCTAATTGAAAACAATCTGAGATGAATACCATCTACAACTTATTATATCAATAATATTTGTCTGATCATAAATAGTTACATTACTTATCTAGATTTTGATCCTTTTTATTATTGGTCGTAGAATACACACAGCAAAAACATTCTATATTGTCTACTTTGGAAAACTCCACGAGTGAGCTTATATCTATTACAACACTAAATACTCTATGGCGATGTAGCTTTCATCAAAATGTTACAGACTGTTTAGTTAGCCAACTTAGACCAATCATTCAATCAGAACTATATATCATAATTAATAAACACATTGTTTTCAGATGGGTTTTTTGTGGATATTATAGTAATTTCAATGGTTAAGATCATGTTACTAATCAACATATGCTCACTAGTGACTGGCTTCATGAGGTATATCTTGGAATTCTAGTGAGAAGTTGTGACCAGTGGAGTTCAACCAGGCTTGTTGTGAGATAGTAACTCACTGACGACAATGATGGATGTGTCGCTCAATTTTGTGGATTAGTAGAAGTTAGACATTAACACCGTTAGATGTCGGCTCAGTGTTCTAGTTGGTTAAGCGCCTGGCGCGAAACGCTCGTCCAATGTTTCCAGGTTTTTCTTGGTGGTTTAGCTTCAACTGACCCATGATCTTAACCATTGTTTTCAGTCAATAGTATTTAAAAAATTATTCACTTCAAGAGTATAATGTGAATTGTATAGATCTACACAAATTGTTTTAAAGAAAAATCATTATAGTAAATTTGAATCAAAATGTTCTTCTTTAATATTGTTTATTCAAAGAATTAAATGATTTGAAACTAGTTTCAACATGTTGGTTCTTTTCATTGATCAATTAAAACAATATCAATTGACAATTGAAAATCTGATCATAGTTTACTGTTAATTGTTTGAAAACATTCTAATAAAAAGGAATTGTACACAATGAATCTTATTTAACATAAGTATAACATTTGAATGTCTAAATGATTATGGTTTAACTATAATAAAAGAAATTGTATTCATTCAATAATGAGTTAACTATTCAGTTTTTAATCAAGTATATAACTTGTTATTTTCATTAATGCCTCCAAATCCCTGGTACGGCCGAGAGCAGGGAGAGTTCGCTTTCCCTCTCGAAATACTCTCACATGGCCACGCATATATAGCCTCTGCCAGGGAAGTCCTACTCACTGCCTTCTCGTGGCGGGGTGTTGTTTACGAAAATGAGAGGACGAAAAGCGAATATCCGGCGCTTTAACCGGATTCCAAACCAATGGTGCACATGGGCTCCAGGGTCCTGCCGCAACAAATGCCGTATGAACCAATTGTCGGTCACCGGCTTCCATGGGACTGCATCTCCTTACGATGCTCCACTGCCTTGTGGATCAGACCCTCAGGTCGAAGACTCGGGGTGTGGCCCCCTAAGAAAACCACCTGCTTCGGTTTGGGCACCCGGGCAGTATCACAGCCCTCACACATATCGAATGAGATTTGTGTGGCGCATATGTATTTGGTGCCTGCTTATATCAATATCTATGTGTTGAAATAATAAATAAATATTATCATTAATAAATTATATGTAAAACTGTTACATCCCGATAATAATAATGAATGGTAATTGTTGGAATCTATTTCTGAACTAATAAAATACGTATATTTTCATCATATAATTGTTAAGTAACCAACCCACATATATTCGTGTTCCTCTTATCAGAAGCTTTATTTTGACCTATTGACTATTATTATACGATTTACCATTCATGAGTTATAGGCGGTCTATTAATTACTACCTCTCATATTCACAGCCACTTTTGGCCGTGAAACGGCGAAAAGGATGAAACGGCAGTCCAGTGCTTCCAAGGTTTCCATGGTGGACTAACTTCAATTGACTTATGATCTTAACAATTGAAATTACTATAATATACGCAAAACCCATTTTATACAAATGTTGTTTCCTATTTTATGGTACGATTTGGTCTGTTTGGTTGGTATATAAACCCAGTATGTTTGAATTAAATGATTCATATCCCAGAGACTAAGATTGGTGTTCTGGACTTAACAGGAAGAGCTAGACGGTAAGCAGGACCGGTAAAGACTCTAGACTGTTCGTACATGTTTTATGCGTTATTGGTTCGGTCGATAAATCACTGTTCTCTCATTGGCGGTATCGTTACGTTATACATTGATGAAGGGCACAAATCCACAAGAAAGTAAATATCTTTCAATCAATGTTAAAGAGTTTAGTTGAATTGTAAAATGTTCATTTTTAAATAAAATGGTCATGAAAATTTCAATATAAAGATTTAACAAGTTGAAACACTAATCTGTAATTTACAATAGACATATTTTAGCTAGTAGAATTATTTAGAATGCATGTTTAAGTGGAACTACCAGTATTCAATTATTGTCTTTCACATTGGGATCTGAACCTAGTCTATCATGTTTCAAAAAGGAGGCAATAAATTGGTTAAAAAACGTTAAAAAACGACTAGACTCATATTTCCAGATTTCATCCTTCATATGCATTGGTTAGATTTTAGATTTCAACTCAGTACTGGTTCAGTGGTTAGGAGCATATTATGAGTTTTTTTAGATTATTGATTTGATCTCTCATAGAGTCGTGTTTGTAAAGTGCCAAAACAAAAAAAACCAGATGGTTGTAAAATGCCACTGCTTTCCAATAATATTCAAATTGACGCTAATCTTTAATGTATACTATCTACAGTCTTTTGTCTCTATGGTTTCCTCGTTGAAAATGAAAAAAAATTTATAGAATGTAGACCATATCAATACATTTACAAGTGTCAATACTTCCTTCCTTCCTTCCTTCCTTCCTTCCTTCCTTCCTTCCTTCCTTCCTTCCTTCCTTCCTTCCTTCCTTCCTTCCTTCCTTCCTTCCTTCCTTCCTTCCTTCCTTCCTTCCTTCCTTCCTTCCTTCCTTCCTTCCTTCCTTCCTTCCTTCCTTCCTTCCTTCCTTCCTTCCTTCCTTCCTTCCTTCCTTCCTTCCTTCCTTCCTTCCTTATTTACTTACTTAGTTAATTAATTAATTGATTAATTAATTAAGCTTGATACTCCCAATGGAAAATAAGCCACCGACCAGCATTCTCCAACTTACTCTGTCCTGGGCCTCCTTTTCTACTTCTATTCAATTGTTGTTCATTTTTCTCATGTCTATCTTCATTTCACGGTGTAATGTGTTCTTTTGATCTTCCTCTTCTCTTTTGACCTTGAAGATTCCATGTAAGGGCTTGCCTTGTGATGCAGGTGGGTAAGTATCAATAGGAAATAGATAAAGTTAAAGTTAAACTTCTATTAACATTAATCTTAAGATTTCATGTTTTTCCTTTACATTTTTCTGTTCTTCATTGTGTTCATCTACCGATGACAATGATTCATAGGGTAGTTTGTTTCTTTTGTTGTTTTTATCTTGATATTATTACTAACTGATGATGACTAGTTCATTGAAATAATGACATGATTATTGTTGTTTTCACAATTATCTAAAGAATGAATAAGTAAGTAAGGCAACATAACTAACTTGTAATTTATGTGCATAAAATTTAAAGATTATTATAAGATTTTCCTTTTTAAAATGAGTTCCTTTTTCATTGTATAGTTATGTACTTTGATAGAGCTTTGTTCTTTGAGATAAATGGTTTAGTCATGGAGCTTTCGTCATTCTTCTGAACAACATCATCAGCACAAACTTCAAATAGAAGTACTGATGATGCCGTTCAGAAGAACGGCGAAAGCTCCATGACTAAACCATCCAGCTCAGAGAACAAAATCATCCACTTGAGCTATATATCTTCTCAACCATCTCATATTTATGAATATCATATTATACAAACATAAGAAAATAAATCAGTTTAGTGAAGGGAATTCATTTCATATGAATAAATGTTTGTTTGAATATGTTTGAAGTTCAGTAATGTTTATGCATCGTTTTCTTTTTCTATTTTTTTTTGGTTTTTCGGATATATATAAGGTCAGAAAGTTGACAACCACTTAGATAAAGATGGATGTACTTTTAACCATATAAATTTGATAATAACCCAGA
Source organism: Schistosoma margrebowiei (assembly GCA_944470205.2). Taxonomy (NCBI): domain Eukaryota; kingdom Metazoa; phylum Platyhelminthes; class Trematoda; order Strigeidida; family Schistosomatidae; genus Schistosoma; species Schistosoma margrebowiei. The sequence goes on from OX104027.1 coordinate 15,111,987, forward strand.
ATGGGTTTCGTAGAGATTTTAGTCATTTCAATAGTTGAAATCGTAAGCCACTTGAATCTAGACTACCATGGAAAATCTGCAAACACTGGACGGCCATTTCGTTCTAGTATGGGACTCATCAGCAGTACGCATCCACGATCCCACCCTCCGCGAGATTTAAACCCAGGACATATAAGTCTTCACACTAGCGCTTAACCGTTAAAGCACTGAGCTGGCCGGCATTCAACGGTGTTAATGTCTAACTTCAACCAATCCACGAAACTGCACAACCATTACTATTATCTTCAGTGAGCTGATATCTCACAACAGACCTGGTTGAACTCCACTAGCCATTCAGTGCTTCCAAGTTTTCCATGGTAGTCTAGCTTCAATTGACTTATGATTTCAACTATTGAAATCGTTTAACTGTTTTACATTAATCATAACAAATGTCTTTCTACAAAATCAATGTTACCAAGCCTATATAAACATAAGACTCATTAAATTTTGTTGTCTACATCAGATAATAATGAAATTAATAAAAACCAAAAAAAAATACTTTACATGTGTCTTAGGTATGAATTATTATTATTATTATATGTCTGTCACAGTTTATATTGATAACATTAAATACTTATCAAGTCTAGAAAGAACAATAACAATACAGGAACATAGTGTCATTGAAAAAGATTCAATCAAGCATGAATATGAAGTTGATTATTTAACATATTAACATTTGTATATAGATAACCTTCTAGACTTTTAATATCCTATTGATATATTAAACTTTTATTAGTTTCTGTGTTATATATGTTCAAAGTATAATGTTACACTGTTTATGACATTTAACAAGTGATTATAAATTTAAAGATATATACATTTACATGTAACTAGGTGGTTGAGATAATATACCCATATATCAGTATAGGGTTGTGGAGATTAATAACTTTTTGATTGAGATCATGAATCGATTGATGTTAGACCACCATTAAGAGCCTGGAAGCACTGGGTGGCCATTTCATTCTATTGCGGGACTCCTTAATAGTGCGTCAACGATCACGCTCTCGTGATTCGAACCTCAGTAGAAAACTTAATAATCTCAACAATCCTATACTGATAATTACCATGTAGTCCCTAGTGACTAACTGAGTGAGGGAATTCTCAGAGTTCTAGTGAGAAGTTGTGACTAGTGGAGCTAATCCGTGTCGGGTAGAGACAGGTATCTATCTCAGTAAAATGGAAGATTGTTACGCGATTTCATGGATTGTTTGAGACTAGATATTAACACCGTTGGATGCCGGATCAATTGTGTAAAGGTTAAGTATTCGAAACGGTCGTCCAGCGCTTCCAGGCTTTCAATAATCATTTAACATCAATCGGTTTATTATCTCATTGATAATCTCCACAATCCTATACTGATAATATATACATTTGAAGAAGTTTTGTGGAGAGTAGTTTAATGTGTAATTTATATTCTTCATAGATCATTAATTTAAATACAATAACCCGTTCACTAATCACTTATTAGCAAGCTGTTTTTCTGTTGGAGAAGTTAGATCCCGAGAACTCACTTGGGAAAGAACCTAATTTTGTAATTTTTTTTCTAGAAAATTTGAATTTCTTTGTTTTCGCGCCAAAGGCACTCTTGTCACCTTCATGTTGTATTTCCCACTTGGGAGAATCTTAAATGCTATTGGTTCGTTGTGTCTTTTAGTATGCTATTTTGTAACTCACCCCAAGGACAGTCTTGTGATGTATATATACGTTTTGATTTGTGTCTTGTTATCGCTCGTGCTTCCGGCTGTTTGCGGAATATACTTCCCCGTTCGGGATTGAACTTCTTTCTCTAGTTAGCGGGTATGGGACTCATTAAATAGCTAGCTTATTGGTTTTGGTCACTGAGTCTTTGTTCCGTTCGCAGTCTAAGTGAACTCGTAACCACTTCAAACTTAGCATTTTCATATCCTTATGGAAATTATAAACTATTGGGATTTACACAAATCGTGAGTGATATAGTTGTCATTGTTAGTATTAACTAATCATTATACTCTCTTATAAATTGATAATTCACATAATTAGAATACATTCAAACTTAAAGTAATATGTAGTTTCATTTCATCTTAAATGCTTAGTGTATAACCATTAAGAATCATGAATTACTGAATAACAGTCTTTTCCTAGTATTTCAAACATCAGTAATGTGTGTCCCTGTCCTTACGGATAGTAAAACCTTCGACCTTCAGGTTTCTTGGCGTGCTGTTATCTTTATGACCACTATTGAGTTATCATCTATTTAATTCTATCATTGAACTGAAACTGCTATACACATTTTTAATTTTGAAAAAAACACATACAATAATTACTCTTACACATACTATTTCAAACTATCCTATGTGACTAATTGCATATTTTAAGTAATATTTAAACTACGTCACAAGGCAAGCAGCCCTTACATGGAATCTTCAAGGTCAACACAGGAGAGGAAGACTAAAAGAACACATTACACACCGAGAAATGAAGATAGACATGAGAATAATGAACAACAATTGGATAGAACTAGAAAAGAAGATCCGGGATAGAGTAGGTTGGAGAATGCTGGTTGGCGGTCTATTAGGAGTCCATTAGGAGTAACAAGCGTAAGTAAGTATACTAATTAAGTGTCAACCAATTCAATTTATTATCTATGCACATATAAACAAGATTGGGAAAACATAAACAACAAATACATGCACTTATAAAGCAGAATTATAAGTGCCAATAAGTTATCATTCAGGCTTTCTATGATATACACATTCTTGTCTTATTTAAATTAACTATTAACTATTTAATTCAATAGAGAATATATGTTCCCCCAACTACATAATCAATAATTATTCTAAATTAATCAGTTACAATAGATTGATTGAAAATATACATAGGTTGTTCATTGTTCAATAGATAACTTTTATTAATTGGGATGCTAATTGTGTTGTAACTAACTAGCTGATTTCTTAAATGGAAATATGCCAAAACTTTCAGCCCTTATTTACAATTTCATTATGCTGATTCAGAAATAATATGTGAAATAAATTCATATTAAGATATATATATATATGATCATGAGTCAATTGAAGCTAGATCATCATTTAAAACCTGGAAGCATTGGACGGTCATTTCATCCTAGTATGGGACTCCTCAACAGTGCATATCCACGATCCCGTCTCGAGAAATTTAAACTTATGACCTATCAGTCTTGCGCGCAAGTGCTTAACCTCTATACCATTGAGCTGGCCGGCATCTAATGGTGTCAGTGTCCTGGGTTCAAATCTCGTGAGGTGGGATCGTGGCTATGTAGTGTTGAGGAGTCCCATACTAAGATGAAATGACCATCCAGTGATTCCAGATTTTCCATGGTGGTCTAGCTTCAATTGAATCATGATCTCAACTATTAAAATTAATCGAATTAAGTTTTGAAGTAATATAATAGCAAGTCATATTCTAGAAATCATTACAGAATACATGTCAATTCAGAGACATGATATTTGAAATAATCTTACATGTAGGGAACAGAGATAGAAGATTAAATTGTTTGAAATAATATAGTTCATAAATTGTTTAAGAAAGATGTTTGTCATAAAGATTACAATAATGTAATGAAGCAGTTGTGAAGGATTAATTATTAGTAAGGAGACTAGGACATCCAGTCATGTATGAATATGATCATTTCCAGTATCATTATGGTGCATACTACTTATACTAACAGATATAAGTATTATGTAGCATGAATTGGATGTAGAAGACCAAGGAAAACAAAGAATAATCGGAATACCAATAGGATTCAGAAAAAGATGAAGTATGTAAGAGACCATTGAAGGAAGATTTTCATTTAACGTGGATAAGAACCTCCCCCCCTCCAATGAACAATAAACTTTCTTAAGATTTCAAATAGTTCTACTGATGAATGTGAAATAATTCGAAACCTATGTTATTAATTCTATCGTGACAGTGTCCTAAAGTTTGACAAAAATAAATTTTCAATTTCACATCAGATCAGATTTTATCTACAATTATAATAACTAATTATAAAAAAAACGAAATTGTTAATTATGAAATATTTCCAAGTTCCTTCATCTAAATCATTCACTGTACTTTCATTCATTTGAAGATTAGAATAGTAAACTGTAAATCAATGTATATATATATATATATATATATATATATATATATATATATATATATATATATACCCTGTTATTCTGTATAACAGTTAATGTAATTGTATGATTTGTGACTATTCGTTAATCATTAATAATTGATATTTTATGAACAAATGTGTTTAGATTGCTACTTCTTTTCTTCTTTTAGATAGAAAGAAGATTTAACCGTATAACGTTCACTTCAAAATGTCAATTCATTTAGGGAACAAAAGATATCTGATCTGCTTGATCTGACAGATCATAAAATGAATAAATATAATGAGAAAAAATGATGCATATTGATATATATATATGTGTACCTACCCCCCCACACACACACGCACACTCGTGGGTACACACCTATGAGTGTTAATTGATGTAATCTCTTTCCTCCTCTTCTTCTTCTTGTTCTTCTTCCTCCTCCTCTTGTATATGTATGTATTAATGGCATCGAATTTTACAGAAAAGATGAAATTCATCATCTATCAAAGCAGCTGTTAAATAATTAGTATGATTATCCTCTATATATATACATTATTCTACTTTTGTATGTATATGTACATAACTGCATTTTCTCTTCATCTACATTCATGAATTCATATCTTACAATGACATTGATAATAGAGAATAATAAGATCATAATGATCAATTAAATAGGTATCTCCTTTTTTTCTTTCTTTTCTACATTATACACTATGAATATGACATTCACAATTTAAGAAATTAAGATGATATAACCTAATCTTTTATAACAGTACAATGTGTATATACTTCATTATAGATATAACCGTTAGGTTATATCTATATATGAATATCAAGGAAGTTTGTTATGAAAATATACTACTATAAAGACATTAATCATTTGCATGCTTATGCATAATTAATTGTCAGTTAAATATTTCAATACATACTCTACTTATATTGATCCGATAATAAGATTATCACGTTCTCCATTAGATTAGAATAAAATAGGTTTAAACAATAGTGCTAACATGAGACCAATCCATTGCACTCTTAAATAACAATGGAAAGATACAAGTAAAACAACACCAAGTGGATAGTGTGTATGTGTGTCTATGTATATATATATATATGCTAATCAACATTATTACAGAGAGGAGGGGAGATGCTAAGTAGACAATTTTTTTTTTCTGATTTATGGTAAATATTAAGTAATTACTAAATCTGCGATAATCATTGCTGTCAGTGTTAATTTTCAATAAACATTTTATGACTAAAATAAAGAAATCTAAATCATGAAAATAATTTGACTGTGTAATGGTTAGTTTGAAGTCGCGGATCAGCAAAACACGAGCAGCATATCTACAATTGAAGAACATCTGGAAATCAAAACAACTGTCAACAATCATTCATATCAGAATTTTTAATACAAATGTCAAAACAGCTCTGCTGTATGGAGCGGAAACCTGGAAAACTACGAAAGTTATCATTCAGAAGACACAAGTGTTTATTAACGGTTGTCTATGCAAAATACTTCGAATCTGTTGACCAGACAAATCAGCAACAACCAACTATGGGAAAGAACAAACCAGATCCCAGTGGAGGAAGGAATTAGGAAGAAGCATTGGAAGTGGATAGAACACACATTGAGCAAAGCACACAACTGTGTCACAAGACAAGCAGCCCTCACATGGAATCTTCAAGGTCAAAGGAAAAGAGGAAGATCGAAGAACACATTACGCAGGGAAATGGAGATAGATATGAGAAAAATGAACAACAATTGAATAGAACTAGAAAAGAAGATCCGGAATAGAGTGAGTTGGAGAATACTGATCGGTGGCCTATACTCCATTAGAAGTAACAGGTGTAAGTAAGTAAGATATATGTATCATGATGTAGTGAAAATTTCTTCAAATCTTCATCACAAATTTTCATTCTTTCTCTCTATAAGAAATAATTCATTGAATTAAATACTCTGTAGATAATATCTCACCTGGAATTTAAATAGTAATTAGTAGGGGTATCCAAGATGTGCACTTTGTTTGTTTTGTTGTTGTTGTTGAATTCGTTGATTGAATACATCTACATTACAGTATTGATGCTCATACTAAAACTCTAAATCAATACATTCAGTTTCAAACCCGTGTTACATTAATCACTATGCTAGTAATTTAATATAGAGACCATCTTGTAAAATAGTGAGGGAATGTATTGGATTCAAGCGTTGGTATACATTTTAAATATAGGAATCCAGGTAAATGTAGATGACCAGTTGAGAATGTTAGATTTAACTGTTAGTTACTATTCTAACTTTAATTAAAAATAGACTTCTTGAAAGTATTTGATAAATTCAACAAATTCAAGAATGTATAAATGTGGTTGTGTTGTTAATTGTCTTGAAAGATTTCAAGCAGATATACTATTCGTAGAAAACATTGTAACTATGTCACGTGCTCATTGACTATTTACAACCCTGGAAAAGAATGAGAACTCACTGAAGCATATGAAAAGATTATCGTTTCAGAGGTCGGTCACTTGACCATCTGCATGAATAATAGATAGTCTTAAATACTATCAATGAATTTATATAATTTATCACTACTCAACTGTATTATTCAACGTCCAAATGGATTGTATGTGATTTTTAATGCTTTCACTATAAACACACGAGTCTATCAAGATTGGTGAATAGTTTCAGCGTTGACTATTAATAGCAACATCGTTGAGTGATTTCAGTGAGAAAAAAAGAACTTGGTAAACTACTTACAATATATTAATTCAATATGAGTAACATGTAGATCTAATTATAGATGTGAAATATAAAGTAAAATGATATTCTATTGTGATATATGTTGAGGAAAAAATCAATCAAAATCACTTCTTTTGTTCCAAGTTGAAACCTAGACAAATCATGTTAATTGTAATTCATTAGATATTCAGTGTTGACTTGACAGATGTCAAAACTACCTGAAGTAAATTAGTTCTCATCAGTTCTCATCTACGATATCGCCTTGTAAGGTTAGCACCTAGAACCTATCAATCTTGCGAGCGAACGATTAACCTCTAGACTACTGAGCTGGCCGGCATCCAATGGTGTTAATGTCTAAACTCAACCAATCCATAAAATTGAGCGACATATCCACCATTGTCATCAGTGAGTAACTATCTCACACCGGATCCGACTGAACTCCACTGGTCACTGCTTCTTACTAGAACTTCAAGAAATACTTCTTGAAGTCAGTCACTAGTGAGCATATGTTGATGAATATCAGAACGGGTTTTTGTGGATATTATAGTAATTTTAATAGTTAAGATCATTATTTTTTAGTGATGTATCAAGAATTATTGACTTGGTTTTGTGGTTATTTTATTTTTTTAGAAATTATTGAAAACAGTACAGAGTTCCTACAAAAATAGACCTTCCATTATTATGTGTGACGACGGACCACGAGTGGACTCGAGGAAGCTGTATGAGGCTCAGAAGGAGCAAATATATTCCATCCAATCACCTTTTGGGAGAATATTCTAGAATTCCTACGTTTAGCCTCCTGATTGGATAATGCTAATAACCCCCTGTATGCGGATTGGAGGACTGTAATGATGATTTCATTCCTACTAAAAACTATAAATACCTGACCGTGTTGTACTATAATTGACACTGTTTAGAATAATATCCCTTTCATTGGTCTACTGTCTTCTTATTGCTACTTGGAAGGGTTTTATTGTTCTAGTGCTCTGTTATACGCGGTATATCATTATGTAAATGAGTTTCCTGATCAAACAAGAATCAATAACCAATATGAACTTATCCGTTAATCAAATGAAAAGAAAAACACATCAGGTTATCGATAATTTCGTTTTTGTGGCATAATCAATTCTTTTATTTCCAATATATAATGGTTCATATCTATTCTGTAGAAACTTTAAATACTACGAAAATCGTGGAGATTAGCATATATCTGAAAAGCTGAAAAAAGTAAAGAATAAAAGAATAGATGAGCGGATAGCTTAACAAGTGTATATAATACACTTACATTTAATAATTGAATTCATGAATCAATTGAAGCTAGACCACCACATAAAACCTGGAAGCACTGGATGGCCGTTTTCATCCTAGTGTGGGACTCCTAAGAAAGCAATTGATAATAATTAGTAATAACAAATGTGAAATTAAGCCAATCTAATAATCGTTAGCAAATGTAGGTTAAGTTTTAAAATCATTTTAAGTTACTGTTATGATGATTTGTTAAAATTACTTATGAACTTACTTACGCCTGTTACCCCCGATGGAGCATAAGTCGATCAGAATACTCCAACTCACTCTGTCCCGGATCTTCTTTTCTAGTTCTGTCTAATTGTTGTTCATTTTTCTCATGTCTGTCTCCGTTTCTTGGTGTGTAATGTGTTCTTTGATCTTCCTCTTTTTCTTTGGTCATGAGGATTCCATGTCAGAGCTTGACTTGTGACGCAGTTGGGTGCTTTCCTCAATGTGTGTGCTATCCACTTACAACGCTTCTTCCTGATTTCTTCCTTCACTGCAATCTGGTTTTTTCACTTCAGTTAAAATTGCTGAAAATTTACTACATATTACTCAAATAATTATTTTAAGCAATTGTTATCACTAAATTTAGTTATTCATATATTGATGTAAATCAAAGATAAACATTGTATACTTCTTCAATTAAGATAATTAACCAACTTTCTTAGTTAATATGCATTAAAATAAAATGGAATCCAGGACTCGTGTTTCGTCCTATTTGAGATTGGTCAGCTGGATCTACCTGCATCAGAGAGTTGATGTTTGCTTCGGGACTCAAACCCATCACTGTCCGGTTCAAACGCCAACACGTTATCCACTTAGCTACTGAGTCCTTATAGCCACCTGCTTGTTAATATCAACTTTGGGATGCAAGTACATCCGGCTGACGAGTCCCAAATAGAACGAAACGCACGTCAAACTGGATTCCACTACTAGCCTTTATTCGTCTTTGCTTATAAAGCTTGTGACTTAAGGTTATATCGAGGCAGTTCACATAGGATGCACATATGCCAACATGAGACTGATCAATTGCAGTCTTAAACCTCAATGGGAAGATACAAGCCAAACAATACCAAGTGAAATTAAAATAAAGATTTAAATTCCCTTACTGACTAATTCCTTCCAGCTAAATATTAAACAAATTATACCATGAATAAAAGAGATTATTTTAACAGCATCAAATATATGTATATATATACCTGAATACTCTGTGATGGTGATGAATCACAAGGCAAGCTTTAAATTGGAATCCTTAAGGGGAGCGGGAAAAGCGGAAGGCCAGAGAACACATTACGTCGGAAAATAGAATCAAATATGCTTGACTATGCTAGTATGCATTACACTTAAGTAGATTATTACAAATATTTTCAAAGCATTAAAACGAAATAGTTTATTAAAACTAAACTTCAGTATACAACATACAAAATTACTAAATGACTGGGAAATATATCCAAAAGAGCTAGATATCTGACAAATTATTAAAGATTGAAACCGTGAATATTTCAAATTTAATTCGTTTGTTACGATAGAAAAATCTGCAAGTACAGTAGGTTCTTTCTATTTTCCTGTTCCGCTTTAAATCAATAATCAATAAAAAAGTAATTTAGTAATTAAGATCATGAGTCAATTAAATCAAAACTATCATGATTAACCTAGAAGCACTGGATTACTGTTTTATCCTATTTTGGGACTCCTCAACATTGTGCATCCATGAACTCACTTGACAAGACTCGAACCTAAGACCTATTGGTTTTACGAATGAACATTTAACCTCTCAACCAATGATCTGGCATTTGACGGTGTTAATGTTTATGTTTATTTTATGTTCATTAGTTAATTATTTTTTTGAAAATTCTTGAATATTGAAAATATTTGTTGATTGGATGCTGGTTCAAGTGGTCTAGTTGGTTAAACGCCCAGGGCGAGACTGACAGGTCCTGGATTTGAATCCCGTAAGGCGGGGTTGTGGGTGCGCACTGCTGAAGAGTCCCACAATAGGACAAAACGGCCGTCCAATGTTTCCAGGTTTTTCATGATGGTCTAGCTTCAATTGACTCATGATCTCAACTGTTGAATACAAAACATTGTATTATATTCTATGTGTGTACATTTATAAAACTATATGATTAATAAATAAGAATACATGAAAATACCTATATGGTTAGTTTGTTTTAAAATACATAAAATAATATCGAATTACAAGTATTTATTAAAAACAAAATATGAATTAATTGTTTAGATTAGAATATAATAATAATAATTTACCTTTTGAGTTTATATTATGAAGCCATAGTAACAATTGAGATTATAAATAGTAGTTAAGCTATATGTAAGAGATATTATTCAATAATCTTCCCGCTGATTTCTCCCGTTTTGTTTTGTTTTCAATTAACTTATTATTGTTTCTATTTTTTTTATTTTTAAAATGACCTAACCTGTTAACGTATAGAGAAAAAAAAAACAAACAACTCACACACAATAAAAGAGAATTGAACTTCATCCCATTGTACAAACTAGTGGTTAATTGGACTCAGTAACTAAGTGGAGAACTCAGTACCAATTGAAATAAACAGTATTGAGTTTGAGTGCAATAGTGAATATCAACTCTGGGTTGCTAATAAATCCAACTGATAGGTTACAAATAGGATGAAGTGATGCACGTCCTGAATTCCACTATTGGTCACTATCTATCTCTGCTTATAATACTTGTAATTTAAGGTAATATCGAGGCGATTTGCATAGGATGCACATATACTAGTAAGAAACTGATAAATTGTAATCCTAAACATCAATATAAAGGTCAAAACAATCAATACAAAAATGAAATAGATATATTTATTTCAGTATATCATGTAATAAAAATGTGTTAAGGGGAACAATTCATAAGGACGTGAATTATTGAAGCCGAGTATCTAATGGGTGATTGTAATCACAATTGATGGGTGGTGATCAATGTCATGTGTGTTAATCCCTTATTAGATCAGATTGAATGATATCGACCAAGTTGCAATGTGGCCACCAGTCTAGGTGACTCGACACTGCGTGCACTATATTGAGATTAGATGGTTGTTGGAGGTCTTATTAAATGCTCATGAAATTATTGTAGTACTCACCCACGAAGAAACAGAAAATGAATTAAGCAGCATAATGAAGACAGTTTTATTAAATGAAGCTCATCATTCTACAACAAAAGTATTTGATAAATCTACTTATCGGGGTTCTCTAGATGTTTTGCTAGATATGAGTTATCTTAATGACTCACATGTTTTTGATCAAATTTCTTATAAAAATGAGAAAAATTTGTCGGATGTATCAAATAATAATCACGAACTTAATGAAGTTTTGATTGATGCTGATTATTCTAGTGATCGATTATCTACCAATGAGATTTTCAGGAGATTTGATCGAAATGTTTCAGAAGAATCAAACCTAGATGACCTCATAGCAAGTGTCGTTGATCCTCACCATCTAATCAATTCTCTTTTCAATGCCGGAAATATGTTTTGAATAGTCACACTAACTGTAACTTGGAAATATGAAGACCCATTATTTCGTGGGAGGGGGGGAGGGTAAAGGATAATTATGAGCTTTGTTCAACATTACTTCCGTTCTGATTCAATGTGATGATCATTCAGTGTAGTATTTCTTTTCTTTTGTCGTATGATATTTTATTCTGTATAATATGCGATATTCTTGTATTCGATTGAAGTGAACTATACTCAGTCTGTGATTTGTTATAACTCTAAGTATTTTTCATATATGTGATTTCATCCCAATTATTAATCAAAATGGATGTATAATCACTATATAAATGAGTGTATTTTCGACTTGAGTCGTCTACACTGTCTGGAATAACATTCCTTTCACTAGTCTTCTCATTGCGACTTGGAAGGGTTCTAGCGTCATATCAAGAATATAAGCATCTAAATATAACAAAAAGTAACTGGTGAATGGCTTTTGTTTTCAAATCTGACGCTTGTACGGTATATTCTGAGCAACAATGATGCACACAATAATAATCCACGGATTGTTAAAGAGTGTAAAACCAAGGGATAAAGGGGAAGGTTTGCGTCAAGGTATGTTGGGAATTACACACAGGTAGAAAGTGTAATGTCAGATAGCTATTGAAAAAACTTTTCAAAATATTTGATGAATTATTATTACCCATGATTTGAAAAGTAGCAATAAATTTATATATATATATATATATATATATATATATATATATATATATATATATATATATATATATATATATATATATATATATATATATATATATATATATATATATATATATATATATATATATATATATAGTTCGGATCTTATGAAACAAAACAGTTTCCTCGAGAAAATAAATATATATTGCTGATGAAACCCAGTAAACAGGAAATGTATCAACAAGGTTTTCTACGTACATCATTGTTGGTGTTTTTCTCTATCAAAATAGTCACGAAGATCAAATGTACTTCCGTAAACTAGGTGCTTCATGATAGGTTACAATGAATAGCGCATACAACAACATGAATAATTTTGATGCATTTGAAGTGCAATTTAGCATAAGTTATTATAAAATGGATTAGACAATAGGCTTGTTTCTGACAAAACCTCAATATTATCATGAAGGTATAGAAAAAGCATCAAGTGACTAGATACTACTTTTTAATGAAAAGTAGTGTACAACCAAGCACAAAATAAATAAGAGAGATGAACGGTTTCGGTCTGTGAAATGGCATTGAACCCTAATCGAATTACTCGTCAAACTGACCGATCCCAACTATGAGAACTGGCAGCTCGACTTAGAATATTAAACGAAAAGTTGTCACCGTCAGTGTTTAGTAACACGGGTTGATTAATTTACACCTCAGGACTGACATATTCGATAGTATGTTGCCTCTTGTGTATATCATCATTCAATTTTTTAACATGATTCTGCTCGTTGTCTAAGTATCCTGTGGAATCATGGTAGCTCATACATCAAAGAGAGTTGAATATGTTAGCCAGTTAACACATGATGTAACTTTAACATTAGATCACGAAAACCAAGTGGTTACACCATTCCAGTTGTTGGCGGAAACTAGTTGATGTAAGCAACATAATTACAACTGACTTGAGTCCATCGTCTACATAATAATCAGATGGATAGACATAAAGTTATTAAGTTAAGGACAGAAGCTTATCAAACAGTGGATTTTTTTCACTCTGTTAAATACACAAAGTGTTAACCGGTACGCTAGAAGACTTGGTTAAATAATCTTGAGTAATTTGATAAACTGTTTATTTTATAGGGCCCTTGAACGAAACTAGAGTCAAGCAGTGAACTCAGATTTTCAGCTTCCAGTTACAAACCAGTACGGTACACCTTCAATATTAAACAACTTTGTACTGTAGGATTAGAACATGTGTCGCGGTTAGCAACGTTAAAACAGAGCTTTCCGGCCGTCAACATTCCGCGTCATAATAACCAGTGAAACCTAGGTTAAGCAGAGTAACTGTCTATTGGCTCCAACCATCAAGTATCGAAATTTAGTGTGCAAATAATCAAGTCACTAAGGCTATTAACTACATCAATTACATTATCTACAGAATTTAATGATTAATTAGGGCTAGACAACTATGTAACACCGCCTGTAGCCTGTTACAGGCTGATTTCACATCCGGGTAAGGGATGATGGTTGAGCATGTCGTCAGAAACTTCACCTAGTAGAAAACAACCTCGCTAAACAAATGCTAACCAGAATAAACAAATTAAACTATTTAACCTCTGACTTGCGAGTTGAAGGATTTTCATTCAGAAGAATTATAATGCCGATATTTTTTTGGAAGTCATGAGGACAGTGCCACTTCCAACAACCACAGCAACATTTAGTACATGTACATGGAATGTTTAAACAATGTGGGAGATCGAGAGGACCGGTAAAATTGCTTCGGAAATGAGGAGATACGACTTGGCAGTACTCGGGATCAGTGAAACCCATTCAACCCAAACCGGACAGAAAAGGATGGATTCGAAAGAGATGCTACTATGCTCTGATTACAAAGAAGAAAATGCTCCACCCACTTAGGGTGTTGCTCTAATGCTGTCCAAAGCAGCGTATAAAACACTTATAGAATGGGAATCCCATGGATCCAGGATCATCAAAGCATCCTTTAAAACAAAGGAGGAAATCACAATAAATGTACCCAATGTTATACACCCATTAATGACAGCAAAAACGACAATAAAGACCAGTTACACAAGACGCTGCAATCGACCATAGTGAAGTGTTCAGGAAAGGACCTGACCATTCTGATGGGAGACCTAAACGCCAAAGTCGAGATGGATATACCAGGTATGAAGATATGATGAGATGACATAAAGTGAGAGAAAGGGATGAGAATGGTGAGAGATTCGAAAATTTATGTACATTTAACAAAATGGTTACAGATGGCACAACATTCCCACACGAACACATACACAAGGTTACACGGGTCTCACTGAATCACAATACAGAGAATTAGATCGATCATAGCTTAGAAGACGAATATAGCGTTCAATCCGCAAGACTTATCACACGGACCAAGTGTTATGAACGACTAATATGAATATCAATTCGATAGGTCATTCATTCTTTCTCCAAATGAATTGGGTTTAGTTTTAAGCTTCTCATACCAAACGTCTATAATATTACTGATCTTCACATCTTAGGTATAGATTATAGAAAATTGATTAATCATTACTTTACTGAAAAGAATATATTTTTTGACAGAAACAAAAGAAAATTCGAAGAAAGCTGTGTACATAGTTGTTTACTGACAGTGATTAGTATTATACTATATAGAGCATGAACCAATTCTATTCAATAAGAATAAACTATAAGTGAACAAGGTAAAATAAAAATACAGATTAATGGAACTAAGTGATTTAGCTATACAAAAAGACAAGCATGCAAGCATTTACGTAGTATGCTTCATGGAAAGGAAACAAAGGATGAAATCACAAGAAAAAAAGTCCAACACACATATACACTACATGAAAATGCCTAATATTAAATAGGATGTGCAATAAAATCACGTTTATGGATCAGTTGATCATTTGATTCAGTACACCGATGATGACGAGGGAGTGCATGTAATTTTGTCGTATTGTTATCATGTGTTTTTTTAATAGTTATTCGCTTAGAACAAGATCTAGATGGTGACGATGTAGAATTATGAACTCGATTATTCTTGTCACATTTTACAAGATTCGCTGATTTTAATATTAATACATCAGAATAAGGATTAGTATGACCATTTGTAATTGGTTTTAATGATGCTACACCACCGACTGGTGTTTTTTCCAAATTTTTTAAAGCCCTTTCAATTAGATGTATAGCTGTTTTGGTTTCTATTTGATTTTTTGAACGACGATGGTGATCTGTGTTGCAAGCTATAAAACAAAACAGTCAAATAATATTGATTAATGATAATCGAATTTAAATATGAAATTAGTTTAGATAGGGGAGGGAATGCAGTGGTTTGCAGGAACGATTGGATTTTCATAGTTTACACCATTGAGGATGACAGTTGCCTAGTACTTTATGGTTGTCTAACTCAGATTAATCTGAGATATCGACTACGCAATTTAAGTTTTTACAATCACTCGTAAACTATATCATGTGCTAACTAGTGACTGATTTTGAGAAGCCATTGTGACCTGACTAGAGTTAGACATGTAAACTAAAAGATGCCAACGCAGTAGACTGAACCATAAAATACGAATTTAGTTTGTAAATGATATTTTTATAGTAGAATACTGAATATCAAATACAATGAACGTTCATATGGTTCAATTTAGCTGCTTACCGGTGATCACACTGTAGTCTTCAAACAATGAAATGTATACACAAATGAGGATTAACAGATTAGTTTTTTTACTGGACAGTTGAATAATAGCAGAGTGTTAAGTCTGAACATGTCGTCGATGTTGTTATAACTTGTAGCCTGTTGTCTAACAACACGTAATAAAACCACCAATCAGAATACCAATTTTTATGGCTCTATCCCTGAGCTAACCGATTATATGCCAACCAGCACTAGCACATTAAGTGATTGATAAGTCCTTACTGGTTCTCAATTCGGTGACTTCTCTCCCTCCCTTGCGCATTGAGTCCTCTACTATACGAATATTATATTTCAAACAGGTAGTTCATACACATTATACAACAAAATGGTAAATAACAAAAGTGGTTGTGATTAGGGGAGACTGAGTGATAAAATAGAAAGTCATACAACGTCACTGAGAGGGGTTAACAGAAAGCTCACCATAAGAGGAATATATATGTATATAACGCTGATTGCCTAATAATTATACAATAAGAATATATCCAATAATAATCCACAAATAATTTCTGGCAGTTAACGTTTATTTAGTCATCACTGGATATGACAGATGTTACGTACGTGCTGATTTTATCGAGCTTGAAGTCTCACCACTATAACTGACAGGAACCACCGCAATTCCCACGAAACAAAGTAGGAACACGAAAGATTGATGCAATGAAGATTTATTGACTCTCCAATAAACCCATCCCAAGACAAGTTCCAAAATCACATCATTAAACCAAAATACCAATTGTACACTAATTATTACACATCTACTGAACATAGTCTGTCTTAATTGATATAAGGAACGTAATTGTCACACTGAATGTAAGTTCACACCTGTCACTTCAGCCAAAATTCATAATGAACTAAGAAAAAAATTATTGACGTAAATATTATCTTTTACCCTGTCATATCACAGATATTCACTTCTTTTTTAATTTCTATTGTGTCAAACAAATTGGTAAAACAGAGATAAGATAAAAAAACGATAAATCTAAGAACATAAGGTGAATCCACATTGTCAACTGTGTAGGGGGTGGTGGTTGTAGTAAAGCATTTCTCATGAACAATTGGTACCTTCCAGTAAACGAAAGTACGATTAGAAAGGGTAAGTATTGGAAATAACACCCTCTTACCTGACGAATCCGTTAGTGCCAGTGGAAAGATTACAAAGGTACGGCACTAACGCGATAACTATTAACAAGAGTGACATATGTGACGAGCCTCAACCAATTGTCTCTTGGGTTCTGTGATCGCATTGCTAATTCATTAATACCAATACCGCTCAAGTGTTTGGATGTATGCCAGTACCCGTTACCAGTTCCTGAAGACTTGTTTGTCAAGCTTAATGGCAGAACATGCTTCGTGAAAATAGATTCCTCGGATGCCTATTTGTATGTGGAAGTAGATAATTGCAGAGAGCTTCTATCAACACTAATTGACGGTTATTTTAACATACCCGCCTACTATTTAGCATCAAGACCTCATATACCACCTTTCAGCAAATAACGAGTACGATGTTAACGTGTATGTCCGGAGCAGCAGCTTATTTAGATGATATCATGGTTATGGGTTCGACTGATAGTGAGCCTTCTGATTGATTGTATCCATTTTTTAACCAAGCAATGGAGTATATTTTCAAACTACTTAAAGAAGAGTGTATCGCCATGTATTCGATCAAATACCTCGATTTCATCTTAGATAAGAACAGACGCCGATAAAACTATGCCAATATAGAAGCCATTCAGAATATACCAGTATCAAAAGATGTTCTTTCATTAAGATCTCTATTATTTATTTGGACACATAAATATTGGTACAAGGAAGCACCAAATATATATGCGCCACACAAAACAATGAGAATGGGTAGAGAAAAAAAGGAGGTAAGGTACATGTAAGGAAAAAAGAATAATAATGACCACAGATTAGTGTAAGGTAGTGTAATAATAATAATAATAAAATTATGTTCACGCTCTGATTAATAGATCCCTATTCGGATTATATAAACATTAGTACACATGTGTGCCTGAAATGAATCGAGTAATAGGTCCCCTGAATAAATTATCATCCAATGACAAACCTTGGTAGTGGTCACTGGAATGTCAAACATCTTTCGACTCACTTCCATCCCAGCTTCGGAATTGTTGTTGCATCTGATACCGCCAATCATAGAATTGGAGGAGTGATATGTGTTTCCGGACGAATCACAAGAGAAAACTGCTCACGCTATTAGATTACTCACCCTAGTCAGGCGGAAATACAGTCAAATTGGAAAGAAAACTATTGCAATCATCATCGTTGTTAAAAGACTACATAAAATGCTCTACGACTATATGTTTATTCTACCGACAGAACACAAACCTTTATTCACAATTTTCGGTTTTAGGAAAGGAATCCTTACCTATACGACTAGCAGATTACAGCTCTGGGCGACAATGCCTCTGAGCAATAACATAAATATCAAGTACCAGTTAACAAATACTATCTGTCAAGTCGACGCTCTCGCGACTGCAGTTCAACACCCTGGACTGGAGGACATGATCATCGCCTTCATAGCAGTAGATCCAGAAATACGGAGTAATAGTAGCAGATGCCATTTGAAACACTCCAGTATCACCAGAGAATACACTTTTAAAGACCCAGTTCCACAAAAAGTTAAAAAGTTCCACCGAGAAGGATGGTCCTCGAAGATCAGTTCCACAGAGCTTCAGAAGTTTTACCAACGTAGAATCTCTGTCAATCATCGACGACTGTCCGTTATTCGCCGAACGTGTCATAATCCCAAAGAAGCTGCAACCAGCAGTGCTTGAACAATTGCACGCAGGACATCCTGGAATGAATCGCTTGAAAGCACTAGCACGAAGTTATGCATACTGACCACATTTAGACACCCAACTAAAGCGGCTATTTCGTTCATGTACCGAATGCACATTAGCAACAAAAGTACCGCGGAAGGCAGAGATGCAATCACGGCTAATACCAGTCACTGTAGCAACGTATACACTTCGACTTCGCAGGTCCACTTCATGGAGAAACTTGCCTTTTGGTAGTTGATGCATACTGTAGGTGACCAGAAATGTTTCTCATGCAACATCTAACTGCAAGCTGCACAGTCAGAAAATCACGTCCAGAATTAATAGATAGCGACAATGGAACACAGTTTACGTCCGATATCTTCTTAGAATTTTGTCAGCAGAATGAAATCGATCATGTCGAACACCTCAATTTCATCCCCAATCCAATAGACAAGTAGAAGTCGTTGTTGTGTAGTAGAAATAGAAAAATTGTTACTGTTCAAACAACACTGTCTGTTGAATAAATTAATTGAAGGGCTCAGCGAAATTGATCGTAAACAAAATTGTTTGTAGAAAAGGTGCTAAAGTTGGTACATAGAAAAAATTTGCAAAATCAAAAGCGGGGAGGACCACCGAAGACATTTTAGAGGGATTCTTGCTTATCTATTGTTCTGCACTGAATGCTCAAACAATCACCGGGGTCTCTCCAGCACATTTTTCGCGGCCAAAAAATACGAACACATTTCTATGTCATTCGTCCAACGCCAGCTCTTGAGTCTCAAAGAAACATGGAGAAGCGATTCAATTGTATCATGGGGTACATAAACGGTTGTTCACTGTGGGTCAAAAAGTACTTACTATGGACTATTGTCACGATCATTGTACATGGATAGCTGGTCAAATCGTGCGGTCTACAGGGTGCAAGTTGGTTCAGGAGTTCGCGTGCAACTTCGACCGCCAGCAACGAGATCCGACATGGAATACTTCTTAATGTTATGCAGGACACCTTTGGAATTAAAACTCTTGAAACAGACAGACCGGTGTATACACAAGCAAAAGAGTGATACAACTTCCTGATTACCTAGAAGGTGGACATGTTGAAAGTAAAGACCAATCGTGCGGTTGCAGGTGAACCCTAACACTATATTATACGAATCTACTCGAAGGAGAGGTGTGTGTGGGATATACATTGGGTTAAAGTATGTTCTGGTCAGGATTGTGTCAGAGGCACGCTGACTGGCTACTTTTTAACCAGTCAGCATTAGTAGATACTTGAAGAAGACTGGAATATTTTTATGTAAAAATTATAAACATACTAACGCTTTTCTTACTGTCATTTCTACTTCCATCCAACCATGTTATTTGGTATATAATTACGTTCCTGTTTAACCGTGTTCTGATTTGGAGACTTGTTAAGTAAAGTAGCTGGGTCGTAATAAGAGAATTCATAATAACAACAAACTCTCTCTTATCCCCCACGTTTCCTATCAAACCTACAAACTCTTTCCTTCCTTTTCCATATGGCGACTAGTTATAACGAACTTTCACCCATAGTCTATGCTTACCAACTATATGTATACTGAGGCTTTGAATTGTTGGATTCACACAAAAATATCACTACAAAGAACTTCAGAATCCCAAATACTATTGGTATTACAGCGTGGTGGTCATAAACTTAACTCGCGGAGATTCACGTTTTAGACATTAAGAAACTTGACAGTAGCTACTCGTGATCTAACGGGTTTAGATGGACAAAGCATTTATTTTGAAAGTGAAACGAGCACCCCTTGAGATGGATTCCAGAAAACAGTAGTTTATTTGTTGTCCGACTTAGTCAATCTTTAGTCGTGTTATCGATTCAGTTCAATAAAGTTAATCATGGTGAGGGAAAGAAAGGGGGATCACGAGAAGTGCAAGAATGATATGACATTCTCAAGAACAAAGAATATATCGTTTCTCTACAGTTATTAAGAGTAGTTTCCCGACAACACATATCGATTCGGTTATCTTCTCACACTCTTCTCACCATTAAGTAGACGGTTGGGCATATGTATCAAGTATCGTAATTAGAAAACACACAAAATAAACACAAATATCAATGATAAAACTGGTAATCAGTCTAAGAATAAACACTCACAAGAAGTTTTCCAAGTTAAATTATGAGAATTGATCTTGGAACTTGTTTGAGAATTCTGGCTTAGGCCACGTTTTCCGCATAAATCAGGTATGTGAACATGGGAAGATGAAACAGACGGGTAGTTCGAGTAGGAAGATATTTTCGGAGTACTAAAAAGGAAGTGAAAATTGACAACAAAGTATTAGATAAGATTAATTAAACGTTGTACAAAAATCATTCAAAAATGTAAGTAACTGTGTGTGAAGTTGAGTGGTAAATGCTAAGTGGTAAAAACCCCTAAATACCCTGGTAAGACCGAGAGTGGGGAGAGTCAACCCTCTTGAAATGCACGCACATGGCCACGGGCACACAACCACTGTTAGGGAAGTCCTACTCACTAACTTCTCGCGGCGGGGGTGTTGTTTACGAAACTGAGAGGACGAAAAGAGAATGTCTGGAACTTTAACAGAGTTAGTGGATATAGAGATACACATAGGGAAGTTGGAAAACCCTGGTTTCAAACCAGTGGTGCACATGGGCTTCAAGATCCTGAAAAACATATGGCATATAAGCCAATAGTTGGTCAGCAGCTACCATGGGACTGCATCTCCATACGTTGCCCCAATGCCTTGTGGATCAGACCTTTAGGTCGAAGGTTCCGGGTGTGTCCCCTAAGAAAACCACCTGCTTCGATTTGGGCACCCGGGCAGTATCACAGCCCACACAAACCAAATGACTTGTGTGTCGCATATCTATTCGGTGCCCCTTTGTACCAATATTTATGTGTTCAAATAGATAGATAGTGCTAAAAGAAAAAAAACTCAATTATTGCACACTGTAATATGCAGTCGTACTAGTTGGTCTGACGTAAGTGGGTTTTAATAATAGATTCTGTGAGTCCACTGAAAAAAATGAAGGTGGCAGTGATAAAGTTCTGAAGATTATTATTTATTTATTTTAACACAGATATTGGTATAAGCAGGCACCAAATACATATGCGCCACACAAATCTCATTCGATATGTGTGAGGGCTGTGATACTGCCCGGGTGCCCAAACCGAAGCAGGTGGTTTTCTTAGGGGGCCACACCCCGAGCCTTCGACCTCAATGTCTGATCCACAAGGCAGTGGAGCATCGTAAGGAGATGCAGCCCCAAGGAAGCCGGTGACCAACAATTGGTTCATACGGCATTTGTTCCCGCAGGATCCTGGAGCCCATGTGCACCATTGGTTTGGAATCCGGTTAAAGCGCCGGACATTCGCTTTTCGTCCTCTCATTTTCGTAAACAACACTGGTGCCACGAGAAGGCAGTGAGTAGGACTTCCCTGGCAGAGGCTATATATGCGTGGCCATGTGAGAGTATTTCGAGAGGGAGAGCGAACTCTCCCTACTCTCGGCCGTACCAGGGCATTTGAGGGCTACATCTCTTGGTCGGGAGAGAGAGCTCTAACAAACATCAACGAGTGTGGTTAGTTTAAATGAAAGTTTGTTAAAAGCTCGAAACATTCAAAAAGTTATATACGTTTATTTATGTTGTGCTCACTGAAGAGGGTGGTTTATTTGTTGTTCTGAACAATACCATAGTTTTCTGAAATATTTTACTAGAAAAACCGATGATCAACCTTCAAGTCAAGAAATCTAACGTCAGTAAAATTTTTAATGTTCAGAATTTTAAAGGGTGAGCAGTTGATATACACGTACACATTCAGATCTTAAACCCTAGTAGATGAGTATTTGAACTAATAAATTAGACAAATTAGTCAAATTGATTCTTCTGTGTATTTTACAAGAGTATTTTTATACATTTTGACCGATATCATTAACATCTAGGAAAACTGAGTGAATAAAGCTATTCTATAATACTGTTAACGTACAGATATAGCTGTTCGTCAGAAATTGTTCCACTAAACGGGTCTTCAGTACGACTAGATATAACACTTGAAGAATCACACATGGCCATCACAGCTGCTAGTTGAGCTTCACGTTGTATAGTTTCTTCCATTATTCTAAGTCTGGAAGCTTCATCATATGAGCGTTGTGCAACGGTCAACTCGTCTCGAGTTGGCCGAGCCGGTCTAGCAACCAAAGTATATCCATGAAAATTCAAACCATCCAACCTATGAAGAAGAAACAATTGAGAAAATAAATTAGTTTCATTACTAAGTGGTTGGGATATTAAATATCCAGAACTCAGTTGTTTAATGTCTTGTTTTTGTAATTCTATTTTTGAAATTTGAATTCCACATTTTTGTGCCAAAAGCGCCCATTTTTACGTTCACGAGTGGCAACTGGCGTAAGTAAGCAAATTTACAAACAGAATAGTGTTTACAATCACCATTTACACTCTAATAACCCTAAACATTTTAAGATGACTAGTGTTCAGCGTTCTTAAATATCAATATGCGTACAACAAATTATTGATCGATTAAGTTTATAGTCAATAATGCAATAGAATAAAGATAACATGTGCAAACAATCACATACATGGGCACATACTTTTGTGACCCGCTGATCTGATTCCGGTTTGGTCGTATGAAGATGTTAACGAAAAATACATGCAGCTAATATTTATTTATTTGAACACATAAATATATATGCGCCACACAAAACAATGAGAATTTGAGGAGAAAAAAGGTAAGGAGAGTAAAAAAAGAACAATAACGAACAGATTAGTGTAAGGTAGTGTAATAATAATAACAATAATAATAATAGGGGAAACAGAAACGTGCAATCAGAAAAGATCTTTCAGTTAAGGAAGAAGCAACCACTTTTCATGAAGAAAGTAAAAGGTTACAGCAGCATTGCCACTGGCTTCTATTCTGAGCCATATCTGATAACGTTTGTAGCCACTGTGTTGCACCATCTCTAGGACCCCAGCCAAGGGAGTCGTGAAGGACCACCAGAAGCCAGCTCTTTGCAGCGTTCTTTCATACCACGACACTATGTCATACACTGACCACCTCTCCGCTTTTTCCAACCAGTTCCAGAGTCGGCAAATAATGCACGACGTGGAATTCTCTGGGACGACATTCGTAAAACATGTCCAGGCCACCGAAGTCAAGATGGTGACACCAACTGCATTATCGTCTCTGCGCCCGAATACACGATGCTGAACTTCTGCATTACTAACATGGTGTTGCCACTGGATGCCAGAAATCCTTCGGAGACAACGATGATCAAACACAGAGAGTCGTCTAACATCCTCAAATCGGAGAGGCCAGGTTTCACAAGTATAGAACAAAACTGCTCTCACCGACGCGTTGTAGATCCGACCTTTTACAGCCAGACTGACATCACGAAGGCGCCAAAGATGGCCCAGATTGGCATAAGCCGCTCTGGCTTTCACTATATGTGCATTGATCTCATCACTCACACCCCCACCAGCACTTCGAAGGTGCAAAGTATATACCATACCTACGGACACTGATTGCCAACTGATTGAGTGCGGATTGCATGCCTTGGGCATTATCACACAGTAAGACAATATCATCCGCATACTCAAGGTCGAGAATTCTTTCTCCAGGCAACAGATCCACACCGCCATTACTTACATCCATCAGAGCTGCTTCCAGAATGTCATCGATGGCAAAGTTGAAGAGGAATGGTGAGATTGGGCAACCATGCCTAACCCCACTGCTCGAATGGAACAATGGAGAGAGGTGGTTGTATGCCCTCACTCTGCCTAAGGTGTTTGTATATAGGGCTTTTAAGATGCTAATAAACTTCTCAGGCACACCCTTCTTTAATAGACAATTCCAGAGAACAGTCCTGTCCAACGAATCAAAGGCAGCCCTAATGTCAAGAAACACTACGATTGTTGGTCTGTGATAAGTATGATGGTGCTCTAACATTTAGTGGAGGGTGAAGATATGATCAATACATCCTCGACCAGAACGAAAACCAACATGATCCTCGCGAGTCAATCTTTCTTGAGTTTTGAACAATCTACGATGTATGACGGAAGCCAATAGTTTGGACTCAATCGGAAGTAGACTTATCCCCCGATAGTTGTTACAGGAACGACGTGAACCCTTTTTAAAGATAGGGACAACTATCGACTCATTCCATGACGTTGGTACACTCTATAGCTCCCAAACCTTTGTAAACAACGTCGTCTATTCCTTAGTCGGAAAGTTACCACCATCTTTAAAAAGAGCCGGAGGTAAGTCATCTGGGCCCGGTGATTTGTAGCGCTTCAAGAGTTGGAGTTTCTTGCAGACTTCCGCCTTATTTGGTGGATCACTCGTCACCGGCCATAGATGGCAGGACAGTTGAACTGCACTTCGAAGAATTCTGCCCATCGTCCAAGACGTCGATGGATGTTAATGGTTGGCACCCCGTCATCCCCACAGATTGTTTCGCTCACACCAGACTTCTTGCTGCCAGTGGCTCAGATGAGTTGAAAGAGCTTCCGGTAGTTACCAGATGCAGCTACTGCTTCCAGCTCATTAGCACGCTCTGACCACCAGGTTTCTCGGTCCTTACGCAAGCTTTGCCCGATTTTATTACATAACAGCCTTTGTGGTCAAACTCACAGTCACCCAGAGTAGACCGACGGGCTTCTATGGGTTGCAAGGAGCCTGAAGAAAACCAATGCTTATAAGCGAGACGTTTTGCGAAGCCGCAAGAGGCTTTACTTGCTATTTTGATGGCGTCATGAAGTTGCAACCAGCTTTCTGACATCAATTCCTTGGTGGCGATCACTTCGTTGGCCACTGAAAGGTAAGGTAAGGTTGGTGCAGAACAGCGCATGATCAGAGTCCAAATAGGTACTCCAAAAGGAGCGGCAGTCCTGTACACAACCACGCCGGCGGTAGCTGATCGCGATGTGATCAATTTGAGTCCAGGCTTGAGATGCAGAGAAAGGACGCCAGGTGGCACATCGGCGATGACTGTGCCGAAAGTTAGTGCTAGTCAGAAACAGGTTGTGGTCTGTGCGCAGTTGCAGTAGACGGTCCCCGTTATCTATCCTGAGAACAACAAGTCCCTATCGGCCACCTAAACTATTCTCTTCTTTGCCTAGGCGCCCGACCTGAGCATTCAAGTCTCTGGCTAGTACTACAATATCTGTCGAACATGCAGCTAACCCTCGTTTATTAATTACCGACTGAATTCGTGTTAGAGAATAACGGAATAAAATAATTCGAATACAAGAATGAATCATGGATACACATTTCATGCATTTATGGATCCAGATAGACAATCAGTAAAGCTCGGAGAAGGCAAGTGTGCCAATCCCCTCTAGTTATGCAACTCAATATTTATAGCCATACAGGAAAAAGCTTAGGACAAGTGATAAAGAGTAGGAGATTAAAGTATACTGTCATCTGAAAACATTCAGGGTTAATAAGTGAATAACTGACAAGGACAAAATCTGGCTCAAGAATAAACAAATCGATCTGTCCGGAAGCTAGAATAACCCATGTGGGCTGGGTACAGTACTAGACACTACAATACAATACAATCAGTAAGGGTACGATATGTAAAGGTCATAAAAGTCACGAAAGAGTTCACATAATCCCAATTCGACTGTAGATTTGACCCAGTTTGCAAATAAAGTGTATAAGGGTCACTACAAGATTTCCGTTAATGACCTATTGTAAAATTTCACCACAACCTAAATTCTATATGTAATGCATTTTAGTGTTTGAATGGAACTATCGAAGCTTCTGACCAACACTGACATCTTTTGGGTTTAAAAAGGCGATACTATGTGTTAGTGGGACATAGACTGGATTAAAGCATGCTCAATGCATGATTGCTCTGGTGCACGCTGATTGGCTAATTCTTATCCAATCAGCACTAGTCGATAGTTGGCGAATACTCTAGAATCTTCTCATGTAAAAACTATAAATATACTGACGTTTTCTCTATTGTTGCTTCCTACTGGCTTCTGGCTTGCATCTTGCTTCCATCTAACCTTGTTATTTGGAATGTAACCTCTTTCCTGTTCAACCGTGTTCTGATTTGGGGTCTTGTCGAGTGTATCGGTGTCGAAGAATACTAAGCAATAGGAATAGCTGGGTTATAACCGTAAGAAAGAGATTATAACACTATGTGAAAGAACATAGATCACTAAACGACCACAAAAAGATACTGTCAAAACGTGTTAGCGACTATATTTATGGGGTTTTAAGGACAATTTTAGATTATATAAGTCACAAAAGATAAAAACAAAACATGGAACTAGTACAGGTTTACTAATTTAGTTACAAACATATCAACGTGCCTTGATAATATTCATGGTAAGGAGGAAGATAGAGGGTATCCGCACCTGTATAACTGTGAACGACTCACATGGACGAAGAACAAACACAACTATAGAGACAGAAGTAGGTGAAACGGGGTCTAAACAAGCAACTTTATTTCACCAGACATAAACTTATTATAAGGTAAACAACACTAGATGCAATCAACCTAAATGAAATGAAACAAACTTACACTTTCCAAGCTTTCTTAGCATCATCCACCGACCTGTATGTCAAAAAACAATAACCAACAGTAGATCCTTGCAGATCACCAGTCTTATGCACAGGAAAATGGAAATCGGATAGTTCTCCGAATTGTTTAGCTAGCTGCAAAACCGCAAATTCCGTAATACGTGTTGGGAGACACCCTAGCCAAATTCTGTGTGGATCACCATTTATCTCATTGAAATCACTACATATGTCACTGGTGTTGGAACAACCAACAGTTGCCATTCGGGGAAAACTATGTCCAATACCTTAAGAAAGAAAGTCACAAATAGAGCCAAATTAATAGCGAACGAAATTTTTTTAAGTTACTTCCTACTAAGCGAAACAATGCACACTTTATAATATTAGCATTTTCCCGAGTGTCGACAGTGAATTGGATTATATTTTAAGACCTTTAGTGAAACAATTTATTTTTGGCAATATAATATGTTATCTAATTTTCCCCCGGTAGGATTGTAGGTGTTTTGGATTGTGTTCAGCTTGAATTTACACCAAATTTGTGAGCGTATAATCGAACATTTAAGTCAATCTAATGTTATGATCGAAACTACTTCTGTTATATCCACAAAATCTTAAACTGGTCCTGAGTGATTTTCTGAATAAGTTTGTAGAAACAGAAGCCACAGAGATAACTGCCACCCAAATCTTCTGATGAATGTTTCACTAAAAATTAAAGGGTTTAAACCAAACCCCTCACTTAGTTTGCAGTACTTCATGATCCCATCAAATATTTACAATTCCGCAGTTGCCGATAAGTGCCTCTAAGCACATAATGATGCATACTGGTCATCAAGGTGCAGATCCATTAACATTTTTAAATTAGTTAACAGTAAATTCGCATCTGATATAACCTCATTATTCTTGTCTTTCAAAGTAAAAAATTTATGAGGACACTAAAACGTTTCACAAGCCAAGAACAAATTAATTTTAAACTGACGTAGACTGTCCCATCAAATCATCAACAAATAAAACTTGTTAGATCAACGCGTAACTGAAGCTCGGTATTAATCTTTTCAACAGGAAATTGGACCGAGATCAGCCTTCTCAAAACTAACAGGCCACCCAACCTTTCGTCACTTATAAATTGAAAGGGAAGCGTCATTAGCCATTCAAAAGATTGAGCAGAAAATTTTTCAGTGCTGAGAGCTGACATTAGCATAGACAAAAGAGATGCAACCAATCAGTACAGGACCTCTCAAAACATAAATATCAAAGTCATATAGTAAGTTACTGGGTTTGTGACCTGCCTGTTATCTTTGCATAGAGCACAAGGCTCCGAATTAAAACCCAAAAAAACTAAGAATTAGTAGCTTTGGGAGTTGTCTTTTTTATTTGAGCACATAAATATTGGTACAAGGGGATACCGACTAAATGTGTGCCACACAGGTCACTTGATTTGTGTTATCACCATTTGATAAATATATCTGAAGCATTACACAAGGTTTAAAAAACTTATGAGCGCTCAAACCAAAGCATGTAGTCAGTTTGCAAAGTCACTGGTAGGAACAGACAACCTGTTTTCAAAATTACTTTACACCTTATTGCATGAATTAGATTCTGTAATATAAACCTTTTACTATCACTGATACTACTGCTTCTTTGGCATTAAGGTTGGTAAGTTTTGCCCCACTAACTTGATGAGATGTGGTGGCTTGGGTTTAATCAAGACATAACCATACGCACAATTACTAATGATATACCAAAAGGAATTAATACCACAAACCAAACTGACTAAAGCGAAACGGTAATAATAACACAACGAAAGGGTATATTGAACAACAATATGACAGCAATCGCTATGAAATGAACGTTACTTGTAAGTTGTTTCTGAAATAACAACCACAAATAGGTTCACTTGATTAACGGTGGTTCCTCTGCGTGGTGGCACCAAAAGGCGTGGTAAGAGATATATCCGATAGTATTTAATAATAATAATAATAATCCGGGACAACTCCAACACAATATAGGACGGCCTGAAGAGATGTTATAACATCATTATAATCTTCAAATACATGCCACGGTCAATAAGGATAAATGACAGATAGCGTTCATTTTTAATAATAGCGGTAGTGTATGTATCAATAGTCTCGAACAAATATATCTACTTTATACAAAGAAACAACGTATTTTGAATCTAAATGAAATTATACATGAAGTATCACAAATAAGAAAAACATTTTGGTCCTTATTATTTCATTACAAAAAAGTCATTAAATAAGGTCACTAAATCTACTGGAACAAGATGTAGACATTTTTTTATGTAAGGAAGGTATTTTTGTACAAACGATAGTAATAAATTTATGCTTTTCGTTAGATTTTACGATTTTAAATTTTACTATCTAAAGTGTTAATTTAATTCGTCTATACATCTACTCCACATCTCGCGGGAAGCCCCGAATACAATGGACAGCTAGGTACGACTGGACGGTGTGGACTTCACGGTTGACCTAGCTCTTCTATCCCATACACATTGACAGATGTAGTCGAAGACAGCCAGCGTAGCGGCAGCCTCTGAATCAGTACATGCACACGGGAAAAACCGAGATCCTCAAGTACGTGTTATGCCGTTACAAAAAATGTTATAGTAATTTAATAGTCGAATCCATGAGTTATTTGAAACTATACCATCACGGACAACCTGGGGGCACTGGACGGCCGTCTCGTCTTGACATGAGACTCTTCAACAGTGCACATTCGCGATCTCGCCTCGCGAGATTCAAACCTCTAGACCACTGAGCCGGCATCCAACGGTGTCAATGTCTAACATCAACCAATCAATGAAGTTGCACCGGACGGCCGTTTCGTCCTAGTATAGGAATCTTCAGCATGCGTGCAGGTTTTACATGGCAGTTCAGCTCCAACTGACTCATTAGTTCAACTAATATATATATATATATATATATATATATATATATATATATATATATGTTCGGTTAGTAATAAAACGAGCGAGCATAACAGAGTTAAATATTATTACACACTTAGTAATGAGTATCATGCGAATGGCACATACATATAAGTATAAAACAGCAAATATATCAATATTAATAGTACACATGAACAGATATTTTAAAAATAATTTTTGCAAATGAATATCACTAGCAGCCTTGCTACTACATAGATATTTACTCAGAACACAGAAAATAACAAGAGATTAGGTGATTAATCCAACATAACGCCTGTTAATACGTACCTATCTTCTTATACCAGTGGTTTTCAGGATGGGAAAAGTGGTGGAATTGGAGGTTTAACTTGTGGGAGATATAATATCATGGATGGTAGGTGAATAATTGGTGAGCAACAAAAGAAGCTGTACTGTGTAATTTTTGCTGTCTTTAGGCGGCTTTCGGTTGTCATTTGTTTCATACTCTAGAAAAGCAGGTTATACCATTAAGATGGCACAGGTATTCAGTGTTTGACAACGATTTTACCAGTAACACCTAATATAACTCGTACCCACCAAGAGAAATCAAAAGACAGAATCGAGATAATCGGAAGAGTGTATTTGGCGATAACCAATATATCGGAATTGTCTGATCTAATCTAGCTAGCGATTGCGGTAGATGTTGAGCACGGCGTTCCCACACGTGATCTGGTACGGATGCATAACCGAGCACCTTCAGCTAGGTGAGTCCACTAAAACTAGTCTGGTCAACATTCAATGTCTAAAACTTACAGAGCTATTTCTTTTTGAGATTTATTTACCGCTACAACCACATCAATCGGAACTATCTCTTTTCTCCATCCACTTTGATTCGAAAATATTTTGCTTGTCTCTCCACTACTTCATAAGTTCCTTCAAAAGGATGTTTCAAAGAACACTTTAAGGAATGGACATGGATAAAAACGAAGTGGTACATTGAATGACAAAATAGTAACGGCAGTTATATGGTGGATTTTAATTGTAAGTTTCAAAGATAATCACAACAAACAAAGTTCACTAGTTTATCAGATGCTCTGTGCTGTTCATGTTTTGCGGGTCACCGAAACCTGACATAATTTTCTCTAGTGTTGTTTCAGTGTTGTTATCTCCAAACCGGAGCACCCTAAGTAGCGACCCAGACCTCAAGTGCCACACTTGTTAAAGCTTGGACACTCATATATTTTGTGGAAGTCCCCTCACACCACTTCGCAAATTGATCAACCACAGTTTTCCCGTATTTGACCAATAGAGTCAATCCCCACACTCTAATTCCGGAAGCCTAGCTTCATGTGTGCTAGGTATCGAATAGGGTCGTTTTCTGTTCTGTTAATTATTTGGCAACGCCTACAAGCCATATCAAAATTCCGAGTGTCCACTCCTTGTTTTGTCTACAAATATCTATATTTGAGTGCTTTCGTTTTAGCTCGACCTCCATTCTCCGAGTTTCATGGACTTTATACAAGATACCACGGATCATAGGCTAGTCGTCTGAAACAGTATGGTCCATAACGGAAATATAACACTTCATTTATAAACATTACGAATTTCCACAAGGGTCATAGACATCTACCACACCAGCTAACATTTTTAATCTCTCATGAATACGTCGACTTAAATATTCGTACTCATGAGAACTTTACTACCATTGGTAACCAATCATTTTTCTAATTTCCGTTTTTATTACTTTACAAACGAGTCTTTGCACTGTTTTCAGTGACAGAAAATGGATGGAGTACAGAAGTCTTACAAAGCGAATTCAGTGGTGGTTTGGACTGACATTTGCTCACCGCATTATTAATATCTACACAATATCAACAAAAATGACAATTTACCAAATGAAAATCTATTTAGTGAAGATTAACTTACCACTGTAGGTGATATTTATTGTGAATTTAAATTAGTCAAGAAAACATAACAAACCAGAAAGAATTATGTGTCCGTTCTGATCAAATGTATGAATACTTTGGATTATACACACATGACAACAGCAAATGATTCATTCTACGATGAATATAGATGGAAGACAGTTACGATATCCAGAAAATAAGATGCAGATTCAGATTTTCAGATTTGTGTAGTAAGGACAGAAGGCCTACGTCCTATGTTATTCCCTTTTTAGTATGCTTCTGTGAGTGTCCAGTCTTCTCTTGAAAGAGTCAATTGAAGGTGCGGACACCACTGCTTCAGGCAGCAGGTTCCAAATATTGATGACGCGGTGTGAAAACCTGTATGCCACGGGTATTTTGTATGTTCTTGGCTTTTCTACTCGCCTGCTATGTCCTCTAAGGTGTCTCGATCTAGTGCAAAGAAAGAGAGAGAATAATGTAGGTTCGAAATCATTTCTCAGTATTCTGTACATCAAAATTAGATCTTCCCTTAGTCTGCGATAGGACAGAGTTAAGAGGTCCAGTTTTTCAAGCCGCTCTTTGTAAGATAAACCTCGGAGTTCTGCAATTGCACGGGTAGCTGCCCTCTGTACTTTTTCTAGTATGTCCGAGTCACCTTTTAAACAGGAGCTTGCAGCCTGAACACAGTTCTCCAGCTTAGTTCTCACTAAGGATGTGTATACTGTGGTGAACATGGTAGTATCAAACTTAGTGAATGTCCTTTTTAAGGCCCAGAGGGTTCGAAACCCCTCCCGTCAATGTGCCGTCGTCTTAAGATCATTACTCACTGTCACCCCTAGATCCTTATGAGACCGGACTGCGGGTAATGACACATCCCCTATGTTGTACGTATTAACCTTTGAATCCCCTGAGTGCATGTAGACATACTTTGCCGTGTTGATAGGCATCAGCCACTCTTTAGACCAGTTTATCATATCATTTAAGTCTGCGTGAATAGTAAATGGGTCTTTGTCTCCAGTTATTACTCGCCAAATTTTTACATCATCAGCGTATAATTGGAGACTGTGCTATACTTGTAAGATCATTAACGTTCATTATAAAAAGTAAAGGACCTAGGACGGAGCCTTGGGGTACTTCACTAAGTACTGGTCTCCAGATGGAGCACATGGAATTTATTCTTAATTTTTGTCTACGACCAAATAGGAAATCTTTAATCCATTTTAAAAGAGGTCCGGCAATACCAAGGTTTTCCAATTTCAATTGCAGTCTATTAGTTGGCACCTTGTCAAAAGCCTTACTGAAATCTATGTAGACAACATTCACTGAGTTTCCGTTGTCTAGCGCATTAATCCAGAACTCCCTTGCTATAAGGAGGTTTTTTGTACAGGATAGACCCTTCCTAAAACCATGTTGTTCCATGTTCAGCAACTTATTAGTTTCTATAAATGCCGTTATGGTCCGTTTCATTATTCTTTCCAGTATTTTAATTACAACACTGGTGAGGCTCACGGGTCTGTAATTCGATGGAACGTGTCGTGAACCTGTTTTATGTATGGGAGTGCGTCCTCCCAGTCCATATGTAACACACCTTGGTCAAGTGACATATTGAATATCACAGTCAGTGGGGCCGCGATATATTGTGCAATATGTCTCAAGATTTTGGTGTGTAGTTCATCTGGTCCTGTTGACGTCTCCATGTTCAGGGTGCTAAGAGCCTTAAGCACATCAATTTGATCGAAGTCCACGGTGAGCAGCTGGTTTGTTGACTCTGTATTTGGGTCTGGTTCTTTCTCTAGAGAAGGTTTCTGAGTAAAAACTGTCCCAAAATAGTTAGCCATAGCCTCTGCTTTTTCCTGATCTTCCTCTATCATTTCAGATTCACTTCCTTCTTTAATTAAGTTGAGAATCCAATGATGCATCCTTGTTCTGTAGTTTATGTACGAGAATATTCTCTTCTGTTGCTTGAGTGCAGATTGTGCCAGGTGCATTTCATATTTTTTGAGCTTCCCGAATTTTCGTTATACACTCGTTTCTTATCGATCTGTAGCGTTCTATCGTCCTTGCTGTGCCAAGGCGGATGGCAACATTTCTTCTTTTGTTTTAGTAAACGTCGAATATACCGCCCTATCCAGGGATGTCCGTGCTTCTTTTTCTTTGGGACAGTCCAGGGTATGTATGGTTGAGTTACCCGATTGTATAACTGCCTGAGTAGAATCCATGCCTCTTGTACTGATGCCTTTGAGTCAATTTCCCAGTTCTCAGCCGATGCTGCGGAGTTAATTGCCTGCATATCTGCCTTCCATATGTTAAGACGGGCCGGCGCAACTGTTTGACAGGCAATCTCAGCCATGAATTTGAAAAAGATGACTGCATGGTCACTTCTTCTAAGTAGTGGGAGAAAAGCCATTTGACCAACGTCATCACCGTGTGTGAAGACTAAATCTAAAAGAGAAGAAGAGTTTCTTAAGTCGTATCTTGTGGGATCTCTAATGTGTTGGAATAATGCTAATCCAATCGAGGTTTCTAACAGTTTGCAGTCGAACGACGATATCGATGACCCTACTTCTAAGTTAACTCAGTTTATATATGGTGCATTAAAGTCACCTACTACAAGGCTTTTACCGTTGTTACACCAGGACTTAAGTTTACTAAGGATAAAATCATCTGCTACATAGTCTGGACTGCGATATACTACAACTACTTCAATATCTTGCCTTCGGCATTTCAACTTACATCTCACCAGTTCACATGTCCCTGAAACATGTGCTATTGTCTCAGCTAATCTTATGGTTAGGGTACTTTTCGTGTACAGAATAACCTCGCCTCCCCTACTGTTTAATCTATCAGCCCTACTGGTTATGAAAACAATCAACTGGATTTCACTATCTAATACTTCTGACGTTAACCAAGTTTCCGAGACAGCAATAACGTCCGGTTTTTCTTTAAACAGCACTGACTTAAGCCCCGCCATTTTATTTAGTAGGCTGCGAGCGTTTGTGTAGCATACCTTTAAGTCTGTGGAGAGCTTTACATTGCCACCCAGAGTGGTTTGATGATCGTTTTGCTCCAAACTTTTACAACTTGAAAACCCTTAAGAACGAGGTTTCGTTCCCCGTTTCGGCGACGTTCATTTATTTCCGCTTCTGCACCTCGTCTCTTAATACGATCAGCTAAGCTGAGATCCTGACAGACATATATTTTGTAACCTATAAGTCTACGTGAATTACTTAGAATCAGGTTCCTTTCTTCCACCGTGTTAAATGTGACCTTCATGAGGCGGTTTTCCTGAGGACTTTCGGAATCCACCTTTTCCCTATTCTATAAAGCTTACAAATACTGACTCCTGAAACTGTATCTGTGAGTAGTTTACTTAATGATGTCTTAGTATGATTGAGATCGTGTTCAAATCTCGCCTTTGATTCTTTATCTGAAGATTCTACAATCTTATGAAAAATGACTAATCTATCAGTGAGATCTGTCTTGTCACGCAGTGAAGATTTTTCTTCTGATAACATCCCTTCCAATGTCTTGCTGACCAGCCGCGTTTTGCCCACAGCCGTTTTCTTCCCATTTCTTTTCCTCCTTACTGAAGTCCATTTGTCACCACTCAGGACAGCCACACCTGGACTACGTGGAGCGGTGACAGTTTTATCCGAATCTTCTATTTCGACTAGAGGTGTATGGCTGCCGATGTTAATATCAAGCGGCACTTCCTTTGTCGTTAATGTCAACGCACGTTTCACGTTCCCGTCAACCACAGTCAGGTGTTTAACGGGTCCAATAGCAGCACTTACTACACTGACACATTCTTCACCGTCAGTGCTCTTGTTATCATTGCTTCCGCCATCGTTTTTCTTGCAGGCCAAAGCCAATAGGCCCATAGCTTCCTGAATGAGTACCTTTTTATCCGTACAGCAGAACATACAAAGGCAATGCGAGTTAGGCTTCGAGCATCTTTTGTAAGCCATCGGACTTAGGCGTGTACACATTTTGTGGTACCACGTTTTACAATCGTCACATTGCATTCTCTCAACGGCGAACAAGCAATTTGGTTGCCCACATCTGTGAGTGTTAACAATCATTTTAATTTGATTTAAAAGGTTTAAAAACACACAATGTGAACACAAGTGGTAGTCAGGAGTAAAAAATGGTTCCCAGGACAAAGCTTAGCAAAAAACTTCAAACTTTAACTAAAGTACTTTTATAGGTGTCATTACCAAGGTTTGATTTGATAATTTCGAATAAATTGAGCATTGGGTTCATTGTTATAAATAAAAATAATATATTTGTAATATCCCAATGACTAGAAAATTGGATTTTCTGACGTTTCGTGACTTAGTGTAAGACACTTCTTCAGAGAATAAATAACCAAATTAAAATTAATCCGTTTAAATAGTACAACGGAACAATGCAAGAATAATATTTCAAATATTATTCTTGCATTGTTCCGTTGTACTATTTAAACGGATTAATTTTAATTTGGTTATTTATTCTCTGAAGAAGTGTCTTACACTAAGTCACGAAACGTCAGAAAATCCAATTTTCTACTCATTGGGATATTACAAATATATTATTTTTATTTAAAGTACTTACAGTTAAAGCAGACCAAGAATGCTTTTTGCTGAAATAAGTACCCAAATCAAGTATAATCACAAGTAAAAAAAATCACTGCCATTTTTGAAACGAGCGCGGTAGCTGTAGGTGATGAAAACATACATAACAGCTCACGAGAAATTGAGTTTGTTCTCAATTAATTCCATTAAGTCATTTTGTTGACTTATTAACGAGCTGGGTCATCCGTACAACAACAACTTATCTATATCATTGTGCCTTTATTACTGTTGCGAATGTATGAACATGTATGCTTGAGCATTGCTTACTTCCCACGCATTTATTCACGCTGCTAGCCTTACTACTGACCGCTTAATTGATTCGATGATTCATTCATTTCACTATGTATATATGTGTCCATGTTATTCATATCAATCGCTCTCTCTCGCTTAAATGTAGTCGCTTACTCGTATTCATATTCGCTGACTGACTCACTTGCCCGCTTGCTTGCTTGCCTTTCGGCACAACTCTTTCATGCTTGTTTAACGCATCTGTAATTTTGAATATCTGTGCGTGTGGTCCCGTAATAAACTTAATCAACTCTTCGTATTCGCCTTCTGATTAATATACCGTTGGGGCGCTATCTAGGACGGTTATCAAGACGAACTGTATACGAAGTTTAAGGATTATATCGAATGCCGGGCACCACACACTGAATGTTGAATATGAAGAAAAAATTGTTTTCAATTACACTGCAAAACACATTAACAAGGCCGTGTAATTAAGGTTGAAGTGCACAGAACTCAATAAAATGTTGACTGAAAATGCAAGAATATTGACTTAGGATTCAAGGACCTTCAGCATATCAAATTGGATGCAGACCAATACTCATATCTAAACATCGACTACATCACACTAAAATCAATTTGAATTGTTCATCATTACCATTCAGTCGAAAAGTGCGGACTGCTTTGAATTGTCTATTTATAATCAGTTTCTCGCATAACTTGAAATAAATAATAACTTTAAAATCACTGACATTACAATTTTAACTGACTAGAATACATCAACACAGGACTCACTTGTCTTATCACCACCGTGGTTACATAGCACTATACTGTCCTCTCCAACACTCTAGGTTGCACAGATTTTCCGGTCTCCGGAACCTTTCAATTAGATATAATGCCTTTCTGCGTCCAATGAAAGGTCAGTACATGGTGTTTAAGCCGTTTATCACTCAGCTCCTGGATGTGCGCGTCAGCCTCAGTGCACTGCATTATCTACCACTTGTCAGTAATAATAAATTCACTCAATCCGTTGTGTTGGCAGATCATTACTCTCCACAACCTACTTCACGATGTCTGGCGCAAAGTCTCGCGAATGTTAGTCATCGCATATGAAACGTCACCAGAACAACGGATTCGAGTTTGCTTATTTATGTGCCTTTACTCTAGTGTTATAGAAATTCTTGTTATCATTCAATACAGTCGAACGCTTTTATTTTCCTCTTTAAAGTAATGTACACAATGAACAACAAACTCGTCACTATTATTCATGTTTTGTGTGTTCAAATTGTGTAATGTTGTTTACAAATAATGTTAGGGTAATACAAGGACGGACAACAGTTTAATGTTTTGATGTCATGTGATGATTCAATTCGGAATTTTTTATCTGTTTATTTGTTTGTTCTCTGGATATTCAAAATGATTCGATTTGTCGTGTACATGGATCCACAGAATTGATTCCCGTTATACTAATCATGACGATGGTATTATTAATGATGAAGTTAGAAAACTGAACATTTAAATTTTATATATACAAACATAAGAATATGACGCAATTGATCAGCTTCAGGAGTATTCTAGGCATGAAGTGTTTTTCACGAAAGCGTTTATTTTCACAGGTGTCAATATTTATCTGTTATCGAAATAAGATAATAATCGATCATCCTGCATGTTATAGTAAAACAATTTGAAGTGTGATAATTCTGACAATTAAAAAGAGTATTCTAGTCGACACGTTTGGTGACAATAAGTTTAAACGCGATTTGTTTGTTTTCGTAATCGATTGACATCATTTGGGGGCGTATCACAAATTGAGTAAAAGTGGGAAGACAGCATTGCACACTCTTACTTACTAACATACATCTGGTACGCCTCACGTAGGAGAATAGGACGCCCACTAGCACTCTCCATCCAACTCTGTCCTGGTCAATCATTTCCAGATGTTTCCAGTTGCTATTCATCCTTTTCATACTTCATTTCATTTAAGGACCTACTGTGTTCTTCAGCCTACCCCTTTTTTGCTTCCCTTCAGGAGTCCAAGTTGGGGCTTGCCTCATGATGAAGTTGGGTGATTTCCACGATGTATGTCCTACTCAACTCCAGTGTCTTTTCCTAATTTCTTTTTCGGCTGGAGCCTGGGTTGTTCTCTTCCACAGTAGGTTTTTTCCGATGGTATTTGGTCAACGGACATTGAGTATCTTACGTAGATAATTGTTCTTAAATATTTGTACCTTTCAATCATGGTCGTAGTAGTTTTCCCAGTTTCAGCTTTGTACAGTAGGATTATTTTGACGTTCGAATTGAAGACCCTCACTTTGGTGTTGACTGAAAGTTATTTTGAGTTCTATATATTCCTCAACTGTAGGATTGCGTCCCTTGTTTTGCTAACTATCCACTTTTCGTCTGTATCAGATCCCCCTAGTTCATTGATGATGCTGCCGAGGCTCGCGAAAGGTTTCATCTTTTCCAAAACTCTTATATCTGTTTGCATTGGGTTGATGATTTCCGTGTTGTGTTTGAAGATCTTGCTTTTTTTCCTTGTGTATGTTGAGGCCTACTGATGCAGAGGCTGATGCTACACCAGTTACCTTCATCTGCATTTGTTCGTGTATATGAGAAAAATTAACTAGTTTATCTGCGAACACTAAATCATCTTGCTCTCCATTGTAGTTCCTGCTTACACTGATATCATTACATATATTTCGGTTCCCATTTGAGAAAATTTCATTAACTTATAAATTAATGAAAATCTGTGTAAGAAAAAAATGTATTTCATCGTATGCATAGGTAGAAAACTGTGAGGTTTTGAAACGTAATATCTAGTAAAGGAAAACTTTTTCACAACGTGACTTGTCTTTATCTGATGGTGACAGTCGACAAAGTGTAGACATCATAACTATGGGGGATATTTTGGTGGCCCATGGATCTGACACCATTTAGATCATATGAATGTTAGTAATCACCTATCCTCGTATACAATCATCGACTTAAATCACGTTAGTCAATAACGGAATTTAGATAAGTCGATTAACGAGAATGGCCTTTGAATACATATATTTTGTATGTAAAGTAAATGTAATAGGACAAAGCAAAATGACGCGCAATGGACATGACTGGTAAACCAACTCATTTTTAGCCAGGCGTTACTCAATATTTATAGGCAGATAAAAGATAAACTACAAACATGTGAGGAGTCATGGGATATGAAGTGCGCACGCATATATGCTCATATAAAAACAGTCAAGACTGATAAGCGAATAATGAACAAGGTCAAAATATAACTCAAGTACAATGAATAGTTTGGTTTGTCCAAAAACTAGAATAAAGTATATGGGCTTAACATAATGACAGACACTACAATATCGTCACAGTAGAATGCTTAAAAATCGCTAAACTTGCATCCATTTATTTCTATGCCGACTTCATTTGATCAGTCTCGGATGAAAAGCCTGAATGTCAATAGTGGGATAATGGATTGTTTTAACGAGTAAACAGAACACACACTGAGAACGTTAATGGTAATCCAATTTCAGTAGTACAGCTGGTAATGTGTTTATATTTGAATTAATAAGTAACTGACTATCAGTCTCGTGTAAACATCAATACTACGGTGAAGGTATAGTTGAATAATTAATCACAGATTACAGTGCTTGCCACAATACAACTATGCCTTTAATATTATTTATTACATGGATAACAGAATGTTTGATGTCAAAACATAGTTAACCGATGGAAATTAAAGATCCAGTAACTCAGTTGGAGATAAAATCACTTACCAACTGTTAGTCAGAAATATGTGTATTCTTATTTCAGAAATTAGAAAATGAAGACATCATTTCGCATGGAATAAGCTTTGGACGCTACTCAACTACCTAGTTACATACATGAATGTCGATCTTACCAGTTGTGCTTTCTTGTTAATTGCCAAGACAGATGTATCGTTTCGTCAACCAAATGATACAAGAATTAAACTTAAGTAGCAGGAGCAGACAATTTCGGTTTGCTAGGTGAATCGAGAACTGATTCTGTTAAGGAATCCACATGCTAGCGTTAAAAGTATGTTTGATTTCCTACTTAAACTATATCTGAGATGAATACCATATACAACTCATTGTATATCGATAATATTTGTCTGACCACAAATAGTTACATTACTTATCTAAATTTCGATCCCTTCTATTATTGGTCGTAGAATACACAATTAGTTTCTTGTCATGGTTCTACACTGGTGTTGAAATGGAGCTGTACAATCAGAAGAATACATATTCATATTTCTGAACACACATTATTTCAAACGATCATTTATGACTCATGAATTACACTTTTATTCTAGTTACTTTTGAGCACATACTTTATAACTTCGTGTCAGTTTGTGGAGACTGCCTTATTTTCATTATTTATATAAA
Organism: Schistosoma margrebowiei; assembly: GCA_944470205.2. Taxonomy (NCBI): domain Eukaryota; kingdom Metazoa; phylum Platyhelminthes; class Trematoda; order Strigeidida; family Schistosomatidae; genus Schistosoma; species Schistosoma margrebowiei. The sequence continues at coordinate 15,153,389 of OX104027.1, forward strand.
CAGCTGAAATATTCTGGAAGATTACAAACGAGTTGAATGCATTGGTAGGCTTTTTAGTATGAAGCTCGTCATCAGTGTGAATACACCAACGTGTACCCTGCAGTGGTATCCAACTATCTCGAGCTCGATTACTGTTGATCAATTTCTAGACTAGTGAGTAAGCATCGTAAACTATACATGTCTAACTTCGATCAGTTTGTAAATTTGTGAAACTTTTCATTCATCATGTTAGCCTGATATCTATCTAATACTCGACACATATATCACTCCATTGTTCACGACTTCTGATGAATGCATTTCTGTTTGCTACATTTTCAATTTCTTCAGTAATGTGCTCAAGATAAATATCAGTACTTGAATTTTGTCAAATACGGATTTCGTTCTCATTTTACTTGACTGTGCTTTGTTCATTTTACTTTCATAAATTATCATCATTCTTTGCACTGTACCTTGTCACTGTTTCTCCTCATCTATATTGCTTACAGCACTCTAAACTGTTATATCCGAGCGAAGATTAAATCACGAGTAACTTCTGAGACATGTTAATTGACTAATATTATCTGTACATTCTTATAGTATAACTATTCAATAATTAGATTATGTAGATTTATCTTCCTCTAATTATAAGCTTTATTTTGACTGATAATTTATTATTGTACGATTTACGGTTGTGAAACTATGTTCAGTTTATTGACTACTGCCTCCCACGTTTACAGTCACTTTTAGGCTTTATTGTGTTCAAATGTTACTTCCTATTTTGTGGTGCGTTGCTGTCTGTTTGACTGATATATAAACCGAGTATGTTTGAAATAAATGATTGATATTGTAGAAGCTGATATTACGTTGTGGACTCAAGCGGATGGGCTGAGCGGACAATAGGACCAATAATGACGCTAGGCTACTCATGCCGGTCGAACGTCAATGGTTTGGCATAGTGCTAAGATTGTATAAGTTGTATTTTGATTGTTGGATAGATCACGTGATAAAAGTCGGACATAAAATCATGACATAATCCTACATCCTTTTGACTTTGCACTAGATCGGTAGATATTTTACCGCTTAACTGGCATCCAACTTATTTCTTATCCAGTCTTTATGAACTTTCTTTGATGTGTAAGATAAAGTTTTCTACCTAATAAATGTTTTTTCTTTACCATATTTCACACATTTAGTTTGTAATACGCTCCGAGATTGATCTTTTGTGTTTTTTTTTTTTATCTTTCTACATATTGTTTTTAATAAAATTATTCTGTTTTGTATAATTTGATAGTTTAGCACTATCTACTTTACCGTTTAGTTTTATAGATCAATGATCAGTGATGGAATTTTTGAAATCCATAGCGCTAACATATCACGGTGTTCTCCTAATATCTGTTTTTCTATCACATTGTTTCTGTCTATTGACTCGACTCGACTCTCCGTTGCAAATTCAAGACCTGATAGGATGGGTGACAACTTCTGGTGGTTTCTTAGGTGATACACTTTAAAATGCCCCATAATTAGATGATTCTAGGAATCTTATGAGCCTCGCTTTGACCATTCGCATCAATCATTTTGATAAGATACTCTCATTTCAGCTTATTCTGTGTAACGTCTATCCTGATCAACTTAACGCCTTTGAGTCAAACTCTTCTCATTTATTGAGGATTTTCGCATCTGATCTAAACTAAAATCTTTTATCTCATATTGAACAAAAACTAGTGTCATAATTATTAAAGTTGCTTTTGTTTGAGTTAAAACGATGACACATCTAGTTATGAGAAAGCACTTGATTTGTCGTGTACATAGACATGTTCCAAAAAACTTGAGGCTGCGAGGGAATAAGGCCTTCAACAGCGCAATAGCTCGACATCTACTTGACACCGGGCACACCATCGAAATTCCACATGCTTTCAAAATTATCAATAGACAAAGAAGTACGACCACCCTCCGTTTTGCTGAAGCCATCATGATAAAAAACTCAAACCTGACTTACGCATCCAAAAAGAGACTTTAATTAACTTATCACTACCCTGGTAACCCCTTTTTATTTTTTATTAAAATATTTATACTCCTCCCCTATTACATAATTCTTAAACCACATTATCATTCACACATTTCCGCCACCTGATCCTCTTAAATTATCTTAACTTTTCAAATTCTATTTTATTATTATTACGTAACCTATCTTATAATTATTCAATTCCATTATTACACCACCCAACCCGAATTAATTCCTTTTGACCTTTGACCTGTTCAAGCATATATATATATATATATATATATATATATATATATATATATATATATATATATATTTACAATTATTATTGTAACCCAGTTATTTACACTCATCTATGTCAATTGTTTTCACTATATCTCAATGTAAAAATTCTATCACAATTTTGGTTTGTAAGCAGCTGACGAGAAACCTCGAAATAATATGAATTCATACTATTCTGCACCATTATTTGTTCTTGCTTAATTTAAATTCATAAAGGGAACCAATTGCATGAAATTTATAGACATTATCACTGTTCATCGCTTTCCAACTTGCTATTCTTTTACTTGTGGCTAAGATCATGAATCAAACACCAAAGGATCAACCAAAATAAAACCTTAGTTTTCAGCCTTAGAAAACCAACATTGTAGTCAGTTGGAATAGTTCAGTGGTTGTATACTTGTTCAGTGCCATTTGCTGCTCGACCATTTTGTTCCCAATATTGATTGAACGAATGCCCACATGCTTGAGCTAACTTCAAAAGTTACAACTAACTCAACACTGTTTCGGATTGGAATTAACATTAAGTTTGAATCACGTAACACAAATTCTTCTTTTTCCACGAACATAGGTGATACTTTCAAAGGGTGATATTACACGGAACGATTATGGTACATTGTAGTATAACGTGCTTCATTTCGATAAGAGCTACCTCATCAATGCAGATACCTTGAGAAAAGGTTATATGTGTATTCCTGTAACTTGATTGTCGATCTGAAAGACAAGTGTTTTTTGAACTCAATATTTTTAAAATTCTTTTCAAGCACATCGTGGAGTCTTCTCGTCATTCCTTTGAATGATTCGGCGTGTCTCGGAGGTCAGTAAAAAGTTAGGAGATGTCACTTGTCTAAATTTCATCATCATTATTTATTATTTGAAGACTTACAGAGTTTAAAAACAGAACTACGAGTGTTGAATGTGTTTTGGTTTGCGTTTGAGCACCTGACACACTTTTAAGGAACAAGAATACTGTTGATCAGAAAGTATGTTGTTTCAGAATCGTTCGAGCTTTCTTACTTTGTGGGGATTTATAAATTGGTTGTACAATGGAAGAACCTTCACATTAATGACGTAGTCCAATTAATCAATGTTTGCGACTTGCGAAATCTGCTGAGTGCAAACAGCTATGCTCTGCTAGGATCTTGATTCATAAAATACTTTTAAAAAGAATATAAGATTGTGCTTAAAAAGTACTGATCCACATCAATCTTCTCTATACATGCACTGATGGTCAATGAAGACTCTAAGAAAGGATGATGACTTCTCGTCGGCATTTCTCCTAAAAGCTATGATATAATTTGAAGCAAAATTACACGATTCGACTTCATGAGCGGAAAATTCCGTATTCTTCTAAACTGGCATTTTGATATTTATTTTTTCTAAGTCATCGACGATTTCATCAAAAATAATAGTGTTAGGCACAAAAGTATGTTGTAGCTTGGAAAAGTGCATTCAGCATCCCTTTATTCAGTGTTCGCTCCATGTATCGAAATTAGCATCACTTGTGGAGCAGTAACAGGTGATTGTGCAAGCAGATGTTTTAAAACTTCTCTGACTGTGTTATAACTATTTGAATGGTCCATCATAATACACACTGTAAAGAGAACACAAGCTCGCAAATACTCTACCACTGAGCCGGCACACAATCGAGTTAGTTTCCAACTTTATGAATTCCATATATCCATGTTTACCTGATGAGCTTTCGAGCTGAAGAGAGATAAATATCATTAGATTGCTAAGTTTACTAAGTGTCACCTTTTAAAGCTTGCACAATGGAAAGCTTTCCACAAGGCGATGTTATTTCAGACGAATAACATACGATTAAGCTTTATCGTTTATCTTTCACAATAAATATTATTTCGTCTTGTTGGCGTGTCAGATTTTGATTTTACGTTCGAAAACATTTTAGACTTAGTTATATTGAGATTTCAGGACATTGGTAAGTCTACCGGATGGTTGGAGTCGCTTAAATAGAAAATCCTACTGCTTTATAAACAATAAAGTTATTGTGATCGACCATATTGGCGTAAGACTGTCAATAATCGATTATATAATAATTTCCTCGGAGTATCTTATTCTTTTGGAACGTTTCTCATGCAGCACAATCGATCAAAATGCAAACTCAGAGAGCTCAAAATTGGAACCACTCACGTCTGGATAGAGATCCGAAAAATTCAGGAATTCCGGACAAGATTATTACAAGCATTGAGGGAGACAGAGTTAATAGCCATTGTTGTAATTGTTTCTGGTTGATAAAAACATATATCGAAAACTTAATCAACAGACATACGTACATCACATCATACGTGCAGAAATCATTATAACTGCGTCAGATGCCGAATATCACCAAGTAGCACCAGATAATATAGAAAATATGTAGTGTTTGATACGAGAATAAATAGAGTGGACGGAAACAAGCTGAACAATACATAGTATGTGTATTCTGAAAAGCCAGCTTTTCATTAAACTCCATTAGGAATTACTCACTGAATCGACTATCAGATACAGATTCATCCGCATAAGTCAGTAAGCGGATAGTTTTACCGTGAATGGGGAAGATCCTCGAGATCACAAACAGACAACTGATCAGCTATGAATAAGCATCGTTATTAAGGATCATTGCAAAAAGTGTAATCCAAATCAAACGAAATGATAACAAGTAAAGGCAGGCCAACAATCATCTACGAAATATTTTGGACTAATTGAGAAAGACACTGTATTTGGGAAGCATATTTTGCAAAGTCACCAACTAGTATTTGATGAATTTAAATCAAACGTGTTTCATAAAATACACATGAGATAGATGAATAAATAGATGTAGGATATTCATGCTCTTCGACCATTGAACTATTCACTATTGGCCAATTTAGCTAACATACTTTATTTCGTTTTACAGACGAACCACCACTCAACACATTCGACTCAACGATATTTGGTGAATAAGATTGCGAACTCAGTCATTACATGTGAAATATCATTAAAATGAAGGATCTCCACAAACAAGTCATCCTGAAAGCCAATTCGAATTGGTCTATGTATTTACCATTACTAAGGCGTTACAGTAATTATTTATATCATTTATCGCAAACAAATATTCATCGTTTCCTTTCCAAACGTAATGTAGATAAGAAGACTCAGTACTTTAATTACCATATATTATGTATTGTGTTAGAATTAGAAAATGTTATTCAAGAATACTGTTAAGTTCACCACAGATTAAATCGGATTAGTATATTTCAGTGTACAATACTGTTATTCTTATCTGATGATGATAGTAGTGTTGATGAGGTTAGAAAACGGGTGATCTGAAAGAAAAGTATATGAAAGAATTTGATCATTCTTGGTAATATTTCAGACACTAGATAATTCTCATGAAAGCATTCATTCTCACATCTTTGAATATTATGATGCTTTTGGATTAAGATAATAATCGAGCATGCAATGTATAACAAAAACAAGGGTGGAAATTTTATGAATATTCTAGACGAAACATGCGATGACGATTAATTCAGCTTTGATTTGTCAATTCTATTTAATCGATAGAAGACAATCACATCCTATCACAAATTGAACAACACTACAATAAGTATTCTGTTTCACTATAATAATTTTAATATAATTGTACACATATTGACGGAAGCTATATGCAACTATTCTGGAACAATTATTGATTTGCAAGGGTATCATTGATGTTGCCAACCGGATATTGATCATATACAAATTGAATACACTTTCAAAAATGTTTACAAAACATTTTGATCAAACCATATTCATCTAACAACTAGCGACAAAACAACGTTAATCCACAATCTGTGAGTAGATATTGATAGCATTTTGTGAACGATAACTACCATGCTAAATGGTCATGATTAAATGGATTGTGTATTTACAATCAGTTTTCAACGAAACTTGAAAAGAGATATATATTAAGATATAATTATAACACAACGATTCAATACTCACTTGTCACTCGTCATCTGTGAATTTGTAAATCAAATGAACAGTGAAAATCATAAAATGTAACAACAATCGTAACAATTTTGTTAATACACACACTCCCTCTTTCTGTATTGTTGTTTGATGAGGCCACCTAAACCGATAAACATTTGCACTAGTCTATCGACAGTTGAATTCCTGATTCCGATAATCAACAAATTGATACACGTTTCCTAAATACAGGTCATGATTTTAGGGAAATGAACAACGATCGCCACATATTCCAATTACGTCAACAACAGACGTCTAAATGACAGGAAGACATAGAGAAACAAACCGACAGAGTAAGTTCAATAGAAAAATGAAAGCGTTGAATCTGATGACTCAAATATTATTCTGTTGTCAATTTTTTTGCATCTCTACTAATGCGTATATGACTTTGTCTTTTTAATATTTTTTTTCGTTTTTTTTAATTTATGATTTCATCTTTATGTTGATGCTTATCTATACTTATTTCCTTATTTCTTTAATGTTTTTTTTTAAAATTCGTGTTTTTCTAATATTCTCACCGTATTCTTTCGATTGCAATAATTCGTCAATAGACCAGTATATTCTTCTGTATATGTTATATTCCAAACAGCAATATCCTTTCTTCATTAGTTCTCGGTATTTCATACTTATTCTTATATTTCCTCCAGGCATCTCGAAGACACAGTTCTCCATTGATTCTCCAAACCCGAGGTATCTGCTCGACATAATGTTCTTCAGCTACAATTAAAATATTTAGACAGTGTATTACTGCATAGTACTTTTTAATGCCACAATGTCCTTTTGTAAACAATTAAATATTCCGTAATCGTCGGTATGTATCATATAGTAACTTTGTGAGAAATTACTCCTATTTTTCTATGAAACTGCTTCCAAATAAATACTGATAAACTTAGATAACAAATGCTACGGATGCCACATAACACTGATGTTTGACGTTTAGGTCCACAGAACATCAAGAAAACAACATGCATCAATAAATGTCATCAAAGCGAGTATCGATGGGCTATTCGTTAAAATTTTGGAATTAACGGTACGAAGATATAAATATCATGCGATAAACTTAAATTTATAATCTCTTCAAACTAACACGTAACTGCTACTTGATCGATCAACACAAAACGTAATACGCTCAAGAAAACTTACATCAGCGCACCTATCAGCAACTACGTGCGTTCCATAATTGCTTTCGAACAGATAGGTTTCTAAAATGTACAACATTCATTAGACATAGTTTGTGGAACAAATATTCACTAATAAATAAAATATTTCATCAATCGGTTTGCTAATCAAATCACTCTATTCAGTGGGTATTGTAAGCCATACTACACATAAGCATTTGTGTTGACCGACGAATCAGTGATAGAAACATTATGATTTTTCAGACATCATATACATTCACAGCTGATTTCATCCTCGATTCAAACTAATACAACCTTCGTTTTGACATGTCAGTCAGTAAGAACGTAGAACTTCGTACGTACGTACATCAGTTCGAGTTGCCACACCACCTTAACACAGATGCAGTTGTCGATCCAAATCCCGTAGTGGGAGAGATAGCAAGAGTGTAAGCAGTGATCGGGAAGATTAGGGTTTGAAGATGTTATTTAAAGAGTATAATTCAGTGCAATAAATTTGGAAAGAGGAAAGAAAAGGGACATGAAGAATTCAGAAGATTAGAATTTGGGAGAACACAAAGAGTGGATGCACCTGCGCCATTGCAAACGATTTTGAGCCATGTCATTCAGGGTCTCTAACCATCGGTTGCTATCATCTCGCGGTCCCCAACCAGGTAGTCTACACCTACCAACATGACTCAGACCACTTGTCAATGACTTCATGGACTTGTGCCATGTTTTGGTCTGACCGCCCCTAGCTTTCTTCCAACCTACTCCATACCACTGAACATCGCACGTCGAGGCAGTCGGTCGTTGGGCATACGTAACACGTGTCCCAGCCATCTCAACTGATGAAGTTTCACTACTTCATCAATTGATTTGCCATCCTTACCTAGTACCCGTTTCCTAACAGCTGCGTTACTTACTCGGTGGTCCCAGGATATACGAGCAATACTTCGAAGACACCTATGATCGAATACTAGTAACCTACGAATATCCTCTACTCTTACCGGCCATGTTTCACTGCCATAAAGTAGGATGGGACGAACTGCAGCGCAGTAAACACGTCCTTTGGTTGATAGACGGATATCTCACCTACGCCATAAATGACGCAAGTTGGCAAAAGCTAGTCGAGCCTTCTGTATCCGTGCTGAGATTTCGTCACATACCGGACCACAAGGGCTGATGAGACTTCCAAGATAAGTGAAGCGGTCGACACACTCAACTACTTCACTCCCTATCACTAGTTCGGGTGTCGATGTTGGTGAAACCAATTCAGGAAATGTTGTCATAATTTGTCAACAAGAGTATTGATCTGGAGATATGAGATGAATGGATCAAGATCAACTTGTCGAAAATCAAGTGAGCTTGTCTAGTGAAAACATCGCTGAAATGCAGAAGAGAGGCAATCAGCGTAGCAGTCGAATGATATTTCTAATCAATCACTTGATTCCTCGGTGTGAATTTAATGCCAGAGTGTTTGTGTGTTGAATGCCTTTACAAGCATGTAAATATCAGGAGCTTTTGACTGATCAAATTATGGAGGTCGATTCACAAGGCCTTCACGAGTCGATCGTTCCCCGACCCATCCAGTAAACTATATAATTTCACTACAGTTGCATCATCGATATTACGATCAGTTTGTTAACATCATTCAGTTCACACAACATTCAAAAACAAAGCAATGAACACATTTCATCCAGTCACTTTTACACACCTCAGTTGAGATCATAAAATGATAACAGGAGATTCAAATTTCAAAACAACTGCCTCATTTATGGGACAACTTACCATCGCTAAAGGTTTTCAGATCTACAAGTCAAAATAAATATTATTTTGCGGTTGATGATAACAGACTGCTCCTTTCATTCATTTCACAAACCATGTTTACATACCACTACACATCTGTCACTTCTGAAAGTCACACAATACGTTGACAGACTGATGTTATCAATATTTTACAGTATCACTGACGTCAACAAATTTTACAATACACACAAATGACAAAATTTATCGTGAACTTACCACTCACTGAAACGATTTCTGAAATGAAGTACAATATATTTACTTAGTGCTGAAAACTACAAGCGATGTCAATTCAACTAAACACATTATATATTGAACAAGTGTGGATATCAACAAGAAAACTGACATGCATTGGTGATTCACTCACTAGTTATCCATTTGCTATTCACATTCACAGTACCCGATTCAAGTGCATTCTTTAACGATGAAAACCACGTGTTTGATGAATATACTTTTTCCATTTCACTCGTTAACACGGCAAGTTGAACATCGATGGTTTTGGCATCATTATTCTTTGGCTTTTGTGATTGATGGATATCACATGACAGAGTAACGGAACTCAGTTTTGGCTCCAATTCCTTCACCACATTCACAACCTTTAGAAAATCACATGAATCGGTCAAATTATTTTGTTGAAGTATTTATGAAAGTGATCATTCTAACTCAAAACGTAAATTTTATGGGTGTTCGTGTAATTATTCATATTTGGATATTTATGTCTAGTCACAAAAATGTTTATCCGGAGTGACAATAACCTAACGCTGAATCATAGTGATATTCAACATTTACCCTTCGGTAATAAAGTTTCATTTTTACGTATAATTATTATTTAACATTAATTGTTGCGCGTTTACAAGATCAATGTGCAAGTTCACTCAAAGATTCATGTGGCCAATATATGGAGATCGATTGAAGTAAAATAAACCCGAATAATGTTATTTTTCACGTCGCTTCATGTAAAAAAGCCCAAGTGATAACTTTTAGACTTACATTTGCACAGTATCTATCCAAAACGTCTAGGGAGTCCCTTACATCATTCTTTGTAATCAGTTCATCCCACTCCTTAACGGAGACAGAGAGTTTAGCCACAACGATATCTAAAACAAACCGGAATCCAAACATGTTAGATGAAAGCATAATATGAACACGAAAATCATTGAAAACGTCAGTATGGCTGTCATGGATGAAAATGTACATCATTCACAATAATCCGTCAGTATCACTGTGAAATTTGTATTGTTTATATGCTGATCAGGATACACTAAAAGTTTCAACGACCATTTATTCAAGTCTCATCATGCTCATAATGGATAGATTGATTTTTTATGAAATATTTTGAACGCGCCCATACTGGGCGATCCAATATTCGAAGTCCTTAAATAAATGAGCTAAAACAAGAATCAGCAATGCGTGAAGCTAAACAAAACCGGGATGTACACTTCAATTCTCATTCAAACAGAACCCATAAAAATCATCACTCATGACTATGTGCGTTGTAGTTCGAGTGTAAGAGTAAAACATGTGATGCTACTGAACATCTATTCAAATTGTACTGCATGATTTATTCGATATACATAGAAATAGACCTGATTCCATTAACATTTTATACGACACGTGATGGAAGTGCAATTCATCAGATGAGATTACTGTTAAATTAACTTACCTGCATTTGTAAACTCAAGAAACTGCGCTGTCAACAACAAAAGCAAAACAATGGAAATTATGGAGACGAGACATTCACCTGAATTAAGAAACGCTTAATTAGTTTACTGGCAAGTAGACACAACAAGTGATTGATCACTGAGTAATGACTAGCGTTACGTTCACATAATTTTACTAAGGGCTTCGGACATTGAGTGAGACAACCTCTACACAGTATTCACTAAACAAAGAATTCGCGTATAGACAGGAGTTCAGCTGTTGAAGAATAGCTCATTGTTGACATCACAGATTACAGAGCTATTTTATATGGGGTGCAATCCAATGTAATGCAACACTTCCTTCAAACTTTCAGACAGATTTCGTTGACGAGTGGCTATCAATATGAACAACGGTTCTAGGGTTTCCTGAGAATGAGCTTTAACCACCGAATAAGTTAGACACATGTTTATCAAGAATTATTCGGAATAATATGAGCTGTATGGTTTTGCATAACGTCGTGGGATAAATTTGTTGAAGTCACTGATTTTCGTCTTTCGTCCCAAAGCAATATCATCACACGCATATTCACATCAATAGACAGTTACTTCATCAATCAGTCGAACACGTCTACTGTGATCCTATTAACCTACTGTGCTTTGAACTCATGTATATTGAACTCAAAGTTTAAATGTTTGTGAGAATCTACAGAGTTTCTAATGTCCTTCTGTGAAAACCTATGATGAATAGGCCAACATCAAATGCTATTCCATGTGATGTGCGATCCAATGTGCTTTGATTGAGTGTCACTAATATTTTTTCCTGTTGACAACTTCATCTCCAACGAGACTGATGTGGAAGTTCATCCGTTAACTCGTCATAAATGTTTTTACAGACGCAAGAAGTACACATAGTTTACTTACATTACACTGTAAACCATGGAGCGACAACAGTGTAGACTGTCTGTGGTATGGGGTATGAAACACTGGGTGGCGACACAGTCTAGTGAAGTGTTCACGAGTACAATTTGTGTGTGAACAGTTGTTGTTTATTGCTCTGAGGTCCTATACTACAACGAATCACTAGTTCGCTGTTCTCTGGTCAACACTGACAGCCCAGCTAAGATCAGTTCGTGATTCGAACTAAAAATTGGAACAATTTCACAGGAAATTTAGTCGTTCATTATTCATAGTTCTCGTTTTCGAATAACCAGCCGATTTTCACCATCTCAGTTGCATAAAAATATTTGATCGAATGACGAGACTTCAATTCCCCTACTACTGTTCTGTTTCGTAAGTCATGTTCAGGCATGAATTTTTATTGTTTTGTAAGTAAGACTATTCAGAAGAATGTTCATTCAAACGAATGAGGCGTCAATTGGATTTTTATTAGACTTTCTATTTGACAGAGTAGAGCTGAACAAATCATCACATTTATTTATTGACACTCATTCACTTCGTAGTCTTTCCTTCCTCATAAATGGGAGTTTATAACCTGTTCAATCTTCAATTTTTTTAGTCTAATATTGTTTGATCGGAGTTTCATGTTTTCGTTGTATGTATACAGATCTGAATAAACAATGATCGTTGTCAGAAAACGTGCACTCTTAGCGCCTGACTTCATGTTATCTCCACTTCAAAATTTCATCAAATTTCTAGATTTAAAACACGCCATTACTTCTATCAACGGCAAATATGAAGTAAAGTCAACCTTTCCACTACGCGTTCAATCAGGATATTCTTTCACTGTTTACATCAACCAAAGTAGATTGACTTAAAAGTTCAGTCGTTCAAATTGATATTAAGTAAAAACAGTGTTGAATGAATACATTTTTATGGTTCTTCAGTAAAGATAACAAACCGGGAAGTATTACAAATGATGCTGCGGTCACATTGTATCACGTAAACTAAGGAATTGTCATGCAGTTTGCTAAAGGAATATTGCTTTCCAATACCGTCGTGTTAGCATATTTCAAAATGCTCGCAGTACATGAACAACGCCTTCAACAAGGCTTTCTTGAGGCCTGTAGACTATCAAAGTATCAGAATTCTTAGACTACCCGTAAGTTTATCGCAATTAATCACAAAGAAGAAGAACGTAATACGATGATATGCACAATAATATTCATAGGATAGTTTTATTGTGATCTCTAAACCTAAATGACAGGAAGACATAGAGAAACAAACCGACAGAGTAAGTTCAATAGAAAAATAAAAGAGTTGAAACTGATCACTGAAATCTCATTCACTGATCGGACGATAGTAAAAATTCACATGTCTCGAGACCCTCAAATTACAAATGACAGAGAAGAAGAGAGATACACAGACAGACAGAACGAGAGAGAGAGGGAGAGAGCGAGTGAGAAAGGAGTCTACAGTCGAGCAAACATACCGAGAGAACTTCCTTCCTCCTCAGTCACCATTCCACTTTGAGTTGCTTCGCTCTTCATTTTCGTCTCACCACCTAAATGACAGGAAGACATAGAGAAACAAACCGACAGAGTAAGTTCAATAGAAAAATAAAAGAGTTGAAACTGATCACTGAAATCTCATTCACTGATCGGACGATAGTAAAAATTCACATGTCTCGAGACCCTCAAATTACAAATGACAGAGAAGAAGAGAGCTACACAGACAGACAGAACGAGAGAGAGAGGGAGAGAGCGAGTGAGAAAGGAGTCTACAGTCGAGCAAACATACCGAGAGAACTTCCTTCCTCCTCAGTCACCATTCCACTTTGAGTTGCTTCGCTCTTCATTGTCATCTCTTCACCTAAATGACAAGAAAACATAGAGAAACAAACCGACAGAGTAAGTTCAATAGAAAAATAAAAGAGTTGAAACTGATCACTGAAATCTCATTCACTGATCGGACGATAGTAAAAATTCACATGTCTCGAGACCCTCAAATTACAAATGACAGAGAAGAAGAGAGCTACACAGACAGACAGAACGAGAGAGAGAGGGAGAGAGCGAGTGAGAAAGGAGTCTACAGTCGAGCAAACATACCGAGAGAACTTCCTTCCTCCTCAGTCACCATTCCACTTTGAGTTGCTTCGCTCTTCATTTTCGTCTCACCACCTAAATGACAGGAAGACATAGAGAAACAAACCGACAGAGTAAGTTCAATAGAAAAATAAAAGAGTTGAAACTGATCACTGAAATCTCATTCACTGATCGGACGATAGTAAAAATTCACATGTCTCGAGACCCTCAAATTACAAATGACAGAGAAGAAGAGAGATACACAGACAGACAGAACGAGAGAGAGAGGGAGAGAGCGAGTGAGAAAGGAGTCTACAGTCGAGCAAACATACCGAGAGAATTTCCTTCCTCCTCAGTCACCATTCCACTTTGAGTTGCTTCGCTCTTCATTGTCATCTCTTCACCTAAATGACAAGAAAACATAGAGAAACAAACCGACAGAGTAAGTTCAATAGAAAAATGAAAGCGTTGAATCTGATGACTCAAATATTATTCTGTTGTCAATTTTTTTGCATCTCTACTAATGCGTATATGACTTTGTCTTTTTAATATTTTTTTTCGTTTTTTTTAAATTTATGATTTCATCTTTATGTTGATGCTTATCTATACTTATTTCCTTATTTCTTTAATGTTTTTTTTTAAAATTCGTGTTTTTCTAATATTCTCACCGTATTCTTTCGATTGCAATAATTCGTCAATAGACCAGTATATTCTTCTGTATATGTTATATTCCAAACAGCAATATCCTTTCTTCATTAGTTCTCGGTATTTCATACTTATTCTTATATTTCCTCCAGGCATCTCGAAGACACAGTTCTCCATTGATTCTCCAAACCCGAGGTATCTGCTCGACATAATGTTCTTCAGCTACAATTAAAATATTTAGACAGTGTATTACTGCATAGTACTTTTTAATGCCACAATGTCCTTTTGTAAACAATTAAATATTCCGTAATCGTCGGTATGTATCATATAGTAACTTTGTGAGAAATTACTCCTATTTTTCTATGAAACTGCTTCCAAATAAATACTGATAAACTTAGATAACAAATGCTACGGATGCCACATAACACTGATGTTTGACGTTTAGGTCCACAGAACATCAAGAAAACAACATGCATCAATAAATGTCATCAAAGCGAGTATCGATGGGCTATTCGTTAAAATTTTGGAATTAACGGTACGAAGATATAAATATCATGCGATAAACTTAAATTTATAATCTCTTCAAACTAACACGTAACTGCTACTTGATCGATCAACACAAAACGTAATACGCTCAAGAAAACTTACATCAGCGCACCTATCAGCAACTACGTGCGTTCCATAATTGCTTTCGAACAGATAGGTTTCTAAAATGTACAACATTCATTAGACATAGTTTGTGGAACAAATATTCACTAATAAATAAAATATTTCATCAATCGGTTTGCTAATCAAATCACTCTATTCAGTGGGTATTGTAAGCCATACTACACATAAGCATTTGTGTTGACCGACGAATCAGTGATAGAAACATTATGATTTTTCAGACATCATATACATTCACAGCTGATTTCATCCTCGATTCAAACTAATACAACCTTCGTTTTGACATGTCAGTCAGTAAGAACGTAGAACTTCGTACGTACGTACATCAGTTCGAGTTGCCACACCACCTTAACACAGATGCAGTTGTCGATCCAAATCCCGTAGTGGGAGAGATAGCAAGAGTGTAAGCAGTGATCGGGAAGATTAGGGTTTGAAGATGTTATTTAAAGAGTATAATTCAGTGCAATAAATTTGGAAAGAGGAAAGAAAAGGGACATGAAGAATTCAGGAGATTAAAATTTGGAAGAACACAAAGAGTGTATGCACCTGCGCCATTGCAAACGATTTTGAGCCATATCATTCAGGGTCTCTAACCATCGGTTGCTATCATCTCGAGGTCCCCAACCAGGTAGTCTACACCTACCAACATGACTCAGACCACTTGTCAATGACTATATGGACTTGTGTCATGTTTTGGTCTGGCTGCCCCTACTTTTCTTCCAACCTACTCCTATAGCATAAAACATCGCACGTTGAGGCAGTCGGTGTTTGGGCATACGTAACACATATCCCAGCCATGTCATCTGGTGAAATTTCACTACCTCATCAATCGATTTGTCATCCTTAACCAGTACCCGTTTTCTAGCAACTGCGTTACTTACTCGATGGTCCCAGGATATACGAGCAATACTTCGAAGACACCTATGATCGAATACTAGTAACCTACGAATATCCTCTACTCTTACCGGCCATGTTTCACTGCCATAAAGTAGGATGGGACGAACTGCAGCGCAGTAAACACGTCCTTTGGTTGATAGACGGATATCTCACCTACGCCATAAATGACGCAAGTTGGCAAAAGCTAGTCGAGCCTTCTGTATCCGTGCTGAGATTTCGTCACATACCGGACCACAAGGGCTGATGAGACTTCCAAGATAAGTGAAGCGGTCGACACACTCAACTACTTCACTCCCTATCACTAGTTCGGGTGTCGATGTTGGTGAAACCAATTCAGGAAATGTTGTCATAATTTGTCAACAAGAGTATTGATCTGGAGATATGAGATGAATGGATCAAGATCAACTTGTCGAAAATCAAGTGAGCTTGTCTAGTGAAAACATCGCTGAAATGCAGAAGAGAGGCAATCAGCGTAGCAGTCGAATGATATTTCTAATCAATCACTTGATTCCTCGGTGTGAATTTAATGCCAGAGTGTTTGTGTGTTGAATGCCTTTACAAGCATGTAAATATCAGGAGCTTTTGACTGATCAAATTATGGAGGTCGATTCACAAGGCCTTCACGAGTCGATCGTTCCCCGACCCATCCAGTAAACTATATAATTTCACTACAGTTGCATCATCGATATTACGATTAGTTTGTTAACATCATTCAGTTCACACAACATTCAAAAACAAAGCAATGAACACATTTCATCCAGTCACTTTTACACACCTCAGTTGAGATCATAAAATGATAACAGGAGATTCAAATTTCAAAACAACTGCCTCATTTATGGGACAACTTACCATCGCTAAAGGTTTTCAGATCTACAAGTCAAAATAAATATTATTTTGCGGTTGATGATAACAGACTGCTCCTTTCATTCATTTCACAAACCATGTTTACATACCACTACACATCTGTCACTTCTGAAAGTCACACAATACGTTGACAGACTGATGTTATCAATATTTTACAGTATCACTGACGTCAACAAATTTTACAATACACACAAATGACAAAATTTATCGTGAACTTACCACTCACTGAAACGATTTCTGAAATGAAGTACAATATATTTACTTAGTGCTGAAAACTACAAGCGATGTCAATTCAACTAAACACATTATATATTGAACAAGTGTGGATATCAACAAGAAAACTGACATGCATTGGTGATTCACTCACTAGTTATCCATTTGCTATTCACATTCACAGTACCCGATTCAAGTGCATTCTTTAACGATGAAAACCACGTGTTTGATGAATATACTTTTTCCATTTCACTCGTTAACACGGCAAGTTGAACATCGATGGTTTTGGCATCATTATTCTTTGGCTTTTGTGATTGATGGATATCACATGACAGAGTAACGGAACTCAGTTTTGGCTCCAATTCCTTCACCACATTCACAACCTTTAGAAAATCACATGAATCGGTCAAATTATTTTGTTGAAGTATTTATGAAAGTGATCATTCTAACTCAAAACGTAAATTTTATGGGTGTTCGTGTAATTATTCATATTTGGATATTTATGTCTAGTCACAAAAATGTTTATCCGGAGTGACAATAACCTAACGCTGAATCATAGTGATATTCAACATTTACCCTTCAATAATAATGTTTCATTTTTACGTATTTTACAAATTTTCACATCAATGTATACGTCCCATTACAACACATTATTTTGGTGGAGTTTTGTTCTCTGAGCTTCATGGTTTGGTCGTGGAGCTTTCATCGTTCTTCTGAACGACATCATCAGCACAAACTTCAGATAGAAGTGAAGTGTTTGAATTTCTCCATATGTGTCTCAATGCTTGTTCTGTGCACCACGACGTTGATTGGTTCTTATTGACCTTAAATTTGTCGTTGTTTATTTCTTTGTTTTGGTTGTGTCTCGCATTGTTTTGATTTTTGTTCTTATGTTTGTGCATGATTTTTCTGATTGGTTGATAAATTGGATTGATTTCAATATGCTTGTTGATTGCTGATTGATCTGAGTGCCAGGCCTCTAAAAATTCTCTGGTGTTTTTGGAGTTTCCCCTGTCTAAGATTTCCACATTTTCCCAATCGAATGAATGTTAGCAGTTGTCCACGTGTATTGATATAAGTGAAGAGATATCATGCCGTTTGACTGCTAATTGATGTTCATGTAGGCGAAGGTGAAGGGGGCGTCCGCTTTGTCCGATGTAGTGTTTTTCGCAGTTGACACAATTTATTTTGTAGATGATGTTTGATTTGTTTTCTTTTGTTACTACATCTTTTGGCTTGCATAAGATTGATTGTAGTGATTTTTCTCGGTTTGTGTGCCACACCTATTCCGAAGGTTTTCAGCATTCTCGTCGCGGTTTCTGATATTCCTTGTATATATGGTAGGGTGATCCTGTTGTTGATTTTTGTGCTTGACTTGAGTTCTAATGCTGCGTGCGGTTGGTATTTTTTGATGAAGTTGATGGGGTATCCGTTCTTCTGAAATACATCCTTTAGGTATTTCTCTTCATTTCTTCGTGCTGCCAGTGTGCTGCAGTGTGTCCTCGCCCTCTTGAACAAATAGTGTACGCAGTTGATTTTGTGAGCTCTTGGGTTGTTGTTATTGTAGTTGAGAATTTGATCCGTATGGGTCGGTTTCCTATATACTTGAGTTTCCAGTTTTCCTGTGTCGGTTCTAGTGATCAATATATCCAAGAATGCTAGTTGGTTTTTTGACTCCTGTTCCATGGTGAACTTGATGTCATCGAAGACGTTGTTGATCAGGTTGTAAGTGTTTTCTAGTTCATTCTTTTTGACAATGACGAAGGTGTCGTCTACGTAGCGAATCCAAATTTTTGGTTTGATCACTGGTAATATAGCGGCTTCTAGTCTTTGCATCACTACCTCTGAGATGAATCCTGATATTGGTGATCCCATTGATGTCCCTTTCGTTTGTTCGTAGATTTTGTTGTTGAATTGAAAGTATGTTGTTAGGCATAAATCGATGAGTTCCTGTAGACTTTGAATTTGAAGCTTCGTGTGTTTAGTGAGGTTTGTGTCGTCGTTGATCAGCAGGGATATCGTTTCTTTTGCTAATTTTGATTCAATTGAGGTGAATAGTGCTGTCACGTCAAAGGATATCATCAGTTCGTCGTTGTTGATTTGGATGTCCTTAATTTTGTCCAGGAATTGTGTAGGGGATTTGATTGAGTGGTTGGCTGAATCTACTAAATGTTTCAGTATTCTTGAAATTTCTTTTGACAAGCTGTACGTTGGTGTTCCGGGGAGTGCTACAATTGGACGTAGTGGGATGTTTGGTTTGTGTATTTTGGGTCTGCCGTAGAATCGAGGAAGTACTGGTCCGTTGGATTTCATTCTCCATTGTTCTTGTTTGTTATTTCTCCTGCTTTGACTAGCTTGTTTAAGGCCTTTGAGATTTGGTTGTCTAATTTTTTGACGGGATTTGTATCCATCAGTTTGTATGTGCTCTTATCTTCCAGTAGTTCTTCGGCTTTTTTGACGTATTCTTCTTTGTCCATGATTACTGTGGTGCGTCCTTTGTCCGCTTGTATTATGACAATATCCTTTCTATTTTTGAATTCTTTTAAGACCTTTTGTTCTTGTGGAGTCAGTTGGTTGTTTTCCTTTGCCTGTTGAGTTAGCGATACTATAGTTTGCCTTATTACTTGTTGTGTTTCTTCACTGAAAGCTCCACGACCAAACCATCCAACTCAGAGAACAAAACTCCACCAAAATCATCCACCTGAGCTACAAATCTTCTCTACCATCTCACAACACATTATTTAATATTAATTGTTGTGCGTTTACAAGATCAATGTTCAGGTTCATTCAAAGATTCATGTGGCCAATATATGGAGATCGATTGAAGTAAAATAAACCCGAATAATGTTATTTTTCACGTCGCTTCATGTAAAAAAGCCCAAGTGATAACTTTTAGACTTACATTTGCACAGTATCTATCCAAAACGTCTAGGGAGTCCCTTACATCATTCTTTGTAATCAGTTCATCCCACTCCTTAACGGAGACAGAGAGTTTAGCCACAACGATATCTAAAACAAACCGGAATCCAAACATGTTAGATGAAAGCATAATATGAACACGAAAATCATTGAAAACGTCAGTATGGCTGTCATGGATGAAAATGTACATCATTCACAATAATCCGTCAGTATCACTGTAAAATTTGTATTGTTTATATGCTGATCAGGATACACTAAAAGTTTCAACGACCATTTATTCAAGTCTCATCATGCTCATA
The DNA here is from genome assembly GCA_944470205.2 of Schistosoma margrebowiei. NCBI lineage: Eukaryota > Metazoa > Platyhelminthes > Trematoda > Strigeidida > Schistosomatidae > Schistosoma > Schistosoma margrebowiei. Next base: position 15,173,681 of record OX104027.1, read on the forward strand.
ATGGATAGATTGATTTTTTATGAAATATTTTGAACGCGCTTAAACTGGGCGGTCCAATATTCGAAGTCCTTAAATAAATGAGCTAAAACAAGAATCAGCAATGCGTGAAGCTAAACAAAACCGGGATGTACACTTCAATTCTCATTCAAACAGAACCCATAAAAATCATCACTCATGACTATGTGCGTTGTAGTTCGAGTGTAAGAGTAAAACATGTGATGCTACTGAACATCTATTCAAATTGTACTGCATGATTTATTCGATATACATAGAAATAGACCTGATTCCATTAACATTTTATACGACACGTGATGGAAGTGCAATTCATCAGATGAGATTACTGTTAAATTAACTTACCTGCATTTGTAAACTCAAGAAACTGCGCTGTCAACAACAAAAGCAAAACAATGGAAATTATGGAGACGAGACATTCACCTGAATTAAGAAACGCTTAATTAGTTTACTGGCAAGTAGACACAACAAGTGATTGATCACTGAGTAATGACTAGCGTTACGTTCACATAATTTTACTAAGGGCTTCGGACATTGAGTGAGACAACCTCTACACAGTATTCACTAAACAAAGAATTCGCGTATAGACAGGAGTTCAGCTGTTGAAGAATAGCTCATTGTTGACATCACAGATTACAGAGCTATTTTATATGGGGTGCAATCCAATATAATGCAACACTTCCTTCAAACTTTCAGACAGATTTCGTTGACGAGTGGCTATCAATATGAACAACGGTTCTAGGGTTTCCTGAGAATGAGCTTTAACCACCGAATAAGTTAGACACATGTTTATCAAGAATTATTCGGCATAATATGAGCTGTATGGTTTTGCATAACGTCGTGGGATAAATTTGTTGAAGTCACTGATTTTCGTCTTTCGTCCCAAAGCAATATCATCACACGCATATTCACATCAATAGACAGTTACTTCATCAATCAGTCGAACACGTCTACTGTGATCCTATTAACCTACTGTGCTTTGAACTCATGTATATTGAACTCAAAGTTTAAATGTTTGTGAGAATCTACAGAGTTTCTAATGTCCTTCTGTGAAAACCTATGATGAATAGGCCAACATCAAATGCTATTCCATGTGATGTGCGATCCAATGTGCTTTGATTGAGTGTCACTAATATTTTTTCCTGTTGACAACTTCATCTCCAACGAGACTGATGTGGAAGTTCATCCGTTAACTCGTCATAAATGTTTTTACAGACGCAAGAAGTACACATAGTTTACTTACATTACACTGTAAACCATGGAGCGACAACAGTGTAGACTGACTGTGGTATGGGGTATGAAACACTGGGTGGCGACACAGTCTAGTGAAGTGTTCACGAGTACAATTTGTGTGTGAACAGTTGTTGTTTATTGCTCTGAGGTCCTATACTACAACGAATCACTAGTTCGCTGTTCTCTGGTCAACACTGACAGCCCAGCTAAGATCAGTTCGTGATTCGAACTAAAAATTGGAACAATTTCACAGGAAATTTAGTCGTTCATTATTCATAGTTCTCGTTTTCGAATAACCAGCCGATTTTCACCATCTCAGTTGCATAAAAATATTTGATCGAATGACGAGACTTCAATTCCCCTACTACTGTTCTGTTTCGTAAGTCATGTTCAGGCATGAATTTTTATTGTTTTGTAAGTAAGACTATTCAGAAGAATGTTCATTCAAACGAATGAGGCGTCAATTGGATTTTTATTAGACTTTCTATTTGACAGAGTAGAGCTGAACAAATCATCACATTTATTTATTGACACTCATTCACTTCGTAGTCTTTCCTTCCTCATAAATGGGAGTTTATAACCTGTTCAATCTTCAATTTTTCTAGTCTAATATTGTTTGATCGGAGTTTCATGTTTTCGTTGTATGTATACAGATCTGAATAAACAATGATCGTTGTCAGAAAACGTGCACTCTTAGCGCCTGACTTCATGTTATCTCCACTTCAAAATTTCATCAAATTTCTAGATTTAAAACACGCCATTACTTCTATCAACGGCAAATATGAAGTAAAGTCAACCTTTCCACTACGCGTTCAATCAGGATATTCTTTCACTGTTTACATCAACCAAAGTAGATTGACTTAAAAGTTCAGTCGTTCAAATTGATATTAAGTAAAAACAGTGTTGAATGAATACATTTTTATGGTTCTTCAGTAAAGATAACAAACCGGGAAGTATTACAAATGATGCTGCGGTCACATTGTATCACGTAAACTAAGGAATTGTCATGCAGTTTGCTAAAGGAATATTGCTTTCCAATACCGTCGTGTTAGCATATTTCAAAATGCTCGCAGTACATGAACAACGCCTTCAACAAGGCTTTCTTGAGGCCTGTAGACTATCAAAGTATCAGAATTCTTAGACTACCCGTAAGTTTATCGCAATTAGTCACAAAGAAGAAGAACGTATTCTGATTACATGCTGATTAATACTTATAGGTGAAGTGTATTGCGATCACAAGAGAACTGATGCTCTGTGTAGGAATGGAATACATGTCAACATCATTGACAACTTGATAAATGCTCATCAACTCATACTAAAGGTTAGTGAATAATGTCATGACTGCTGAGTGATTATCTATGTCGAGAACATCGTCATATGAACAAAAATAAAGATGGTAACGTGCATATAAAAATGTTTGAGCCTTACCTGCATTCCAGACCAGGAAAAAGAATTGAAACCAAACAACCGCTCTTTGTGGTCTAAACATATTTGTACTCCGTAATTCACTAACGTTTTCTGAAGTCAATCAGACAGTTTGCATCCTGATGTCTGTTTAAATACAATGATAATGTGTCTTTTACTCATAATTAAAACGTATATGATTGGCAAGTGAAATGAATGAAGTTATCCTATCAGTCGATGCCACATTTTTAAACTATATCAAGGTCAAAACCAATGTGAATGTGACCATTATTTGAAAAATAATAATAGTAACCATCACGTATAACTAGACAGGGTCCAAACAAATATTCATTCAATCTGCGATAAATCCATCACCTTATTTCTCATTTGTTGACCACCTCATCTATTATGACGCACGAGTGTCATATGAGAACTCGAAATAAAAAGATGTTCAACACCGTCCATCTTCACTTTATCGTGCTCACACTTACCCTGTTAATTTACGTATGCGCTTATTCAGTTTCCGCCTAAAATATTTTAAACTGTGTTGAAAAAAAATGATTATGTAAAGGCCTCATACCAGATAAAGTTACGCTGATGTACAAAATTAAATTTGTCAAAGTACCATTCATTCAATCTCACCTTCATAAACACTTGGTCATTCATAGTACAAGCAAACTCTGAATTATTTTTTCTGATTAGCATTTTTTTAGCGAGTTAGTTCTCTACGGGATGTGGTCGCTAACCTCATGCCCAACCCTCCTTTATCAGGGCATGGGACCGACAGTAATTCTAGAAGAGCTACAGGCAGTTCTATTGTACGGGGCTGAAACTTGGAGAACTAACACAATCATCATTAAAATGGTACACGCATATATAATCATTTTTCTACACAAGATATTCAAAGACTGTTGGCCGGATACTATTAGCAACCGTCTACTGTAGGAGAGAACAAACCAGGTTCCAGTTTAAGAGGAAATTAGGAAAAGATGATGGAAGTGGATAGGACGCACAATGACAAAATCATCAAACTGCATCACGAGACAAGTGCTAACTTGGAATTCTGAAGGCAAACAAAAAAGAGGAAGATCATGGAACACACTGCGCTGAGAATTGGAAGCAAACATTAATAGGATAAATAACAAGTGGGAACACACTGCGCTGAGAATTGGAAGCAAACATTAATAGGATAAATAACAAGTGGGAACAGCTGGAAAGTATTGTTCAGGTCAATTTTGATGGAGACTCCTAGTGTGCAGCCTATGCTTCTCCATGAGGGGTAACAGGCTTAAGTAGCTAAATAAGTAAGTCTTGTTTGTTTGGTTATTATTCACGATAGGTTACTTGTCATTACCGAAAATAGTGACAAATTTGAAATTTTATTTCTAGGAAAAAATATTTCCAATTCACCTGCACGGTAAGCCAAGTAAAGAAAGAGAAAATGAATTGTCACTACTCGTAATCTAAACATGGTTATTACCAAGCAACCATCGGATCATTACATTATTAATAATGTTGCATACAATTAGTTCTCTGGTTAATTACCTGCAGACAATGATTAAGGTCATATCGTAAAAGTAAGGTTACCAGTATGTGAAAAAATACAACTAATCTAATTAGTAAATACCATTGTTTCATTTTAAAATATTACAAACTCATACTCAGTATGAATGAGACCATATTGATGATAATCATAACAACAAGCTAAAAATATGTGATACGTACCAGAAACAACCACTGTTTACAAATAGACTGATATACCTTGTACATTTTCTTGGCTTAAAGTCAAACTACAAGTATTTCAATAGGGATTCAGAATTGATCATCACTGATGAAAGTAAGGGTAAAAGTAATTGTTAAACGATAATACACGCCTCACTATGACTTCACAGAATTTAGTAGAACTATACACGGTACTCTAAATCCGTCTGTAGCTATTCTAGGGCTACTGGTGGTCTCATAATGTCAAATTGTCGGCAACCCCATCCCTCAGAAAACGACATTGCTTATAAAACGCTTACCAGAATAAAAAGTCTTTATAATTTAAACTCTGCACTCTTTGAAGAAAGAATTATTACGCCTGATGATGACAGCCACGAGGCTTTAAAAAAGGACACTTAGTGAATTTAGAAATCTAATGATATTTGTCTCTCTTTAGCTCGAAAGCTCATCAAGTAAACATGGATATATGGAATTCATAAAGTTGGAAACTAACTCGATTGTGTGCCAAGTCAGTGGTAGAGTATTTGAGAGCTTGCGTTCTCTCTACAGTATGAGTTATGATGAACCATTCAACTAGTTATAACACAGTTAGAGAAGTTTTGAAACATCTGCTTGCACAGTCACTTGTTACTGCTCCAGAAGTGATGCTAATTTTGATATATGAAGCAAACACTGAATAAAGTAATGCTGAATCTTCAATAAATGAGAAGAGTTTGACTCAAAGGCGTTAAGTTGATCAGGATTGACATTACACAGAATAAGCTGAAATGAGAGTATCTTATCGAGATGATTGATGCGAATGGTCAAAGCGAGGCTCATAAGATTCCTAGAATCATCTAATTATGGAGCATTTTAAAGTGCATCACCTAAGAAACCATCAGGAGTCGAAGTTGTCACTCATCGTATCAGGTCTTGAATTTGCAACGGAGAATCGAGTCTCGTCAATAGACAGAAACAATGTGATATTAGCAGAACACCGTGATATATCAGCTCTATGGATTTCAAAAATTCCATCACTGATCATTGATCTATAAAACTAAACGGTAAAATAGATAGTGCTACACTATCAAATTATACAAAACAGAATAATTTTATTAAAAACAATATGTAGAAAGATAAAAAAACACAAAAGTTCAAATGCCGGAGCATATTACAAATTAAATGTGTGAAATATGATAAAGAAAATAACATTTATTAAGTAGAAAACTTTATCTTACACATCAAAGAAAGTTCATAAAGACTGGATAAGAAATAAGTTGGATGTCAATTAAGCGGTAAAATATCTACAGATCCAGTGCAAAATCAAAAGAATGTAGGATTATGTTATGATCTAAACATGGTTATTACCAAGCAACCATCGGATCATTTCATGATTAATAATGCTGCATACAATTAGTTCTCTGGTTAATTACCTGCAGACAATGATTAAGGTCATATCGTAAAAGTAAGGTTACCAGTATATGAAAAGATACAACTAATCTAATTAGTAAATACCATTGTTTCATTTTAAAATATTACAAACTCATACTCAGTATGAATGAGACCATATTGATGATAATCATAACAACAAGCTAAAAATATGTGATACGTGCCAGAAACAACCACTGTTTACAAATAGACTGATATACCTTGTACATTTTCTTGGCTTAAAGTCAAACTACAAGTATTTCAATAGGGATTCAGAATTGATCATCACTGATGAAAGTAAGGGTAAAAGTAATTGTTAAACGATAATACACGCCTCACTATGACTTCACAGAATTTAGTAGAACTATACACGGTACTCTAAATCCGTCTGTAGCTATTCTAGGGCTACTGGTGGTCTCATAATGTCAAATTGTCGGCAACCCCATCCCTCAGAAAACGACATTGCTTATAAAACGCTTACCAGAATAAAAAGTCTTTATAATTTAAACTCTGCACTCTTTGAAGAAAGAATTATTACGCCTGATGATGACAGCCACGAGGCTTTAAAAAAGGACACTTAGTGAATTTAGAAATCTAATGATATTTGTCTCTCTTTAGCTCGAAAGCTCATCAAGTAAACATGGATATATGGAATTCATAAAGTTGGAAACTAACTCGATTGTGTGCCAAGTCAGTGGTAGAGTATTTGAGAGCTTGCGTTCTCTCTACAGTATGAGTTATGATGAACCATTCAACTAGTTATAACACAGTTAGAGAAGTTTTGAAACATCTGCTTGCACAGTCACTTGTTACTGCTCCAGAAGTGATGCTAATTTTGATATATGAAGCAAACACTGAATAAAGTAATGCTGAATCTTCAATAAATGAGAAGAGTTTGACTCAAAGGCGTTAAGTTTGTAGCGGTAAATAAATCCCCAAACTAAATAGCTCCATAGGTTTTCGACATTGAATGCTGACCATATGTTTTAGTGGACTCATCTAGCTGAAGGCGCTCGGTCATGCATCCGCACCAGATCACGTGCTGTAACGCTGTGCTCAACATCAACTGCAATCACTAGCCAGATTAGATCAGAGATTCCCGATATATTGGTTATCGCCAAATACACTCTTCAGATCTCCTCGACTCTCTCTTCTGATTTCTTTCGGTGGGAACAAAGCATATTAGGAGATGTTACTGGTAGAAGCGTTGTCAAACACTGAATACCTGTATCATCATCATTGGTAAGCCCGACGTGATCTGGTACACCTAACTGCAACTGTGAGTCTGTTCCTTTTTGAGATTTTTATATATTATTACCTTATTTTTTTTAAACATTGTGATTTTTTTTCGTGTTTTTCCTTGGATATATTTTCCCCTCGTTCATTATCGTACTTCATATTTCATCATGGCTGAACAGACACCCAAAGTACTCAAGCTTAAGACTTTGTCCCCGCCTTCGTTTCAGCTCATGCCTTTCTGGCCCGACAATATCAAAGCCTGGTTCTGCTACGCAGAATCCGATTTCTCCGAGCACGGCGTGATCGACACACGTGCACAATTCCTCGCAGTAGTCAAGGCACTACCGCGCGAATTCAACAGGTACGTAACACCTAGTATGTTTACTAGTGATGTTTCCGATCCTTACGAAATCTTGAAACGTTCGATTCTTAAACGAGGAGACCTAACCGGTCGACAAAGGTTAGATCAACTCTTCAATAACATCGACCTGCAACACGGTTCTGCGACTGACATATTGCAATGAATGAGAGAAGTGATAAGCCTAAGAACTTTCGACGAAGGTCTATTTAAACAACCTTTCTTGTCTAAACTTCCTCAACAGGTGCAAGCGGTTCTGGTCTCGTTTCAGAACAACGCCTTAGACGAGCTAGCTGCATCTGCCGATCGTATTTTAGAAATACGAAATCGTCTACTTCAGAGGTATTTTCCGTCAAAGAAAAGCCTCACACAACTCAGAATGACATAACCGAGTTATGTCATACACTCACGCATTATCTTAATCTTCGTAACGACCGTAGTCGCTCACGCAGTCCACGTATAAGCATTTTGCGTAAACGATCTGTCTCTAGACCACGAGAGACGGATAACCCCGACTGGTGCTGGTATCATAACCAGTATGGAAAATCTTCCAGAAATTGCAGAAAACCCTGCAATTTTCCAAACACGAAAACGACTGACTCGAAAAACAACTCGGGAAACTTCCAAGCCGGCACACGTTAACGGCAACCGTAGCCGGCGAACATAGCTCTCTGTTGTACGTCACAGATGTGACAACGAGAGTTCGCTACCTCGTCGACACTGGCGCAGAAGTTAGCGTTCTCCCAGCAAATCATAACGACCGGCTCCACGAATCAACTCTAAACTTACAGGCGGCAAATGGAAAACCGGTCGCCACGTATGGCAAAAGGTACGTCTACCTTAACGTGGGTTTACACAAACCCATTCATTGGATTTTCGTTGTTGCAGATGTTTCTATGCCAATCATTGGTATGGATCTTCTACAACATCATAATCTAATCATCGACACGCGCAAACGGAGGCTAGTAGACGGAAACACTAAATTATCCGTTTGCGTAACTTCCTTTTCTGGTTGCAGATTATCCCCAGTCGCAGTTAAGCATATGATAGACCCAATCTATCAACCACTACTCGACAAGTACCCTGGAATACAACAAACTCAACCGAAACTACCGTGTGTAACCAGCAATGTTACACATCACATCACGACTACAGGACCACCTGTATTCTCTAAAGCACGACGACTAGCTCCGGAAAAGCTGAGGTTAGCGAAAAACGAATTCGATCACATGATAGACTTAGGAATCATACGACCGTCAAACAGCCCTTATGCATCTCCGTTGCACATGGTCCCTAAAAAGGACAGCAACGATTGGCGTCCAACTGGTGACTATCGGCGATTGAATGCAAAAACCATTCCCGATCGTTACCCGTTGCCTCACATTCACGATTTGACAGCTACCTTGAAAGGTACAACTGTCTTTTCGAAAATCGACTTGGTTAAAGCGTATAACCAAAGCCCTATGGCTACTAACGACATACCGAAAACAGCTATCATAACTCCTTTCGGACTCTATGAATTTTTGCGAATGCCGTTCGGTCTAAGAAACGCTGCGCAAACATTCCAAAGATTCATAGATGACGTTTTTCGAGGTCTCAACTTCGTACATGCGTATGTTGATGACTGCTTAATCGCAAGTCCGGACAGAGAATCACATCTCAAGCATCTGGATCTTGTTTTCGAACGATTACAAAAACATGGCATTACTGTAAACGTTCAGAAATGCCAATTCGGAACCGACTCGTTTGATTTCCTAGGACACACTATCGATGCTCAAGGCATTCGACCTCTTAGGACCAAAGGGGCGGCCATTCTGGATTACCCAGAACCGACCAACGTCAAGCAATTACGCACGTTTAACGGCCTGGTAAGTTTCTATAGACGCTTCATACCGAAATGCGCATTACTTATGAAACCTCTTACTGACCAACTTCGTGGAAATGCGAAATCCATTAATTTGGACGACACCGCACGAAAAGCATTCTCCACAGTTAAGGAACTGATCGCTAAAGCAACAATGCTCGCACATCAGGACACTGAAGCACCCATTAGTATCGCAGTAGACGCATCCGACTCGGCAATCGGAGGAGTCTTACAACAATGAGTTAACAACTCCTGGCAACCCTTGGCATTTTTCTCTAGACGGTTGCTAGACACCGAATCGAGATACAGCACATTCGGTAGGGAACTCCTAGCTATGTATTATGCTGTACGGCATTTTCAACACTATATCGAAGGCCGTGAATTCACTCTATTCACTGACCATAAACCGCTCACTTTCTCGTTAAGCTCTCCTTCTGACAAGTACTCTCCCCGTGAGTCTCGACAACTGGACTACATTTCGCAGTTTACTTCAGATATTCAACATATTTCTGGAGCAAACAATGTAGTTGCAGACGCCTTGTCTCGAATAAATTCCTTGAACAGTTTCCAAGGAATCGACCTTCTTAAACTCGCCCAGCTTCAAAAAGAAGACACTGATCTTCAGTAAGAGTTATCGTCCACAACCCTTAAACTACGCATCAAGCAGATGGGAACAGGTAAGGAAACCTTACTTTGTGACACATCTACAGGTAGGGATCGCCCAATCGTCCTGAAACATTATCGACGCAATGTCTTCAACACATTGCACAAACTTTCTCATCCAGGTGTTCTTGCAACCATCAAGCTCATAGCAGAACGTTTTTGCTGGCCTGGTATGAATAAAGACGTGAGGGAGTGGGCACGCTCCTGTGTAAGCTGCCAAAAATCTAAGGTCATCAGACACAACAAAAGTCCCTTAGGCTCATTTAAAACTCCCGATGCTCGTTTCGACCATGTTCATCTGGATTTGGTAGGACCTTTACCGGATTCAAATGGATACTCTTACCTTTTAACCTGTGTAGATAGTTTCACTCGATGGCCAGAAGCAGTACCTATCAAGGACATCACTGCTGAAACAGTGGCCCGAACCTTCGTCGAACGATGGGTAGCAAACTTCGGTTGCCCTTCAACCATCACTACAGACCGCGGACGTCAGTTTGAGTCTGAACGTTTCCGTCGTCTGACCACACTATTAGGAAGCACTCGCTTCCGAACGACCGCCTACCACCCACAAGCAAACGGGTTGGTAGAACGCTTTCACTGACAACTAAAAGCTTCACTATCAGCTGCAAACGTTTCACAGTGGACCGACGCTCTTCCACTCGTCCTACTAGGTATCCGCAATGCAGTGAAAGCTGGCATTAGATACACTGCGGCTCAACTCGTTTATGGAACGACACCTCGACTTCGAGGAGAATTCGTGGATCCTTCACCCTCTTCAATGAGCATGGATCTAACCTCCTACACGAACAGGCTTACAAACGCAATGCGTTCAGTTAAACCTGCTTCCACTCGACCTCAATCAACTGATGTTTTCATTCAACCTGACTTACGATATAGTACACACGTTTTCGTTCGTCGAGACTCGCATCGACGACCTTTCGAATCGGCATACGAAGGACCTTTCAAAGTTCTTCAACGCGAACCGAAGTACTATATAATCGATAAGAACGAAACCAAAGATAGCATCAGCATCGATCGCCTCAAAGCAGCGTATTTAGAAGGAAATCCTATCTACGTGGATTTTCCTTCGACACAATTGAACGACACGACTCCGACACTTATAATGCCTCATCCGACAGCCAACACACACGATGATACTTCGACAGTATCCGAAAATAAACTTAAAACGACGCGTTCTGGAAGAAGAGTGAGATTTCCAGAACATTTAAACGACTATTGCACGTAAGGCACTTCTCGACATTTTCTATATTATTAAAAAATAATTTTTTTTTAAATAGGCTTATATATTTTCATTTCTATTTCTAAAAAAAACAAAAAAACGATTTTACGAGTTTATTTTCCTTTTTTACGCACATACGAGTGTATTTTCGACATGCACTTACATTTTCTTTCTTCTTTTCCAGGACGGCTGGAAAAGAACGATGACGTTTATGAGGATACGAAATTTTCATTGTACATTTCTTTTTTTACTATGTTGTACTCCGGTCCCATATAGTAAGGAAAGACGACCAGACGCTGCTAAATTTAGTAAGCTATCAGAAGAGCGTTTACCAACGACAAACTCGTTGGGTTTAAACTTCTGGCTGGCCACGTCTTAGGGTCATCGCTGCCCCACTAGAAGGGGAGTGATCTGTAGCGGTAAATAAATCCCCAAACTAAATAGCTCCATAGGTTTTCGACATTGAATGCTGACCATATGTTTTAGTGGACTCATCTAGCTGAAGGCGCTCGGTCATGCATCCGCACCAGATCACGTGCTGTAACGCTGTGCTCAACATCAACTGCAATCACTAGCCAGATTAGATCAGAGATTCCCGATATATTGGTTATCGCCAAATACACTCTTCAGATCTCCTCGACTCTCTCTTCTGATTTCTTTCGGTGGGAACAAAGCATATTAGGAGATGTTACTGGTAGAAGCGTTGTCAAACACTGAATACCTGTATCATCATCATTGGTAAGCCCGACGTGATCTGGTACACCTAATTGCAACTGTGAGTCTGTTCCTTTTTTGAGATTTTTATGTATTATTACCTTAATTTTTTTTAAACATTGTGATTTTTTTTCGTGTTTTTCCTTGGATATATATATATTTTCCCCTCGTTCATTATCGTACTTCATATTTCATCATGGCTGAACAGACACCCAAAGTACTCAAGCTTAAGACTTTGTCCCCGCCTTCGTTTCAACTCATGCCTTTCTGGCCCGACAATATCGAAGCTTGGTTCTGCTACGCAGAAGCTGACTTTTCCGAGCACGTGATCGACACACGTTCACAATTCCTCGCAGTAGTCAAGGCACTACCGCGCGAATTCAACAGGTACGTAACACCTAGTATGTTTACTAGTGATGTTTCCGATCCTTACGAAATCTTGAAACGTTCGATTCTTAAACGAGGAGACCTAACCGATCGACAAAGGTTAGATCAACTCTTCAATAACATCGACCTGCAACGCGGTTCTGCGACTGACATGTTGCAAAGAATGAGAGAAGTGATAGGCCTAAGGACTTTCGATGAAGGTCTATTTAAACAACTTTTCTTGTCTAAACTTCCTCAACAGGTGCAAGCGGTTCTGGTCTCGTTTCAGAACAACGCCTTAGACGAGCTAGCTGCATCTGCCGATCGTATTTTAGAAATACGAAATCGTCTACTTCAGAGGTATTTTCCGTCAAAGAAAAGCCTCACACAACTCAGAATGACATAACCGAGTTATGTCATACACTCACGCATTATCTTAATCTTCGTAACGACCGTAGTCGCTCACGCAGTCCACGTATAAGCATTTTGCGTAAACGATCTGTCTCTAGACCACGAGAGACGGATAACCCCGACTGGTGCTGGTATCATAACCAGTATGGAAAATCTTCCAGAAATTGCAGAAAACCCTGCAATTTTCCAAACACGAAAACGACTGACTCGAAAAACAACTCGGGAAACTTCCAAGCCGGCACACGTTAACGGCAACCGTAGCCGGCGAACATAGCTCTCTGTTGTACGTCACAGATGTGACAACGAGAGTTCGCTACCTCGTCGACACTGGCGCAGAAGTTAGCGTTCTCCCAGCAAATCATAACGACCGGCTCCACGAATCAACTCTAAACTTACAGGCGGCAAATGGTAAACTGATCGCCACGTATGGCAAAAGGTACGTCTACCTTAACGTGGGTTTACGCAAACCCATTCATTGGATTTTCGTTGTTGCAGATGTTTCTATGCCAATCATTGGTATGGATCTTCTACAACATCATAATCTAATCATCAACACGCGCAAACGGAGGCTAGTAGACGGAAACACTAAATTATCCGTTTGCGTAATTTCTTTTTCTGGTTGTAGATTATCCCCAGTCACAGTTAAGCATATGATAGACCCACTCTATCAACCACTACTCGACAAGTACCCGGGGATACAACAAACTCAACCGAAACTACCGTGTGTAACCATCAATGTTACACATCACATCACGACTACAGGACCACCTGTATTCTCTAAAGCACGACGACTAGCTCCGGAAAAGCTGAGGTTAGCGAAAAACGAATTCGATCACATGATAGACTTAGGAATCATACGACCGTCAAACAGCCCTTATGCATCTCCGTTGCACATGGTCCCTAAAAAGGACAGCAACGATTGGCGTCCAACTGGTGACTATCGGCGATTGAATGCAAAAACCATTATCGATCGTTACCCGTTGCCTCACATTCACGATTTGACAGCTACCTTGAAAGGTACAACTGTCTTTTCGAAAATCGACTTGGTTAAAGCGTATAACCAAAGCCCTATGGCTACTAACGACATACCGAAAACAGCTATCATAACTCCTTTCGGACTCTATGAATTTTTGCGAATGCCGTTCGGTCTAAGAAACGCTGCGCAAACATTCCAAAGATTCATAGATGACGTTTTTCGAGGTCTCAACTTCGTACATGCGTATGTTGATGACTGCTTAATCGCAAGTCCGGACAGAGAATCACATCTCAAGCATCTGGATCTTGTTTTCGAACGATTACAAAAACATGGCATTACTGTAAACGTTCAGAAATGCCAATTCGGAACCGACTCGTTTGATTTCCTAGGACACACTATCGATGCTCAAGGCATTCGACCTCTTAGGACCAAAGTGGCGGCCATTCTGGATTACCCAGAACCGACCAACGTCAAGCAATTACGCACGTTTAACGGCCTGGTAAGTTTCTATAGACGCTTCATACCGAAATGCGCATTACTTATGAAACCTCTTACTGACCAACTTCGTGGAAATGCGAAATCCATTAATTTGGACGACACTGCACGCAAAGCATTCTCTACAGTTAAGGAACTAATCGCTGAAGCAACAATGCTCGCACATCAGGACACTGAAGCACCCATTAGTATCGCAGTAGACGCATCCGACTCGGCAATCGGAGGAGTCTTACAACAATGGGTTAACAACTCCTGGCAACCCTTGGCATTTTTCTCTAGACGGTTGCTAGACACCGAATCGAAATACAGTACATTCGGTAGGGAACTCCTAGCTATGTATTGTGCTGTACGCCATTTTCAACACTATATCGAAGGCCGTGAATTCACTCTATTCACTGACCATAAACCGCTCACTTTCTCGTTAAGCTCTCCTTCTGACAAGTACTCTCCCCGTGAGTCTCGACAACTGGACTACATTTCGCAGTTAACTTCAGATATTCAACATATTTCTGGAGCAAACAATGTAGTTGCAGACGCCTTGTCTCGAATAAATTCCTTGAACAGTTCCCAAGGAATCGACCTTCTTAAACTCGCCCAGCTTCAAAAAGAAGACACTGATCTTCAGTAAGAGTTATCGTCCACAACCCTTAAACTACGCATCAAGCAGATGGGAACAGGTAAGGAAACCTTACTTTGTGACACATCTACAGGTAGGGATCGCCCAATCGTCCTGAAACATTATCGACGCAATGTCTTCAACACATTGCACAAACTTTCTCATCCAGGTGTTCTTGCAACCATCAAGCTCATAGCAGAACGTTTTTGCTGGCCTGGTATGAATAAAGACGTGAGGGAGTGGGCACGCTCCTGTGTAAGCTGCCAAAAATCTAAGGTCATCAGACACAACAAAAGTCCCTTAGGCTCATTTAAAACTCCCGATGCTCGTTTCGACCATGTTCATCTGGATTTGGTAGGACCTTTACCGGATTCAAATGGATACTCTTACCTTTTAACCTGTGTAGATAGTTTCACTCGATGGCCAGAAGCAGTACCTATCAAGGACATCACTGCTGAAACAGTGGCCCGAACCTTCGTCGAACGATGGGTAGCAAACTTCGGTTGCCCTTCAACCATCACTACAGACCGCGGACGTCAGTTTGAGTCTGAACGTTTCCGTCGTCTGACCACACTATTAGGAAGCACTCGCTTCCGAACGACCGCCTACCACCCACAAGCAAACGGGTTGGTAGAACGCTTTCACCGACAACTAAAAGCTTCACTATCAGCTGCAAACGTTTCACAGTGGACCGACGCTCTTCCACTCATCTTACTAGGTATCCGCAATGCAGTGAAAGCTGACACTGGATACACTGCGGCTCAACTCGTTTATGGAACGACACTTCGACTTCCAGGAGAATTCGTGAATCTTTCATCCTCTTCAATGAACATGGATCTAACCTCCTACACGAACAGGCTTACAAACGCAATGCGTTCAGTTAAACCTGCTTCCACTCGACCTCAATCAACTGATGTTTTCATTCAACCTGACTTACGATATAGTACACACGTTTTTGTTCGTCGAGACTCGCATCGACGACCTTTCGAATCGACATACGAAGGACCTTTCAAAGTTCTTCAACGCGAACCGAAGTACTATATAATCGATAAGAACGGAACCAACGATAGCATCAGCATCGATCGCCTCAAAGCAGCGTATTTAGAAGGAAATCCTATCTACGTGGATTTTCCTTCGGTACAATTGAACGACACGACTCCGACACTTATAATGCCTCATCCGACAACCAACACACACGATGATTCTGCGACAGTATCCGAAAATAAACTTAAAACGACGCGTTCTGGAAGAAGAGTGAGATTTCCAGAACATCTAAACGACTATTGCACGTAAGGCACTTCTCGACATTTTCTATATTATTAAAAAAAATTTTTTTTTAAATAGGCTTATATATTTTCATTTCTATTTCTAAAAAAAACAAAAAAACGATTTTATGAGTTTTTTTTCCCTTTTTTTACGCACATACGAGTGTATTTTCGACATGCACTTACATTTTCTTTCTTCTTTTCCAGGACGGCTGAAAAAGAACGATGACGTTTATGAGGATCCGAAATTTTCATTGTACATTTCTGTTTTTACTATGTTGTACCCCGGTCCCATATAGTAAGGAAAGACGACCAGACGCTGCTAAATTTAGTAAGCTATCAGAAGAGTGTTTACCAACGACAAACTCGTTGGGTTAAACTTCTGGCTGGCCACGTCTTAGGGTCATCACTGGCCCACTAGGGGGGGAGTGATCTGTAGCGGTAAATAAATCCCCAAACTAAATAGCTCCATAGGTTTTCGACATTGAATGCTGACCATATGTTTTAGTGGACTCATCTAGCTGAAGGCGCTCGGTCATGCATCCGCACCAGATCACGTGCTGTAACGCTGTGCTCGACATCAACCGCAATTACTAGCCAGATTAGATCAGAGATTCCCGATATATTGGTTATCGCCAAATACACTCTTCAGATCTCCTCGACTCTGTCTTTTGATTTCTCTCGGTGGGAACAAAGCATGTTAGGAGGTGTTACTGGTAGAAGCGTTGTCAAACACTGAATACCTGTATCATCATCAAGTTGATCAGGATTGACGTTACACAGAATAAGCTGAAATGAGAGTATCTTATCGAGATGATTGATGCGAATGGTCAAAGCGAGGCTCATAAGATTCCTAGAATCATCTAATTATGGAGCATTTTAAAGTGCATCACCTAAGAAACCATCAGGAGTCGAAGTTGTCACTCATCGTATCAGGTCTTGAATTTGCAACGGAGAATCGAGTCTCGTCAATAGACAGAAACAATGTGATATTAGCAGAACACCGTGATATATCAGCTCTATGGATTTCAAAAATTCCATCACTGATCATTGATCTATAAAACTAAACGGTAAAGTAGATAGTGCTGAACTATCAAATTATACAAAACAGAATAATTTTATTAAAAACAATATGTAGAAAGATAAAAAAACACAAAAGTTCAAATGCCGGAGCATATTACAAATTAAATGTGTGAAATATGATAAAGAAAATAACATTTATTAGGTAGAAAACTTTATCTTACACATCAAAGAAAGTTCATAAAGACTGGATAAGAAATAAGTTGGATGTCAATTAAGCGGTAAAATATCTACCGATCTAATGCAAAGAATGATGATAATTTATGAAAGTAAAATGAACAAAGCACAGTCAAGTAAAATGAGAACAAAATCCGTATTTGACAAAATTCAAGTACTGATATTTATCTTGAGCATATTACTGAAGAAATTGAATATGTAGCAAACAGGAATGTATTCATCAGAAGTCGTGAACAATGGAGTGATATATGTGTTGAGTATGATGTTAGGTTTGAAGCTCCACGTGTTCACGTAGACTGCGAACGAGAACAATACTCAGTGACCAAAGACCAGTAATCTAACTATTGACGCGTCCCAGCCCCGCTATCTAGAAGGAGAAGTTCAGGCTTGGTATGGAAAATATATTCTGCAAACGGCCAGAGAAACGAGCGAGCAAGCAAGCAAACAAGCAGCAGCGAACACTCAGACACAATTTAAACGTATATATATATATATATATATATATATATATATATATATATATATATATATATATATATATATATATATATATATATATATATATATATATATATATATATATATATATATATATATATATATATATATATATATATATATATATATAAGATCGATATTGTCATATTAACATGTTTTTTTAAACATGACTCATTCAGTTCATCAATCGACAGGCACTCGAATATTGAATCGATAAGTTCATCATTTGACTTCCATTCAAATATTTAAATATTTAATCGATGAGTCAATCGATATGATAAAATTACAGATATGAATTTTAAGGATATACCGTCCCAACACTCCTCCCATTTTTAATAGCGTGCTTTTCCGGGGTCGACTTGCATTTTGACTGTAGTTCGCCGCTGACGGAGTGCCCACCTTCTGGGACGGGGATCAGCTTGCTGTTGAGCTTCTTGTGGTGGGGCTGCAGGTAAGTTGAAAGTATCAAGCAAGATGTCGAGGGGAAGATTTACTTCATTTGATGGGTGGTCTGGGGAAATCCGCTTACGTAGTTGGTTTCGGTGTCTAGTCCACGTGTCTCTTCCCACCTTTACCTCGTACATAACTTGACCTAGCCTTTCACCCACACGTGCTTCGATCCAAGGACCATGATTTGCTCTGTAGTCTCGAGAAAACACGGGGCATCCAACCTCGTACGCTGGAAGCTTCTGAAATTTGGTATGAGATGGTGGTGGTGTGGTTCTTGGGCACATGAGACTGTGGATCGTTCTCAATTTCCTTCCAATCAGGATCTCTGCCGGGGACTTCTGCTGTGGTAGCATATCACTAGGTGTTGTTCGGTAAACAAACAAGAAATTCTGCAGTGTTTCTACCGGCGTCCCCTCCCCTTTCGACTTCATTAGAGCTCTCTTAAATGTATCTACAAATCTTTCTGCTTGTCCATTTGACTATGAGTGGTAAGGTGGAGAGCGAAATGCTTGATCGATAGGCGTTTGCAAAATTCTTGAAATTGACTTGAGGTGAATTGCGAACCATTATCGGAAACGAATATATCCGGTAATTCGTTTCGAGAGAATATCTCTGTCAAAAGTTGTATCGTTTGAGTTGTCGTTGGTGGCATGAAGTGAACGATTTCTGGCCATTTCGAAAAGGCGTCAACAACAACTAGATAGGTGATTCCATTGATTGGGCCTGCGAAATCGACATGTATCCTGGACCAAGGATACTCAGGCTGTGGCCATGGGACCGGCAGTATTTTTGCGTTACACTTGGCTGCTTGCTGACACTGTGCACGGTCCTCTGTCAATAGGGAGGCAATAACTGCATCTTCGCCGGCCGTATGATGTTCGCTGGTTGAAAACTCCGTCATTAGTTCTTTCGAATATGCTTCAGGTTCATGAGGTTGTTTCACCAGATGGCATACGGTGCTTAACGGAAGGTCAGCTAAATGTAGCCGGTCAAACAAGTCTAACCCAAGTAGATTAAGATCAGCTGTTGTGATGTAACATAACCCGGTAAACGTCGAATCATGAAAAGACACTTTACAATCTAGTTGTCCCAACAAACGTAGATAATAACCACACGCGGTTCGCGGTTTTTGTGTTGTCGGCACCAGGCGTGGTCTTCCCATTCTGATCCAAGATTTTCGTGAGAGAATCGTTACACCAGATGCAGTGACTATTTGCAATCTAAGAGGGTGCCCATTAATATTAAGGGTAATAAATTTCCTCTCAACTGGGGTTGAGTTCTCACAGCTTGCTATTAGACTCAACGAATTCGCGATGGATCTAGGCGTAGGTTTTCTGATACCTCTGGAGTTTCTCGGCTTCTTTTTTCGACAAAAACCATCTTTATGACCCACCGCATTACATTTCCTGCACCGATGTTGCTTATATGGATAGTATCGAACAAAATGCCATGCACCGGAGTGCCAGCATTGAGCAGGAGGATTCGTTTTTGTCTGTCGACCTGAACGAGATGTCGCTGGGGCAGATTTATGCGAGTTGAGTGGTTGCTGGACTACATGAACTTCGGTACGATTTGAACCACCACGCTGGACCATTGTAGTATCACGCTGTAGATTGATTAGACGTTGATATTCATTTGCAATATCATTAAGAGTTAGTTTTGGGTCTTGGTCCAATCGACTTAGCAAACGTGTTCTAATGTCACTGAACTTCTGCGATTGAAGGCTGCAGATGAGAATGAGTGCTTTAAATTGATCTTCAGTAAGCGACTTCAATCGGAAACGTTCACATTCTCGGTTGACAATACCCACATTTGTGAGAAAATCAGCATCTTCGTTCATAGTGAGCTTCAAACATCGATAGCGCGCATTGAATAGTGAGGAGTTGTCTCCGAATTGTTGGCTCAATGACTGGACAGTGTCGGAGAATGAACGATCGCGTGGGTTTAAAGGCAGGATTAGATTGTAATACTTGTCTAGTTCACTAGGACCCAACTTTCGAAGCAGCAAGCGGACCTAGCAAGCATCATCCTGGTTGGCAAAGTCAAATTTGAATAAGTCTTCGTAACGTCGAAATCACATATCAAACGTGACATTGGATTCTGGATCGTAATGAAACTCGTAGATACTGTTAGCAATACCATCAACTGACAGTGCAGTAAAAGTAGGATTAGAACTGCTTGGTTGAGAATTAGACGTAAGCTTTGCATCTGCTAACATTTGAATAAGTTTCATCTGCTGCTCGAGTAATAATTCAAGTTTAGATGGATCCATGTTTCCGAAATCACCGTCGCCAAATTGTTAGGTTTGAAGCTTCACGGGTTCACGTAGACTGCGAACGAGAACAATACTCAGTGACCAAAGACCAGTAATCTAACTATTGACGCGTCCCAGCCCCGCTATCTAGAAGGAGAAGTTCAGGCTTGGTATGGAAAATATATTCTGCAAACGGCCAGAGAAACGAGCGAGCAAGCAAGCAAACAAGCAGCAGCGAACACTCAGACACAATTTAAACGTATATATATATATATATATATATATATATATATATATATATATATATATATATATATATATATATAAGATCGATATTGTCATATTAACATGTTTTTTTAAACATGACTCATTCAGTTCATCAATCGACAGGCACTCGAATATTGAATCGATAAGTTCATCATTTGACTTCCATTCAAATATTTAAATATTTAATCGATGAGTCAATCGATATGATAAAATTACAGATATGAATTTTAAGGATATACCGTCTCAACACATGATGAATGTAAAGATTCAAAAATTTACAAATTAATCAAAGTTAGACATGTATAGTTTACGATGCTTACTCACTAGTCTAGAAATTGATCAACAGTAATCGAGCTCGAGATAGTTGGATACCACTGCAGGGTACACGTTGGTGTATTCACACTGATGACGAGCTTCATACTAAAAAGCCTACCAATGCATTCAACTCGTTTGTAATCTTCCAGAATATTTCAGCTGTTTATATAAATAATGAAAATAAGGCAGTCTCCACAAACTGACACGAAGTTATAAAGTATGTGCTCAAAAGTAACTAGAATAAAAGTGTAATTCATGAGTCATAAATGATCGTTTGAAATAATGTGTGTTCAGAAATATGAATATGTATTCGTCTGATTGTACAGCTCCACTTCAACACCAGTGTAGAACCATGACAAGGAACTAATTGTGTATTCTACGACCAATAATAGAAGGGATCAAAATTTAGATAAGTAATGTAACTATTTGTGATCATACAAATATTATCGATATACAATGAGTTGTAGATGGTATTCATCTCAGATATAGTTTAAGTAGAAAATCAAACATACTTTTAATGCTAGCATGTGGATTCCTCAACTGAATCAGTTCTCGATTCACCTAGCAAACCGAAATCGTGTGCTCCCGCTAGTTAAGTTGGTTGGTGAAACGGTACATCTGTCTTGGCAATTAACAAGAAAGCACAACTGGTAAGATCGACACTCACGCATGTAACTAGGTAGTTGAGTAGCGTCCAAAGCTTATTCCATGCGAAATGATGTCTTCATTTTCTAATTTCTGAAATAAGAATACACATATTTCTAACTAACAGTTATCAAGTGATTTTAACTCGAACTGTGTTATTGAGTCTTTAATTTCCATCGGTTAACTATGTTTTGACATCAAACATTCTGTTATTCATGTAATTAATAGTAATAATGGTATAGTTGTATTGTAGTGAACAATCATAAAGTGAATGCTTAATTTGCAAATGTTCATCTTTTGTCTCATAAAGACTGAGACTTCATTGTTCTTGCACTCTCATACAAATTGCATTCTGTTCCCATTCTTTACTGTTCGATCCTCTTATCTCTCTGCTGCCAGACGTTATGTTCACGACTAACATCATATACTACTTATGTAAATATAAGTAGCACACACCACAGTAACTGCTAAAATGCTTCATATTTTGTTCAGGAAGATTTGTGAGGAATATGTTAGTGTTATGCCACAACATAGATTGTCCAAATAGATCACATATAAGTGTTATCAGAAATTAATCAGACATTAGATTAAGTGTCATTGATTTCAAGAAATATTCCCTGATGACTTTAGTTTATGCATTTTGGATACACGGCATAACTTGCAAAACCCAGCTACTTTGTGATTGATTTTATGTAAACTTGTATCCAGAGTTTTCAATGCCCACAGTTTCAACAGAATCGACTTGATCGGAACTAATTGACAAAATATTCAGGAACCATATTTTTTTGGTCTCACTGGAAAAACGTGAAAATTCTCTGAAGGTAGGCAGAACATGCGATGCGGAAATCATCAAACTGCATCACGAGGCAAGTGCTAACTTGGAATCCTCAAGGGGAAAGGAAAAGTGGAAGCCGCCGTACTTCGATTATGAAGACGAAAAAGCTCCGCACGCACAGGGAGTTGTTCCAATGCTGTCCGAATAAGTACAAAAACCACCCTTAAGATTCAAACCTCATGGATCCAGAATCACCAAATCATCACTCAAAGCATATGAGGGGATTACAATAAATGCTTCTCAGTATTATGCAGCCATAAATGAAGCAGATATCAAAAGAATGAATATCTTTTTAAAAAAACTGGGAACGACTGTTCAGGACAGAGTTTGATGGATAACTCTGATGCTTCTCCTCGAGGAATAACAGGCGTAGTATGTAGGTATTAACGACAATACGAAATCAACTACTGGTTGGTCTAAACACACACAATCATATGAAAAAACTGTTACGCTTTTGTGAACCAGAAACTAAAAGTTTAAATCTGAAGTTGGACATTCTAATGATATTTCATAACTTGGTAATATTTCGGAAAACTATCGTAACGAGATGACATTTTGGATCCCTTGTTTCAATCACTTTGTGGCTGCTTAAATCATTCAATGCGAGAAGCCTTTAATTGACTGATCCACCGATGTAAAATGTCTTCGAACATTTCCAATGAAAACCAATGTATTTATCCCAGTAATATAGTTGAAATTGAATGCAACATCAGGGTATTACAATAGAATATCTGCCAAATAATACATTTCTCAGACGTTTTCAGGAACATTCTAACACAACACAATCTCGACGTACTAACACAAAATAATGGATGTCCAACAAACGGATTTCAGTATGAGGAAACTTCTACGATTGCCAACGATATCAAAATTAGACGAACATCGACGACGCATCTAGGACGCAAATAATATTTCGATCTACATAACTGCCAATTACTACTGGATTTCTTTTTAAAGGAATTTCATATCCATAACATAATACACGTGTGTTGATCAGGCAAATTTATTTCAAACTTCATATCATCGTTGAAGACGTGAACTTCAGAATGACATATACAAACATTAACTGTCGATGTTTCGTTAAGGCCATGATCCATGATGGTATCTTATGATGAGTGAATTGTTGTCACATGTGCGTCTAGAGAGCGGAAACCCACCAACTAAACTTCGGAGTTCTGATTACATTTACTACAGAATATTGATGGAATAAGCTGTCATGCGTACGATCACAACAAGAGCAATAATAGATTACTTACCGATCCGCGCTTTCACATCTGCATCAGATCCACCATGTTCATCAATAATGCTGCCCAAATATGTAAAGGTTTTTACATCTTCCAAGTCTTCTCCGTCAATTGTGATTAGATTGGTGTGTGCTGTGTTGCATCGGAGAATCTTGCTTTTCCCTTTGTGTATGCTGAGACCTACTGCTGCTGAGGCGGCTGCTACACTGGTCGTCTTCTCCTGCATTTGTTGTTGCGTGTGCTGTAAGAAAGCCAGATCATCTGCGAAGTTTAGATCGTCCAGCTGCATCCTAGATGTTCACGGTATCCCATGCTTCCCCCAGATGTTGACGTCTTCGGGATCCAGTCGATCACCAGGAGAAAGAGAAAGGGTGAGAGTAAGCAACCTTTCCCGACACCAGTCTTTACTTCGAATGAGTCTGTCAATCGTCCTCGATGCAAGATTTTGCAGTTTGATCCATCATGGGAATTCCGTGTGATATTGGCCATCTTTTTGGACACGCCGTAGTGTTGTTCTGTCCACGCTATCAAATGCCTTTTCGTAGTCAATAAAGTTGATGTAGAGTGATGAATTCCACTCCATTGATTGTTCCACAATGATCCGTAGAGCTGCGATTTAGTCTGTACACGATCCATCTTTACGGAATCCAACCTGTTGGTCTGGATGTTGGGTGTCCACAGAGTCCTTCAGCCTGTTTAACAATACCCTGTCGAAGACTTTTCCTGGTATTGAGAGAAGAGTGATGCACCTGTAGTTATCACAGTTGCTGAGATCGCTTTTCCCTGGTATCTTGATCAGGTGTCCTTCTTTCCAGTCTATCGGTACTTGTTCTCCATTCCAAATCTTACTGATGAGAATGTGGAGTATGCTTGCAGTTACTGCTACATTTGCTTTCAGTTCCTCTGCTGGAATGTTGTCTGGTCCTGCTGCTTCGCCACTCTTGATTTGTCTGATGGCCATGCCGATTTCTTTGAAAAGACTTCATATGAAACATCGTCAATGACAAGTTGGCATAGTGTGATTGTATTCATCCGCAGTGTTTTTCAAATGACAAGTCGTATTTCCAAGTATATTTAGACATTGTGAAGTGAACGATTGTTTCCACCAAATTTCTACTGTTTGATAAATTAACCTTTTATACAAATGAAATCTTGTAGGCTGAAGTGCGAAAATATACTATCCTGTGAGGTCTGTGTTAGTTCCTCCAGTATTCCTTAATATTATTTCCTTCTTGTTGGATTCCTTTTCTTATATTACATTATACTACTGAGTAATAAAATGAGCGAGCACAACAGAGTTAAATATTATTACACACTTAGTAATAAGCATCATGCGAATGGTACTTACATATATATGTATAATACAGCTAATAAATCAATTTTAATAGTGTATATGATTAGATATTTTAGAAAATAATGTTTGCAAAAGAATATTACTAGCACCCTTGCTACTACATAGATATTTACACGGAACACAGAAAATAACAAGAGATTAGGTGATTAATCCAACATAATGTCTGTTATTACGTACCTATCGTCTTATAATAATGGTTTTCAGGATGGGAAAAGTGGTGGAATTAGAGGTTTGAATTGTGGGAGCTGTAAAATTAGCATCGTCGATGGTAGGTGAATAATTGATGAGGAACAGAAGAGGCTTTACTGTGCAATTTTTGCTGTCGTTAGGCGGCTTTCGGTTGTCATTTGTTTCATACTCTAGAAAAGCAGGTGTTACCACATCAATCGGAACTGTCTCTTTTTTCCATCCACTTTGATTCGAAAATATTTTGCTTGTCTCTCCACTTACTCATAGGGTCCTTCAAAAGGATGTTTTAAAGAACACTTTGAGGAATGGACATGGATAAAAACGAAGTGATACATTGAATGACAGAATAGTAACAGCGGTTATATGATGGATTTTAATTGTAAGTTCCGGAGGTAATCACAACGAACAAAGTTCACTAGTTTGTCAGATGCTCTGTGCTGTTCATGTTTTGCGGGTCACCAAAACCTGACATAATTTTCTATAAAGTGTTGTTTCAATGTTGTAACCTCAAAACTGGAGCACCCTAGGGAGCGACTCAAACCTCAAGTGCCACACTTGCTAAAGTTTGGGCACTCATATATTTTGTGGAAGTTACCTCACACCACTTCGCAAATTGATCAACCATAGCTAGAATTCTATGTTGTGCAACAGTTTCTTTGTAACTTACGTAACATCCGACTTCCTAACACAATATCGGTCTATTCCTGCCTGAAAAAACTTGTGATAGTACAATATTAACGGCTCGTTCACCTGCACTGATGTTCAAGACGAAGCAGATAGGAGAGAGAGAACAGATTGGATACGCTAAAATAAACGTCAAAGACAAAACCTTTAGCCAATGAAAAATTATTTGGCGATTTTTAATTCATTGACAAACGTTCGCTAACAAGTTTTGCAGAGAAGCTGCAACCTCCTAAGCTCCTTGGATAAACCCTGTGCAATAAGTTGATAAACCGAGTTAACTGTGAGGTTTATTAGTGTAGTATACATTTTGAATGCTTTGTGTGTGAAAATCCCTCCATGTATACACTTGTAGTTTGTTCCTATTGATTCATTTAGTTGCACATTTTGTTAGTCTTTTTGATTCCATTTGGGTTAGTGATACTTGTATTTTGTTGTCTTTATTTTCTCACGCCTTCACTAAGTTTCCATGTTTCTTCCCAAACTGCATTTATGTTGTTTTACTTGATACCTAGTATTGGCTGCAGCCATATTGGTTTGTTCCTCCTTTTGATTTTGTTGCTTGTACTGACTGGAATTGTGCATTTTTTGATTGTGAATTGAAGCACTCTTCCAGAACTAGAATTGTTATAAAGCAATCAAATATTATCTTTTGAACTAATCTGTGCTTGGTCTATCCAGGCAGGATGGAATAACATTTATTTGTTTTGATTGATTTGATTAATTGAACAATTATTGGTCGGATAGCTGTGTGGTTATATTTGTTTAGAACCGTTATTTTATCGAATCTTTTTGTTTTGGTTTCAACCGGGCAAGGACGCGTGTCTAACCCATCTAGACAGCTATTCTTCACTCCAAAACTTAGTTTGAATCTTACAATTTACATTCTGTTGTACAATATAGTTTTGAATGGCACCGAAGTTTTCGCTACCTCAGTGCTTGCCTTGATCATCAATGTCATCACACAGAAAAGTAATCTGTTCTAATTCAGGTGTCATTTGAATGATCGAAATTTAAAACTGTTTGCGAACTTTCTGAGTTCACTTCAACGGTTGCTACATACATTGTAATATCAAGATAACCGAAACAAATGTGTACAACCAACCTGTTTAGTATTGAATGCAATTAGCGTTGGAAAGTAGAACGCAAATAGCAATGTGAGTAACTCATATTAACTCAATGGTATGATGTATGCCGTCTTTTGCGAGCGATTTGGATATACATCGACTGAGAAATAGCTAGATGGAAAATAGAACATTGAGAACCAACTTGAACAAATCGACGCATCGGAAGTATCATCTGTTTGTGACCTCAATAACTGTTGAAAAATTGACGCACAGTCATAAGATTCGGTTCTTCTTCCTTATAAACAAAATTGAGGCACATCAATGTGATTGTGATAGTGTGACTGTGTTTCGTGCTAACATATCCCGTATCATAAAATTGTTCAAGAAAATATAACAAACCAGAAAGAATTGTGTGTCCGTTCTGATCAAATGTATGAATACCTCGGATTATACAGATATGACAACAGCAAATTATTTATTCTACGGTGAATATAGATGAGAGACAGTTATGATATCCAGAAAATAAGCTAATCTGATTGCATATACGATGCAAACACATATAACAGCTGATGTGAAATTGAGTTTGTTCACAATTAATTTGATCAAGTTATTTTGGTGACTTATTAATCAGCTGAGTCATCCGTACAACAACAAATTATCTATATCATTGTGCCTTTATTACTGTTGCGAATGTATGAACATGTATACTTGAGCATTGCTTACTTCCCACGCATTTATTCACGCTGCTAGCCTTACTACTGACCGCCTAATTGATTCGATGATTCATTCATTTCACTATGTATATGTGTCCATGTTATTCATATCAATCGCTCTCTCTCGCTTAACTGTACTCGCTTACTCGTATTCATATTCGCTGACTCACTCACTAGCCCGCCTGCTTGCTTGCCTTTCGTCACAACTCTTTCATGCTTGTTTAACTCATCTGTAGATTTGGATATCTGTAGGTGGTCCCGTAATAAACTTAATCAACGCTTCGTATTCGCCTTCTGAATAATATACCGTTGAAGCGTTATCAAGGACGGTTATCAAGATGAACTTGTAACATCATAGGTTGGTTGGTTAAGAGTTGACTGTAAACAACCAAGCATATGCCAAAACAGTATTGTTCAAGTATTCATTCACTTCCTTATTTTGTATAAATGTTATATTCCCTATTATCTTATATTGAATGTTGAAAGCCTTTGTTTGTCTGAACAGATAATCCCGCGCTACACTGTGACTGCGCTAAGATCGAAATAAAGACCTATTCACTACTTGTCTGGTTTTTTCTATCAATAGCACGAGGGTTAAATTAAGACACGAAACTGGTGAGTCCTTTTGGACACAAATTGAACCTTATTTCTGTTATTAACATTATGTTTTTTACTTAATCGTAAAAATAGACCTGATTATCTGTAAACTAAGTTGGATATATAAATAGTTCATTTTTTTATTATCTTAAGTTATTCGTGTTATCGTAACCATTTTTCGTGCTAATTTTATTGATTCATAGCAATATATATATATATATATATATATATATATATATATATTTGTCACATACTTCATATCAGACTCAATAGAAACTCATAATCTCGAGGATTTGTCACCAGTGGAGATAGATACTATTATGACTACAAGATCCCGACTTCTAGAATCGTAGTGATCCTGAGTTGTGAATTGCTCAACTAGAGCACTATTTCACGAGGCACAATATGAAATCTGAAGGGATTCGCTATAGAGACTTGTGTTCCATCCTTCCTCCTTCAGTCGCCAAAGAAGTCCGTGACTTGATTTTAAGTACACCATCGCCACAACCATACACCTTGTCAACACTTATTTTCTATAACCTATTAAAATGCTCTTTCTTAACACATACCTTAATAAAGGAAAATTAGACTGAGTAATCATACCTTAAGCATTCTTTCATGAATATTGGCTACTCTGCCTCTCGTGTTTTCTTTTACTTGCTCCCTCTTTCAGCCCCCTTGAGATATGGAACT
This sequence comes from Schistosoma margrebowiei, assembly GCA_944470205.2. Classification (NCBI taxonomy): domain Eukaryota; kingdom Metazoa; phylum Platyhelminthes; class Trematoda; order Strigeidida; family Schistosomatidae; genus Schistosoma; species Schistosoma margrebowiei. The sequence goes on from OX104027.1 coordinate 15,202,725, forward strand.
GGTGACTTCATCCTGCACCATCCTTAAAGCCTTGGATATCCCAGAAGGAAATAAGGTTGCGATTTTTAGAAGCCCATACCTTCAATGGACCTATTCTTGACCATCAGTCGCACATTCGCAACGCGACTTTCATGAAGCGCGCCAACTGTAGTACTGATTTAAACCATCGACATTCATATCTTATAAATTATCAACCCAGCTATGTAATTTATTGCAGTGTATATTGTATCATTTGTATCAATTTGATCTTGCCTGTAAACTGGCATGCCTCATGTAACAAACTGTTATTTGAGAATAAATTATTATTATTATTATTATTATTATTATTATTATTATTATTATAATGAACCGTTTATCATTATCTAACAGTCAGAGTATCCAAATACTTTTCCAAGGAGAATCACTAGGTGATCGGTCGCCGTCACAGTTTCTACGTCACCTCCAAGTCTTAGTGGCTGATAACACAGTGGGTGAAGCAGTCTTAAAACAAGGATGGATACAAGCTCTCCCATGCTACGTCCAACACTGTTTGGATACACAAAATCCTGAAACCTCAATATCTCATTTAGCGCGTATAGCCGATAGAATAATGGAAAGAGGTCCTAAAACTGGATCAGGCACAATAAATCACACACAGAAAGTAGAATCAGCAAAAGATTCCGTCATAGAAGGACTCATTGCGAGTGTTAAGAGTCTCACTGAGGCTGTCACCAGAATGCAAATAGGTCATACAAACAGGAGCAGGTCACCACAACGACCACGATCCAAGTCACAAAACAGGTCACAAATGTCCAGACAATCTGGGCAGTTTTGTTGATACCACTGGAAGGTTGGTGTAAACTCAACCAAGTGAATGCAACCATGCGCCTGGCCTAAGCATAATTCTATGACAGCGGGAAACGAGTAACCCCTGCCCAGGTCGCGACGACTGAGGAGGAGCACCTAAACAGTCGCTTGTTTTATGTTAGAGACAGGAACTCTAGCTCGAATTTCTTGGTGGATACTGGCGCTGCTCTTGGCATCATCCCTCAAAATAAAACTGAGATTAGTCGAAAAACATCCCCGATTACACTTCAAGCTGCAAATAAAACTACAATCGCGACATTTGGGCAGAAAACGTTAACCCTAGATTTGGGGTTCACAAGGCAATTCCCTTGGGTTTTCACGGTAGCTGACTTAGATCTGGCAACACTGGGGATGGACTTTCTAGAGAGATATGAATTTCTAGTTGACACCAAGAAACTGTGCTTAACGCTAAAAGAAACTTCGTATTACACAAAAGGCAAAGAAAGTCACATCAGCTCTCTTAACTTGGTTCAAACTCCTCCAGTAACAACAGCAAAATTCCAAATTATACTCGCGGAATTTCCAAACTTAACTAGACCAAACCCGTAGCCTTCCAAAGACAAACCTAACGTACGTCACACTATCAAAACCGAAGGTGCACCGGTGTTTGCAAAACCCAGGAGACTAGCACTAGATAAGCTCAAAATCGCTAGGGCCGAGTTTGATTATATGCTACAGTCGGGTATTATCCATCCCTCTGATAGTCAATGGGCATCCCCTATGCATATGGTCCCAAAAAAGAATGAAGGTGACTAGCGACCGTACGGGGATTACAGAGCCCTCAACCGTCAAACCGTACCAGATAGGTACCCAATACCGCATATCGAAGATTTCACAAACGCTGTACAGTGTATGAACATATTCACTAAAATTGACTTAGTCAGGGCATATCACAATATCCCGGTAGCTGATGAAGATATCCCCAAGACAGCTATTACTACACCCTTTGGCTTATTCGAGTTTGTACGCATGCCATTTGGCTTGAGAAACGCGGCACTTCCTCAGATATTCTTATTCCACATTCTCACACTCTCTTGAAAGCACGTAGCAAACCGTCAGCGATAGTTGTAGAAGAATGAAGAGACATCCATGGACTATCGTTGACAGCTGACAGCGTTAATCGTCACTGATTGTAAGTCAAACAGTGAGCGAGTTGATAATTTTCCCTTGGGATGAGAAATAGAACTAAGTTGTTTTTGATAGATGAGTTAATCGAACCGACGTCACTAAGGAAGTCGATTCTAGGGGAAATCTAATGTAACAGCATAGGTTGGTTGGATAAGAGTTGACCCCAAACAACCAAGCATATGCCAAAACAGTAATGTTCAAATATTCATTCACTTCCTTATTTTGTATAAATGTTATATTCCCTATTATCTTATATTGAATGTTGAAAGCCTTTGTTTGTCTGAACAGATAATCCCGCGCTACACTGTGACTGCGCTAAGATCGAAATAAAGACCTATTCACTACTTGTCTGGTTTTTTCTATCAATAGCACGAGGGTTACCTTAAGACACAAAACACTGTATACGAATTTTAAGGATTATATCGAATACCGGCCGACAAATACTAAAATGTTGAATATGAAGAAAAAGTCTTTCTCAATTACACTGCAAAACACATTAAAATGGCCATCAAATTAAGGTTGCAGTGCACAGAGCTCAAATAAATTTTGACTGAAAATGCAAGAATAGTGACTTAGGATTCAAGGACCTTCAGCATATCAAATTGGATGCAGACCAATACTCATATCTAAGCATTGACTACATCACACTACAATCAATTTGAATTGTTCATCATTACCATTCAGTCGAAAAGTGCGGACTGCTTTGAATAGTCTATTTATAATAAGTTTCTCGCATAACTTGAAATAAATAATAACTTTAAAATCACTGACATTACAATTACAACTAACTAGAATAAATCAAAAAAGGACTCACTTGTCTTATCACCAGCGTGGTTACATAGCACTATACTGTCCTCTCCAACACTCTAGGTTGCACAGATTTTCCGGTCTCCGGAACCTTTCAATTAGATATAATGCCTTTCCGCGTCCAATGAAAGGTCAGTACATGGTGTTTAAGCCATTTATCACTCAGCTCCTGGATGTGCGCGTCAACCTCAGAGCACTGAATCATCTACCACTTGTCAATAATAATAAATTCACTCAATCTGTTGTGTTGGCAGATCATTACTCTCCACAACCTACTTCACGATGTCTGGCGCAAAGTCTCGCGAATGTTAGTCATCGCATATGAAACGCCACCAGAACAACGGATTCGAGTTTGTTTGTTTATGTGCCTTTACTCCAGTGTTATAGAAATTCTTGTTATCATTCAATACAGTCGAACGCTTTTATTTTCCTCTTTAAAGTAATGTACACAATGAACAACAAACTCGTCACTATTATTCATGTTTCGTGTGTTCAAATTGCGTAATGTTGTTTACAAATAATGTTAGGGTAATACAAGGACGGACAATAGTTTAATATTTCGATGTTATATGATGATTTAATTCGGATTTTTTTTATCTGTTTATTTGTTTGTTCGATTTAATTCGATTTGTGGTGTACATGATTCTGTAGAATTATGGTCTACTATAATATAAGTGCTGCTCTAATAATAGACCTAATCCTAAATTTGTAGATTTGTCATGATATAACTGCCTAATCTATAAGATCTTACGTGGAAGTCACGTCATCGTCTACAGCAACTCACTGTATAGTAACAACTACGAATACATGATGAAGAACGAGCTTAAGCTAGAGAAGAACAATATATTTAGTATGAATAAAAGATATAAGGTAATATTCAGCAGAGACCACGCCTGCATGGTCGAGCCATGCCGTTCGATCAACCCTAATTCATTCAGTTCATTATTCGCGCCTTCTCCATCGTTAGGTATTTCTTCGCGTTAAATATTGAATATCTATTTTCCGAGTAATCTCGTATTCAGCTTTGAGGATTGTGTGGTTATAGTTCAACGCCACTACAAATCCACAGAATTGATTCCCGTTATACTAATCATGACGATAGTATTATTGATGATGAAGTTGGAAAACTGAACATTTAAATTTTATATATACAAACATAAGAATATGACGCAATTGATCAGCTTCAGGAGTATTCTAGGCATGAAGTGTTTTTCACGAAAGCGTTCATTTTCACAGGTGTGAATATTAATCTGTTATCGAAATAAGATAATAATCGATCATCCTGCATGTTATAGTAAAACAATTTGAAGTGTGATAATTCTGACAATTAAAAAGAGTATTCTAGTCGACACGTTTGGTGACAATAAGTTTAAACGCGATTTGTTTGTTTCCGTAATCGATTGACATCATTTGGGGGCGTATCACAAATTGAGTAGAAGTGGGGAGACAGCATTGCACATTCTTACTTACTAACATACATCTGGTACGCCTCACGTAGGAGAATAGGACGCCCACCAGCACTCTCCATCCAACTCTGTCCTGGTCAATCATTTCCAGATGTTTCCAGTTGCTATTCATCCTTCTCATATCTCATTTCATTTAAGGACCTACTGTGTACTTCAGCCAACCCTTTTTGCTTCCCTTCAGGAGTCCAAGTTGGGCTTGTCTCGTGATGAAATTGGGTGATTTCCACGATGTATGTCCTACTCAACTCCAGTGTCTTTTCCTAATTTCTTTTTCAGCTAGAGCCTGGTTTGTTCTCTTCCACAGTAGGTTGTTACTGATGATACCCGGTCAAAAGACATTGGGTATCTTACGTAGATAATTGTTTTTAAATATTTGTACCTTTCAATCATGGTCGTAGTAGTTTTCCGAGTTTCAGCTTTGTACAGTAGGATTATTTTGACGTTCGAATTGAAGACCCTCACTTTGGTGTTGACTGAAAGTTATTTTGAGTTCTATATATTCCTCAACTGTAGGATTGCGTCCCTTGTTTTGCTAACTATCCACTTTTCGTCTGTATCAGATCCCCCTAGTTCATTGATGATGCTGCCGAGGCTCGTGAAAGTTTTCATCTTTGTCAAAACTCTTATATCGACTGGGATCGAGTTGATGATTTCCGCGTTGTGTTTGAAGATCTTGCTTTTTTCCTTGTGTATGTTGAGGCCTACTGATGCAGAGGCTGATGCTTCACTAGTTATCTTCATCTGCATTTGTTCGTGTGTATGAGAAAAATTATCTGGTTTATCTGCGTAAACTAAATCAGTGCGGTACGTTTGAAGTTTGCGTTACGATAACACGGTATCTAATTTATATTGTTTAAATATCGTTGAATCCTCTTTTATAACTCATAAGTAGCTTTAAAATCTATACTTATAGCGATATGGGTCGACCGTCAAAAAAACGAGCCCGGAAAAGCCCTAATACTTCAGCCCAGACAACCCAAAAAGGGGAAATAATGGGGAAAAAAGGGGAAATAAAGGGGTAAATGCTTTGGTGGCGAAAGGGGAAATAAAGGAGAAAACGCGCCAGAATGTCGCCTTTTTCGCCTGTCTATGGAAAATTCTGTTCCTGATGCGGTTTATTCAAGAACTGTACGTTACGTAGAATTGTCGACAAATTTCCCCCAAATACACGACGTAAGGGGGAAAAAGCGACATTTCCCCTAAATAACCGACGTAAAGGCGAAAAAGCGACATTTCCCCTTTCGTCCGCTTTATTTCCCCTTTTTGTGTTGCTTGGGAGATAATAACAATTCTGTTATTACCTATTCCCCATGTTCTGCTACTCCTTTTGAAGCTGATAATGTTGGAATAGGTCTTACACCACATCTGATGCTGGATGACTCTGTCTCTTATTTAATAGTGAGTTCCACATCAAGATCAAGGAGTATTGATAATATTAAGAGTGAATTAAACGCTGTCTTTAAACAACTAACCGACATGCGTTCTAAAGCTGAGTCACTTGCTAGTTCTTTATCAAATCATGATAATTTGAAACAAGAAATAAAGACATTATCACCCCTTAAGCTGTTCTTGTCAAAAGATATCATTCTTGAGGAACTTGATGACATCATAAAAGCAGAATCTGTTATCAACTTTATCGCTAATGAAGTTACCAAGCGAATAATCTCTCGTAATAACGTGATTGTCTATAATATACCTGACAGAATCCCCATTAAAACTGTAGGGAATTCGATATTAAAAGCATCTAACCTTCAAGACGGTCCATGCCAATGCATTCGACTTAACAAAAAGCACCAGAAATACTGGTGCCCGGTCTTGTTCAGATTCGACTCTCATATATTAGCTGAACAGTTAAAAGAATCCGAGCGGCTAATCTGCGCGCTTACGAAATTTAGAAACGCTCGTATAGTCTCAGATAAGACCACCAACCAAAGGCTTACGCAAAAACGTACCTTGAACGAAAATAAAGGTGTTGAGATCACAACAAACCACGATGCATCAGCTGCTGGATCCACTGATGCAGCTACCCTATCTCATGTTCTCCAGTACTCTGACATACCAACAAAGAATGCTAATTTACCTGTTATGTCTGTAGTGACATGTGATAGCCAAAGTACATCTAATGACGTCACTAATCCGATATTACCCAGTTTACCATTAGAAGCCCATAAGCAAGTACTTAGTTCTGATGCTACAACTCTTAAAAACGCTGTCAAGATTAAAATACCTTTGCCACGTAAGAAGAATGTAAGTACAGAACCTTCTGGTTCTAGACCCAATATCAAAAATACTACGATGACCCTACCAAATAAAAATAAGACTGTACTTCCAGACACCATGCTTTACCTTACGCATCGTAGGGGAGGTTATAAGGGCAGACTTGGTTCAAATGTCTCACAAGATGGCCACTGCAATCATTGTGTAAGCAGGCCCAATATTGGACAGACCACAATGAACCAATGATACTCAACATGGATTTCTTAAAAATCGTTTTTGCATGACATGTCATTTCGACTTCTTTAATTTAGTTTATTCTCTACGTAGCCAAGGATATCTAGTTTTAGTGCTATATCTGGACATTTCTAAAGCCTTTGACATGGTTAGCCACCGACTTCTTATAGGTAAGCTCGCATGTTATGGGGTTCAAAATCCTTTGCTTGCTTGGCTTGATTCCTTTCTCAGCAATCGATACCAAATAGTTAAAATTAACTCTTCATTGTCTAACGCTGTCCCTGTTAGAAGTGGAGTAATATAAGGTAGTGTCTTAGGTCCTTTGCTCTGTTTAGTGTTTATCAATGATATTTGTGAAAGGTTTTGTGTCGGTAAGCTCCTTCTATATGCAGATGATCTTAAAGTAGTATATTCATTTTCTCCACATGACCTGAAAAATATGCAAAATTGCATCAGCATGGAGCTTAACAAGGTAACACAGTGGTGCTTAAAATGGCAACTGGAGCTTAATACGGCTAAATGTGAATGGATGTGCTTCGGCGATACATCACTCAACCTAGACATTACCATAAATGGTGAAGTGTTATCTAGGTTACATACAGTAGTAGACTTAGGACTTAGATATTCCCAAAACTTGTCGTTTACATAACATATATTAAAACAGACCTCTAAGTCTCAGCGTCTAATAGGTTACATAACTCGAAATCTTTACAACACTGAGTCACTTATTCTAATGTAAAAAGTTTGTGCTCGACCTCTTCTAGAATATTGCACGTTTATTCTTAGCAGTGCGTTCATAAAGGATAAATTAAGGCTGGAATCAGTACAGAGACGATTTACACTTCGTATTCTTGGAGCTGATTGTACCTTTACTTATAATTCCAGATGTAATAAACCTGGGGTAGACCCTTTATGGAGGAAGAGACTCAAACTAAATCTTATCTTTTCAAACTACTTCATAAACTGTCGTTTACATCCGATCACGCGATTCAATATGCAGAAACCTCTCATTATGACATCCGTAATTCCTTCGCACTAGTGAAACAAACTCGTTCTAAATCATCTCTTTATATGAATTACTTCACCTGTAAATTTTCTTTACTCTGGAATAACCTACCACAATCTATCCGCACGATAAAATCACTCCCATTATTTGTTCGCTGCATCGATGCATACTGCTCCTCTGAAAATGCATTGAATGGTCTAGCGCCTTTAAGTGTATCTCATTCCACAAGTGATATTTTAGGAACCTTAAATGTTTAGCCATCTTTATTAGTGAATTCCCTTAGTAAAACCACCCACTTGCTGTCAATATGTTAACACCACCCCTAGCAAATTTAACTAATTTGAATAACACAAACAGTATATCACTGTGTCACATGACACGCATTTAGGTAGACCTGATTGATATATTTTGGTAATTACTCTTTTATTGTTCCGTGCTCTCTGTTTTCGATTTAATTTCTCTAGTTGTAGATAATTATCATTATTTCGATCCGGCACACGAATTGACCTTAATTACACCGTTCATAAATCAACAGGCTGTCCATTTAAGAAATATTAAAAATTCCTGGCTGATGCTTTGGATCGCTGTAATATATGTACTACTTAAACAACTACTGAACTAGTATACTTAAAACTTTCTTTTATCACATGTTTGTGCTGCACGTCTAACGTTATTACTTATATCAAATTGATATTAACATAATCCTACATTCTTTTGATTTTGCACTGGATCGGTAGATATTTTACCGCTTAATTGACATCCAACTTATTTCTTATCCAGTCTTTATGAACTTTCTTTGATGTGTAAGATAAAGTTTTCTACCTAATAAATGTTTTTTCTTTATCATATTTCACACATTTAGTTTGTAATATGCTCCGGCATTTGAACTTTTGTGTTTTTTTTTATCTTTCTACATATTGTTTTTAATAAAATTATTCTGTTTTGTATAATTTGATAGTGTAGCACTATCTACTTTACCGTTTAGTTTTATAGATCAATGATCGGTGATGGAATTTTTGAAATCCATAGAGCTGATATATCACGGTGTTCTGCTAATATCACATTGTTTCTGTCTATTGACGAGACTCGATTCTCCGTTGCAAATTCAAGACCTGATACGATGAGTGACAACTTCGACTCCTGATGGTTTCTTAGGTGATGCACTTTAAAATGCTCCATAATTAGATGATTCTAGGAATCTTATGAGCCTCGCTTTGACCATTCTTACTTACTTACTTACGCCTGTTACTCCTCATGAAGGAGCATAGGCTGCTCACCAGCATTCTTCGTTCAACCCTGTCTTGGGCAATCCTTTCTAGCTCCGTCCAGTTGTAATTCATCGTTTTCATGTCTGCTTCTATTATCCGACGCAATGTGTTCTTTGGCCTTCCTCTTTTTCGCTTCCCTTCAGGATTCCAAGTTAGGGCTTGCCTCGTGATGCAGTTTGACGATTTGCGTAATGTATGTCCTATCCATTTCCATCGTCTTTTCCTAATTTCTTCTTCAGCTGGAAGTTGGTTTGTTCTCTCCCACAGAAGGCTATTGCTGATGGTATCCGGCCAATGGATGTTGAGTATCTTGCGTAGACAGCTATTTATAAATACTTGTACTTTCTTGATGGTGGTTGTTGTAGTTCTCCAAGTTTCAGCTCCATACAGTAGAACTGCTTTGACGTTGGTATTGAAGATTCTCACTTTGATATTGGTTGAAAGTTGTTTTGAGTTCCATACGTTCTTTAACTGTAGGAATGCTGTCCTTGCTTTGCCAATCCTTGCCTTTACGTCTGCATCTGAACCTCCTTGTTCATCGATGATGCTTCCTAGGTATGTGAAGGACTCTACATTTTCCAGAGTTTCGCCATCAAGAGTGATTGGATTGTTGTTTTCCGCTTTGAATTTGAGGACTTTGGTTTTCCCTTTGTGTGTGCTTGAGGCCTACTGATGCAGAGACTGCTGCTACACTGGCTGTCTTTATCTGCATCTGTTCATGTGTACGTGATAGGAGGGCTAGGTCATCTGCGAAGTCCAAATCGTCTAATTGATTTCGAGCTGTCCATTGAATTCCGTGTTTTCCTTCAGATGTCGAAGTCTTCATAATCCAGTCGACCACCAGAAGAAAGAGGAAGGGAGAGAGTAAACAGCCTTGTCTGACTCCGGTCCTTACATGGAATGCATCTGTCAGCTGTCCTCCATGCACGACTTTGCACTGTAGTCCGTCGTATGAGTTCCGGATAATGTTGACAATCTTCTCAGGAACTCCGTAGTGTCGAAGAAGTTTCCATAATGTCCTCCTATCTACACTGTCGAATGCTTTTTCATAATCAATGAAGTTGATGTATAGTGATGAGTTCCACTCAACTGATTGTTCGACGATGATCCGTAGTGTTGCAATTTGGTCTGTGCATGATCGATCCTTACGGAATCCAGCTTGTTGATCTCGAAGTTGGGCGTCTACTGCATCTTTCATCCGGTTCAGCAACACTCTGTTGAAGACCTTCCCTGGTATTGACAGCAGTGTAATGCCTCTATAGTTCTCACATTTGCTCAGATCTCCTTTCTTTGGAATCTTGACGAGGTGCCCTTCTTTCCAGTCCATCGGCACTTGTTCCTCTTCCCAAATCTTTTTGAATAGAAGGTGAAGCATGTTTGTAGTTGCTTCGATGTCTGACTTTAGTGCTTCAGCTGGTATGTTGTCCGGACCCGCTGCTTTCCCGTTCTTGATTTGTCTGACGGCCATTCTGATTTCTTCCTTCGTTGGTGGGTTGACGTCTATGGGAAGATCTGTGTGTGCCGCTTCGATGTCCGGTGGATTCATTGGAGCCGGCCTATTCAGGAGTTCCTCGAAGTATTCTACCCATCTGTTCCGCTGTTGTTGAATTTCGGTGATTGGCTTGCCTTCTTTGTCTTTGACCGGTCTCTCTGATTTACTGTATTTCCCTGATAGTTTCTTCGTTGTATCGTGAAGCTGTTTCATATTTCCTTCCCTAGCAGCTTTTTCTGCCGTCGTTGCTAGTTCTTCCACGTATTTCTTCTTGTCGGCTCTAATGTCTCCTATGACCGATTTGTTGAATGTACATAGATTTGCAAATCTTTCTCCATTTTCGTTTCTTTCTCCCAGTCCATGTCGTCCCATAATATCTTCATATCCAGTGTTGTCTATTCCGACTTTGGCATTCAAATCTCCCATCAGATTTTACCATTCGCATCAATCATTTTGATAAGATACTCTCATTTCAGCTTATTCTGTGTAACGTCTATCCTGATCAACTTAACGCCTTTGAGTCAAACTCTTCTCATTTATTGAGGATTTTTGCATCTGATCTAAACTAAAATCTTTTATCTCATATTGAACAAAAACTAGTGTCATAATTATTAAAGTTGCTTTTGTTTGAGTTAAAACGATGACACATCTAGTTATGAGAAAGCACTTGATTTGTCGTGTACATAGACATTATCACTGTTCATCGCTTTCCAACTTGCTATTCTTTTACTTGTGGCTAAGATCATGAATCAAACACCAAAGGATCAACCAAAATAAAACCTTAGTTTTCAGCCTTAGAAAACCAACATTGTAGTCAGTTGGAATAGTTCAGTGGTTGTATACTTGCTCAGTGCCATTTGCTGCTCGACCATTTTGTTCCCAATATTGATTGAACAAATGCCCACATGCTTGAGCTAACTTCAAAAGTTACAACTAACTCAACACTGTTTCGGATTGGAAGTAACATTAAGTTTGAATCACGTAACACAAATTCTTCTTTTTCCACGAACATAGGTGATACTTTCAAAGGGTGATATTACACGGAACGATTATGGTACATTGTAGTATAACGTGCTTCATTTCGATAAGAGCTACTTCATCAATGCAGATACCTTGAGAAAAGGTTATATGTGTATTCTTGTATCTTGATTGTCGATCTGGAAGACAATAGTGTTTTTTGAACTCAATATTTTTAAAATTCTTTTCAAGCACATCGTGGAGTCTTCTCGTCATTCCTTTGAATGATTCGGCGTGTCTCGGAGGTCAGTAAAAAGTTAGGAGATGTCACTTGTCTAAATTTCATCATCATTATTTATTATTTGAAGACTTACAGAGTTTAAAAACAGAACTACGAGTGTTGAATGTGTTTTGGTTTGCGTTTGAGCACCTGACACACTTTTAAGGAACAAGAATACTGTTGATCAGAAAGTATGCTGTTTCAGAATCGTTCGAGCTTTCTTACTTTGTGGGGATTTATAAATTGGTTGTACAATGGAAGAACCTTCACATTAATGACGTAGTCCAATTAATCAATGTTTGCGACTTTCGAAATCTGCTGAGTGCAAACAGCTATGCTCTGCTAGGATCTTGATTCATAAAATACTTTTAAAAAGAATATAAGATTGTGCTTAAAAAGTACTGATCCACATCAATCTTTTCTATATATGCACTGATGGTCAATGAAGACTCTAAGAAAGGATGATGACTTCTCGTCGGCACTTCTCCTAAAAGCTATGATATAATTTGAAGCAAAATTACACGATTCGACTTCATGAGCGGAAAATTCCGTATTGTTCTAAACTGGCATTTTGATATTTATTTTTTCTAAGTCATCGACGATTTCATCAAAAATAATAGTGTTAGGCACAAAAGTATGTTGTAGCTTGGAAAAGTGCATTCAGCATCCCTTTATTCAGTGTTCGCTCCATGTATCGAAATTAGCATCACTTGTGGAGCAGTAACAGGTGATTGTGCAAGCAGATGTTTTAAAACTTCTCTGACTGTGTTATAACTATTTGAATGGTCCATCGTAATACACACTGTAAAGAGAACACAAGCTCGCAAATACTCTACCACTGAGCCGGCACACAATCGAGTTAGTTTCCAACTTTATGAATTCCATATATCCATGTTTACCTGATGAGCTTTCGAGCTGAAGAGAGATAAATATCATTAGATTGCTAAGTTTACTAAGTGTCACCTTTTTATTTATTTATTTGAGCACATAAATATTGGTACAAGAGAGCGCCAATATATATGCGCCACACAAAACAATGAAAATTCGAAGAGAGAAAAGAAAAAAAACTGAAGAGCACAAAAGAAAAAGAGAACGATAACAAAGAGATTGGTGAAAGGTAGTGCGGTCGTAACGATGGAACGGAAAGGTACAATCAGAAGAAATCTTTCAAGTAAGGGAGACACAACCACTTTTTATGAAGAAAGTAAAAGAAGGTTACAGCAGGATCGCCACTGGCTTCTATTCTGAGCCATATCTGATAACGTCTCTAGCCACTGTGTAGCACCATCTCTCAGACCCCAACCAGGGAGTCGTGAAGGACCGACAGAAGCCAGTCCTTTGCAGCTTTCTTTCATACCACGACACCATGTCATGCACTGACCACCTCTCCGCTTTTTCCAACCAGTCCCAGAGTCGGCAAACAATGCACGACGTGGAATTCTCTGGGACGACATTCGTAGAACATGTCCAAGCCACCGAAGTCGGTGTTTCAAGATGGTGACACCAATTGAATTATCATCTCTGTGCCCAAACACACGATGCCGAACCTCTGCATTACTAACATGGTGTTGCCACTGAATGTCAGCAATCCTTCGGAGACAGCGATGATCGAACACAGAGAGTCGTCTAACGTCCTCAACTCGGAGAGGCCAGGTTTCACAAGCATAGAGCAAAACTGCTCTCACCGACGCGTTGTAGATCCGACCTTTTACAGCCAGACTAACATCACGAAGGCGCCAAAGGTGGCCCAGATTGGCATAAGCCGCTCTGGCTTTCACTATACGTGCATTGATCTCATCACTCACACCCCCACCAGCACTTATGCAGCTACGCAGATACACGAACTTCTCGACTACGTCTATCTGCTCACCATCCAGGGTGAGTACAGGATTGGAATCCTGCCAGTCTTGTAGAAGTACTTTGCACTTCGAAGGTGCAAAGCACATACCATACCTACGGACACTGATTGCCAACTGATTAAGTGCGGATTGCATGCCTTGGGCATTATCGCACAGTAAGACAATATCATCCGCATACTCAAGGTCGAGAAGTCTTTCTCCAGGCAACAGATCCACACCACCATTACTTACATCCATCAGAGTTGCTTCCAGAATGTCATCGATGGCAAAGTTGAAGAGGAATGGTGAGATTGGGCAACCCTGCCTAACCCCACTACTCGTATAGAGCAATGGAGAGAGGTGGCTGTATGCCCTCACTCTACCTGAGGTGTTTTTATATAGGGCTTTTAGGATGTTAATAAACTTCTCAGGCACACCCTTCTTCAATAGACAATCCCAGAGAACAGTCCTGTCCAACGAATCGAAGGCAGCCCTGATGTCAAGAAACACTACGATTGTTGGCCTTTGATAAGTATGGCGATGTTCTAACATTTGGCGGAGGGTGAAGATATGATCAATACAACCTCGACCAGAACGAAACCCAGCCTGCTCCTCGCGAGTCAATCTTTCTCGGGTTTTGAACAACCTACGAAGTATGATGGAAGCCAATAGCTTGGACGCAATCGGAAGTAGACTTATCCCCCGATAGTTGTTGCAGGAACGACGTGAACCCTTTTTAAAGATAGGGACAACTATCGACTCATTCCATGACGTTGGTACACTCTCTAATTCCCAAACCTTTGTAAACAACGTCGTCAATTCCTTAGTCAAAAAGTCACCACCATCTTTAAAAAGAGCCGGAGGTAAGTCATCTGGGCCCGGTGATTTGTAACGCTTCAAGAGTTGGAGTTCCTTGCGGACTTCCTCCTCGTTCGGTGGATCAGTCGTCACCGGCCATGGAGGGCAGGACAGTCTGACCGATGTTGCCGGAGCAGCAGGCCAGTTGAACTGCACTTCGAAAAATTCTACCCATCGTCCAAGACGTCGATGGATGTTAGTGATTGGCATCCCATCATCCTCGCAGATTGTTTCACTCACACCAGACTTCTTGCTGCCAGTTGCTCGGATGAGCTGGAAGAGCTTCCGGTAGTTACCAGATGCAGCTGCTGCTTCCATCTCATTAGCACGCTCCGACCACCAGGCTTCTCGGTCCTTACGCAAGCTTTGCCCAATGTTCTACGAATGTCGTCCCAGAGAATTCCACGTCGTGCATTGTTTGCCGACTCTGGGACTGGTTGGAAAAAGCGGAGAGGTGGTCAGTGCATGACATGGTGTCGTGGTATGAAAGAAAGCTGCAAAGGACTGGCTTGTGTTGGTCCTTCACGACTCCCTGGTTGGGGTCTGAGAGATGGTGCTACACAGTGGCTAGAGACGTTATCAGATATGGCTCAGAATAGAAGCCAGTGGCGATCCTGCTGTAACCTTCTTTTACTTTCTTCATAATAGTGGTTGTGTCTTCCTTACTTGAAAGATTTCTTCTGATTGTACCTTTCTGTTCCATCGTTACAACCACACTACCTTTTGTGGTCCTTAGTTTTTTTTTTTTCTATCTCTCTTCGAATTTTCATTGTTTTGTGTGGCGCATATATATTGGCGCTCTCTTGTACCAATATTTATGTGTTCAAATAAATAAACAGTAATTATTTATATCATTTATCGCAAACAAATATTCATCGTTTCCTTTTCAAACGTAATGTAGATAAAAAGACTCAGTACTTTAATTACCATATATTATGTATTGTGTTAGAATTAGAAAATGTTATTCAAGAATACTGTTAAGTTCACCACAGATTAAATCGGATTAGTATATTTCAGTGTACAATACTGTTATTCTTATCTGATGATGATAGTAGTGTTGATGAGGTTAGAAAACGGGTGATCTGAAAGAAAAGTATATGAAAGAATTTGATCATTCTTGGTAATATTTCAGACACTAGATAATTCTCATGAAAGCATTCATTCTCACATCTTTGAATATTATGATGCTTTTGGATTAAGATAATAATCGAGCATGCAATGTATAACAAAAACGAGGGTGGGAATTTTATGAATATTCTAGACGAAACATGCGATGACGATTAATTCAGCTTTGATTTGTCAATTCTATTTAATCGATAGAAGACAATCACATCCTATCACAAATTGAACAACACTACAATAAGTATTCTGTTTCACTATAATAATTTTAATATAATTGTACACATATTGACGGAAGCTATATGCAACTATTCTGGAACAATTATTGATTTGCAAGGGTATCATTGATGTTGCCAACCGGATATTGATCATATACAAATTGAATACACTTTCAAAAATGTTTACAAAACATTTTGATCAAACCATATTCATCTAACAACTAGCGACAAAACAACGTTAATCCACAATCTGTGAGTAGATATTGATAGCATTTTGTGAACGATAACTACCATGCTAAATGGTCATGATTAAATGGATTGTGTATTTACAATCAGTTTTCAACGAAACTTGAAAAGAGATATATATTAAGATATAATTATAACACAACGATTCAATACTCACTTGTCACTCGTCATCTGTGAATTTGTAAATCAAATGAACAGTGAAAATCATAAAATGTAACAACAATCGTAACAATTTTGTTAATACACACACTCCCTCTTTCTGTATTGTTGTTTGATGAGGCCACCTAAACCGATAAACATTTGCACTAGTCTATCGACAGTTGAATTCCTGATTCCGATAATCAACAAATTGATACACGTTTCCTAAATACAGGCCATGATTTTAGGGAAATGAACAACGATCGCCACATATTCCAATTACGTCAACAACAGACGTCTAAATGACAGGAAGACATAGAGAAACAAACCGACAGAGTAAGTTCAATAGAAAAATGAAAGCGTTGAATCTGATGACTCAAATATTATTCTGTTGTCAATTTTTTTGCATCTCTACTAATGCGTATATGACTTTGTCTTTTTAATATTTTTTTTCGTTTTTTTTAATTTATGATTTCATCTTTATGTTGATGCTTATCTATACTTATTTCCTTATTTCTTTAATGTTTTTTTTTAAAATTCGTGTTTTTCTAATATTCTCACCGTATTCTTTCGATTGCAATAATTCGTCAATAGACCAGTATATTCTTCTGTATATGTTATATTCCAAACAGCAATATCCTTTCTTCATTAGTTCTCGGTATTTCATACTTATTCTTATATTTCCTCCAGGCATCTCGAAGACACAGTTCTCCATTGATTCTCCAAACCCGAGGTATCTGCTCGACATAATGTTCTTCAGCTACAATTAAAATATTTAGACAGTGTATTACTGCATAGTACTTTTTAATGCCACAATGTCCTTTTGTAAACAATTAAATATTCCGTAATCGTCGGTATGTATCATATAGTAACTTTGTGAGAAATTACTCCTATTTTTCTATGAAACTGCTTCCAAATAAATACTGATAAACTTAGATAACAAATGCTACGGATGCCACATAACACTGATGTTTGACGTTTAGGTCCACAGAACATCAAGAAAACAACATGCATCAATAAATGTCATCAAAGCGAGTATCGATGGGCTATTCGTTAAAATTTTGGAATTAACGGTACGAAGATATAAATATCATGCGATAAACTTAAATTTATAATCTCTTCAAACTAACACGTAACTGCTACTTGATCGATCAACACAAAACGTAATACGCTCAAGAAAACTTACATCAGCGCACCTATCAGCAACTACGTGCGTTCCATAATTGCTTTCGAACAGATAGGTTTCTAAAATGTACAACATTCATTAGACATAGTTTGTGGAACAAATATTCACTAATAAATAAAATATTTCATCAATCGGTTTGCTAATCAAATCACTCTATTCAGTGGGTATTGTAAGCCATACTACACATAAGCATTTGTGTTGACCGACGAATCAGTGATAGAAACATTATGATTTTTCAGACATCATATACATTCACAGCTGATTTCATCCTCGATTCAAACTAATACAACCTTCGTTTTGACATGTCAGTCAGTAAGAACGTAGAACTTCGTACGTACGTACATCAGTTCGAGTTGCCACACCACCTTAACACAGATGCAGTTGTCGATCCAAATCCCGTAGTGGGAGAGATAGCAAGAGTGTAAGCAGTGATCGGGAAGATTAGGGTTTGAAGATGTTATTTAAAGAGTATAATTCAGTGCAATAAATTTGGAAAGAGGAAAGAAAAGGGACATGAAGAATTCAGAAGATTAGAATTTGGGAGAACACAAAGAGTGGATGCACCTGCGCCATTGCAAACGATTTTGAGCCATGTCATTCAGGGTCTCTAACCATCGGTTGCTATCATCTCGCGGTCCCCAACCAGGTAGTCTACACCTACCAACATGACTCAGACCACTTGTCAATGACTTCATGGACTTGTGCCATGTTTTGGTCTGACCGCCCCTAGCTTTCTTCCAACCTACTCCATACCACTGAACATCGCACGTCGAGGCAGTCGGTCGTTGGGCATACGTAACACGTGTCCCAGCTATCTCAACTGATGAAGTTTCACTACTTCATCAATTGATTTGCCATCCTTACCTAGTACCCGTTTCCTAACAGCTGCGTTACTTACTCGGTGGTCCCAGGATATACGAGCAATACTTCGAAGACACCTATGATCGAATACTAGTAACCTACGAATATCCTCTACTCTTACCGGCCATGTTTCACTGCCATAAAGTAGGATGGGACGAACTGCAGCGCAGTAAACACGTCCTTTGGTTGATAGACGGATATCTCACCTACGCCATAAATGACGCAAGTTGGCAAAAGCTAGTCGAGCCTTCTGTATCCGTGCTGAGATTTCGTCACATACCGGACCACAAGGGCTGATGAGACTTCCAAGATAAGTGAAGCGGTCGACACACTCAACTACTTCACTCCCTATCACTAGTTCGGGTGTCGATGTTGGTGAAACCAATTCAGGAAATGTTGTCATAATTTGTCAACAAGAGTATTGATCTGGAGATATGAGATGAATGGATCAAGATCAACTTGTCGAAAATCAAGTGAGCTTGTCTAGTGAAAACATCGCTGAAATGCAGAAGAGAGGCAATCAGCGTAGCAGTCGAATGATATTTCTAATCAATCACTTGATTCCTCGGTGTGAATTTAATGCCAGAGTGTTTGTGTGTTGAATGCCTTTACAAGCATGTAAATATCAGGAGCTTTTGACTGATCAAATTATGGAGGTCGATTCACAAGGCCTTCACGAGTCGATCGTTCCCCGACCCATCCAGTAAACTATATAATTTCACTACAGTTGCATCATCGATATTACGATCAGTTTGTTAACATCATTCAGTTCACACAACATTCAAAAACAAAGCAATGAACACATTTCATCCAGTCACTTTTACACACCTCAGTTGAGATCATAAAATGATAACAGGAGATTCAAATTTCAAAACAACTGCCTCATTTATGGGACAACTTACCATCGCTAAAGGTTTTCAGATCTACAAGTCAAAATAAATATTATTTTGCGGTTGATGATAACAGACTGCTCCTTTCATTCATTTCACAAACCATGTTTACATACCACTACACATCTGTCACTTCTGAAAGTCACACAATACGTTGACAGACTGATGTTATCAATATTTTACAGTATCACTGACGTCAACAAATTTTACAATACACACAAATGACAAAATTTATCGTGAACTTACCACTCACTGAAACGATTTCTGAAATGAAGTACAATATATTTACTTAGTGCTGAAAACTACAAGCGATGTCAATTCAACTAAACACATTATATATTGAACAAGTGTGGATATCAACAAGAAAACTGACATGCATTGGTGATTCACTCACTAGTTATCCATTTGCTATTCACATTCACAGTACCCGATTCAAGTGCATTCTTTAACGATGAAAACCACGTGTTTGATGAATATACTTTTTCCATTTCACTCGTTAACACGGCAAGTTGAACATCGATGGTTTTGGCATCATTATTCTTTGGCTTTTGTGATTGATGGATATCACATGACAGAGTAACGGAACTCAGTTTTGGATCCAATTCCTTCACCACATTCACAACCTTTAAGAAATCACATGAATCTGTCAAATTATTTTGTTGAAGTATTTATGAAAGTGATCATTCTAACTCAAAACGTAAATTTTATGGGTGTTCATATAATTATTCATATTTGGATATTTATGTCTAGTCACAAAAATGTTTATCCGGAGTGACAATAACCTAACGCTGAATCATAGTGATATTCAACATTTACCCTTCGGTAATAAAGTTGCATTTTTACGTATAGTTATTATTTAACATTAATTGTTGCGCGTTTACAAGATCAATGTTCAGGTTCATTCAAAGATTCATGTGGCCAATATATGGAGATCGATTGAAGTAAAATAAACCCGAATAATGTTATTTTTCACGTCGCTTCATGTAAAAAACCCCAAGTGATAACTTTTAGACTTACATTTGCACAGTATCTATCCAAAACGTCTAGGGAGTCCCTTACATCATTCTTTGTAATCAGTTCATCCCACTCCTTAACGGAGACGGAGAGTTTAGCCACAACGATATCTAAAACAAACCGGAATCCAAACATGTTAGATGAAAGCATAATATGAACACGAAAATCATTGAAAACGTCAGTATGGCTGTCATGGATGAAAATGTACATCATTCACAATAATCCGTCAGTATCACTGTGAAATTTGTATTGTTTATATGCTGATCAGGATACACTAAAAGTTTCAACGACCATTTATTCAAGTCTCATCATGCTCATAATGGATAGATTGATTTTTTATGAAATATTTTGAACGCGCTTAAACTGGGCGGTCCAATATTCGAAGTCCTTAAATAAATGAGCTAAAACAAGAATCAGCAATGCGTGAAGCTAAACAAAACCGGGATGTACACTTCAATTCTCATTCAAACAGAACCCATAAAAATCATCACTCATGACTATGTGCGTTGTAGTTCGAGTGTAAGAGTAAAACATGTGATGCTACTGAACATCTATTCAAATTGTACTGCATGATTTATTCGATATACATAGAAATAGACCTGATTCCATTAACATTTTATACGACACGTGATGGAAGTGCAATTCATCAGATGAGATTACTGTTAAACTAACTTACCTGCATTTGTAAACTCAAGAAACTGCGCTGTCAACAACAAAAGCAAAACAATGGAAATTATGGAGACGAGACATTCACCTGAATTAAGAAACGCTTAATTAGTTTACTGGCAAGTAGACACAACAAGTGATTGATCACTGAGTAATGACTAGCGTTACGTTCACATAATTTTACTAAGGGCTTCGGACATTGAGTGAGACAACCTCTACACAGTATTCACTAAACAAAGAATTCGCGTATAGACAGGAGTTCAGCTGTTGAAGAATAGCTCATTGTTGACATCACAGATTACAGAGCTATTTTATATGGGGTGCAATCCAATGTAATGCAACACTTCCTTCAAACTTTCAGACAGATTTCGTTGACGAGTGGCTATCAATATGAACAACGGTTCTAGGGTTTCCTGAGAATGAGCTTTAACCACCGAATAAGTTAGACACATGTTTATCAAGAATTATTCGGAATAATATGAGCTGTATGGTTTTGCATAACGTCGTGGGATAAATTTGTTGAAGTCACTGATTTTCGTCTTTCGTCCCAAAGCAATATCATCACACGCATATTCACATCAATAGACAGTTACTTCATCAATCAGTCGAACACGTCTACTGTGATCCTATTAACCTACTGTGCTTTGAACTCATGTATATTGAACTCAAAGTTTAAATGTTTGTGAGAATCTACAGAGTTTCTAATGTCCTTCTGTGAAAACCTATGATGAATAGGCCAACATCAAATGCTATTCCATGTGATGTGCGATCCAATGTGCTTTGATTGAGTGTCACTAATATTTTTTCCTGTTGACAACTTCATCTCCAACGAGACTGATGTGGAAGTTCATCCGTTAACTCGTCATAAATGTTTTTACAGACGCAAGAAGTACACATAGTTTACTTACATTACACTGTAAACCATGGAGCGACAACAGTGTAGACTGACTGTGGTATGGGGTATGAAACACTGGGTGGCGACACAGTCTAGTGAAGTGTTCACGAGTACAATTTGTGTGTGAACAGTTGTTGTTTATTGCTCTGAGGTCCTATACTACAACGAATCACTAGTTCGCTGTTCTCTGGTCAACACTGACAGCCCAGCTAAGATCAGTTCGTGATTCGAACTAAAAATTGGAACAATTTCACAGGAAATTTAGTCGTTCATTATTCATAGTTCTCGTTTTCGAATAACCAGCCGATTTTCACCATCTCAGTTGCATAAAAATATTTGATCGAATGACGAGACTTCAATTCCCCTACTACTGTTCTGTTTCGTAAGTCATGTTCAGGCATGAATTTTTATTGTTTTGTAAGTAAGACTATTCAGAAGAATGTTCATTCAAACGAATGAGGCGTCAATTGGATTTTTATTAGACTTTCTATTTGACAGAGTAGAGCTGAACAAATCATCAAATTTATTTATTGACACTCATTCACTTCGTAGTCTTTCCTTCCTCATAAATGGGAGTTTATAACCTGTTCAATCTTCAATTTTTTTAGTCTAATATTGTTTGATCGGAGTTTCATGTTTTCGTTGTATGTATACAGATCTGAATAAACAATGATCGTTGTCAGAAAACGTGCACTCTTAGCGCCTGACTTCATGTTATCTCCACTTCAAAATTTCATCAAATTTCTAGATTTAAAACACGCCATTACTTCTATCAACGGCAAATATGAAGTAAAGTCAACCTTTCCACTACGCGTTCAATCAGGATATTCTTTCACTGTTTACATCAACCAAAGTAGATTGACTTAAAAGTTCAGTCGTTCAAATTGATATTAAGTAAAAACAGTGTTGAATGAATACATTTTTATGGTTCTTCAGTAAAGATAACAAACCGGGAAGTATTACAAATGATGCTGCGGTCACATTGTATCACGTAAACTAAGGAATTGTCATGCAGTTTGCTAAAGGAATATTGCTTTCCAATACCGTCGTGTTAGCATATTTCAAAATGCTCGCAGTACATGAACAACGCCTTCAACAAGGCTTTCTTGAGGCCTGTAGACTATCAAAGTATCAGAATTCTTAGACTACCCGTAAGTTTATCGCAATTAATCACAAAGAAGAAGAACGTAATACGATGATATGCACAATAATATTCATAGGATAGTTTTATTGTGATCTCTCAACCTAAATGACAGGAAGACATAGAGAAACAAACCGACAGAGTAAGTTCAATAGAAAAATAAAAGAGTTGAAACCGATCACTGAAATCTCATTCACTGATCGGACGATAGTAAAAATTCACATGTCTCGAGACCCTCAAATTACAAATGACAGAGAAGAAGAGAGATACACAGACAGACAGAACGAGAGAGAGAGGGAGAGAGCGAGTGAGAAAGGAGTCTACAGTCGAGCAAACATACCGAGAGAACTTCCTTCCTCCTCAGTCACCATTCCACTTTGAGTTGCTTCGCTCTTCATTGTCATCTCTTCACCTAAATGACAAGAAGACATAGAGAAACAAACCGACAGAGTAAGTTCAATAGAAAAATAAAAGAGTTGAAACTGATCACTGAAATCTCATTCACTGATCGGACGATAGTAAAAATTCACATGTCTCGAGACCCTCAAATTACAAATGACAGAGAAGAAGAGAGATACACAGACAGACAGAACGAGAGAGAGAGGGAGAGAGCGAGTGAGAAAGGAGTCTACAGTCGAGCAAACATACCGAGAGAACTTCCTTCCTCCTCAGTCACCATTCCACTTTGAGTTGCTTCGCTCTTCATTTTCGTCTCACCACCTAAATGACAGGAAGACATAGAGAAACAAACCGACAGAGTAAGTTCAATAGAAAAATAAAAGAGTTGAAACTGATCATTGAAATCTCATTCACTGATCGGACGATAGTAAAAATTCACATGTCTCGAGACCCTCAAATTACAAATGACAGAGAAGAAGAGAGATACACAGACAGACAGAACGAGAGAGAGAGGGAGAGAGCGAGTGAGAAAGGAGTCTACAGTTGAGCAAACATACCGAGAGAACTTCCTTCCTCCTCAGTCACCATTCCACTTTGAGTTGCTTCGCTCTTCATTTTCGTCTCACCACCTAAATGACAGGAAGACATAGAGAAACAAACCGACAGAGTAAGTTCAATAGAAAAATAAAAGAGTTGAAACTGATCACTGAAATCTCATTCACTGATCGGACGATAGTAAAAATTCACATGTCTCGAGACCCTCAAATTACAAATGACAGAGAAGAAGAGAGATACACAGACAGACAGAACGAGAGAGAGAGGGAGAGAGCGAGTGAGAAAGGAGTCTACAGTCGAGCAAACATACCGAGAGAACTTCCTTCCTCCTCAGTCACCATTCCACTTTGAGTTGCTTCGCTCTTCATTTTCGTCTCACCACCTAAATGACAGGAAGACATAGAGAAACAAACCGACAGAGTAAGTTCAATAGAAAAATAAAAGAGTTGAAACTGATCACTGAAATCTCATTCACTGATCGGACGATAGTAAAAATTCACATGTCTCGAGACCCTCAAATTACAAATGACAGAGAAGAAGAGAGATACACAGACAGACAGAACGAGAGAGAGAGGGAGAGAGCGAGTGAGAAAGGAGTCTACAGTCGAGCAAACATACCGAGAGAACTTCCTTCCTCCTCAGTCACCATTCCACTTTGAGTTGCTTCGCTCTTCATTTTCGTCTCACCACCTAAATGACAGGAAGACATAGAGAAACAAACCGACAGAGTAAGTTCAATAGAAAAATAAAAGAGTTGAAACTGATCATTGAAATCTCATTCACTGATCGGACGATAGTAAAAATTCACATGTCTCGAGACCCTCAAATTACAAATGACAGAGAAGAAGAGAGATACACAGACAGACAGAACGAGAGAGAGAGGGAGAGAGCGAGTGAGAAAGGAGTCTACAGTCGAGCAAACATACCGAGAGAACTTCCTTCCTCCTCAGTCACCATTCCACTTTGAGTTGCTTCGCCCTTCATTGTCATCTCTTCACCTAAATGACAAGAAAACATAGAGAAACAAACCGACAGAGTAAGTTCAATAGAAAAATGAAAGCGTTGAATCTGATGACTCAAATATTATTCTGTTGTCAATTTTTTTGCATCTCTACTAATGCGTATATGACTTTGTCTTTTTAATATTTTTTTTCGTTTTTTTTTAATTTATGATTTCATCTTTATGTTGATGCTTATCTATACTTATTTCCTTATTTCTTTAATGTTTTTTTTTAAAATTCGTGTTTTTCTAATATTCTCACCGTATTCTTTCGATTGCAATAATTCGTCAATAGACCAGTATATTCTTCTGTATATGTTATATTCCAAACAGCAATATCCTTTCTTCATTAGTTCTCGGTATTTCATACTTATTCTTATATTTCCTCCAGGCATCTCGAAGACACAGTTCTCCATTGATTCTCCAAACCCGAGGTATCTGCTCGACATAATGTTCTTCAGCTACAATTAAAATATTTAGACAGTGTATTACTGCATAGTACTTTTTAATGCCACAATGTCCTTTTGTAAACAATTAAATATTTCGTAATCGTCGGTATGTATCATATAGTAACTTTGTGAGAAATTACTCCTATTTTTCTATGAAACTGCTTCCAAATAAATACTGATAAACTTAGATAACAAATGCTACGGATGCCACATAACACTGATGTTTGACGTTTAGGTCCACAGAACATCAAGAAAACAACATGCATCAATAAATGTCATCAAAGCGAGTATCGATGGGCTATTCGTTAAAATTTTGGAATTAACGGTACGAAGATATAAATATCATGCGATAAACTTAAATTTATAATCTCTTCAAACTAACACGTAACTGCTACTTGATCGATCAACACAAAACGTAATACGCTCAAGAAAACTTACATCAGCGCACCTATCAGCGACTACGTGCGTTCCATAATTGCTTTCGAACAGATAGGTTTCTAAAATGTACAACATTCATTAGACATAGTTTGTGGAACAAATATTCACTAATAAATAAAATATTTCATCAATCGGTTTGCTAATCAAATCACTCTATTCAGTGGGTATTGTAAGCCATACTACACATAAGCATTTGTGTTGACCGACGAATCAGTGATAGAAACATTATGATTTTTCAGACATCATATACATTCACAGCTGATTTCATCCTCGATTCAAACTAATACAACCTTCGTTTTGACATGTCAGTCAGTAAGAACGTAGAACTTCGTACGTACGTACATCAGTTCGAGTTGCCACACCACCTTAACACAGATGCAGTTGTCGATCCAAATCCCGTAGTGGGAGAGATAGCAAGAGTGTAAGCAGTGATCGGGAAGATTAGGGTTTGAAGATGTTATTTAAAGAGTATAATTCAGTGCAATAAATTTGGAAAGAGGAAAGAAAAGGGACATGAAGAATTCAGAAGATTAGAATTTGGGAGAACACAAAGAGTGGATGCACCTGCGCCATTGCAAACGATTTTGAGCCATGTCATTCAGGGTCTCTAACCATCGGTTGCTATCATCTCGCGGTCCCCAACCAGGTAGTCTACACCTACCAACATGACTCAGACCACTTGTCAATGACTTCATGGACTTGTGCCATGTTTTGGTCTGACCGCCCCTAGCTTTCTTCCAACCTACTCCATACCACTGAACATCGCACGTCGAGGCAGTCGGTCGTTGGGCATACGTAACACGTGTCCCAGCTATCTCAACTGATGAAGTTTCACTACTTCATCAATTGATTTGCCATCCTTACCTAGTACCCGTTTCCTAACAGCTGCGTTACTTACTCGGTGGTCCCAGGATATACGAGCAATACTTCGAAGACACCTATGATCGAATACTAGTAACCTACGAATATCCTCTACTCTTACCGGCCATGTTTCACTGCCATAAAGTAGGATGGGACGAACTGCAGCGCAGTAAACACGTCCTTTGGTTGATAGACGGATATCTCACCTACGCCATAAATGACGCAAGTTGGCAAAAGCTAGTCGAGCCTTCTGTATCCGTGCTGAGATTTCGTCACATACCGGACCACAAGGGCTGATGAGACTTCCAAGATAAGTGAAGCGGTCGACACACTCAACTACTTCACTCCCTATCACTAGTTCGGGTGTCGATGTTGGTGAAACCAATTCAGGAAATGTTGTCATAATTTGTCAACAAGAGTATTGATCTGGAGATATGAGATGAATGGATCAAGATCAACTTGTCGAAAATCAAGTGAGCTTGTCTAGTGAAAACATCGCTGAAATGCAGAAGAGAGGCAATCAGCGTAGCAGTCGAATGATATTTCTAATCAATCACTTGATTCCTCGGTGTGAATTTAATGCCAGAGTGTTTGTGTGTTGAATGCCTTTACAAGCATGTAAATATCAGGAGCTTTTGACTGATCAAATTATGGAGGTCGATTCACAAGGCCTTCACGAGTCGATCGTTCCCCGACCCATCCAGTAAACTATATAATTTCACTACAGTTGCATCATCGATATTACGATCAGTTTGTTAACATCAATCACTTCACAAAACATTCAAAAACAAAGCAATGAACACATTTCATCCAGTCACTTTTACACACCTCAGTTGAGATCATAAAATGATAACAGGAGATTCAAATTTCAAAACAACTGCCTCATTTATGGGACAACTTACCATCGCTAAAGGTTTTCAGATCTACAAGTCAAAATAAATATTATTTTGCGGTTGATGATAACAGACTGCTCCTTTCATTCATTTCACAAACCATGTTTACATACCACTACACATCTGTCACTTCTGAAAGTCACACAATACGTTGACAGACTGATGTTATCAATATTTTACAGTATCACTGACGTCAACAAATTTTACAATACACACAAATGACAAAATTTATCGTGAACTTACCACTCACTGAAACGATTTCTGAAATGAAGTACAATATATTTACTTAGTGCTGAAAACTACAAGCGATGTCAATTCAACTAAACACATTATATATTGAACAAGTGTGGATATCAACAAGAAAACTGACATGCATTGGTGATTCACTCACTAGTTATCCATTTGCTATTCACATTCACAGTACCCGATTCAAGTGCATTCTTTAACGATGAAAACCACGTGTTTGATGAATATACTTTTTCCATTTCACTCGTTAACACGGCAAGTTGAACATCGATGGTTTTGGCATCATTATTCTTTGGCTTTTGTGATTGATGGATATCACATGACAGAGTAACGGAACTCAGTTTTGGCTCCAATTCCTTCACCACATTCACAACCTTTAAGAAATCACATGAATCGGTCAAATTATTTTGTTGAAGTATTTATGAAAGTGATCATTCTAACTCAAAACGTAAATTTTATGGGTGTTCGTGTAATTATTCATATTTGGATATTTATGTCTAGTCACAAAAATGTTTATCCGGAGTGACAATAACCTAACGCTGAATCATAGTGATATTCAACATTTACCCTTCAATAATAATGTTTCATTTTTACGTATTTTACAAATTTTCACATCAATGTATACGTCCCATTACAACACATTATTTTGGTGGAGTTTTGTTCTCTGAGCTTCATGGTTTGGTCGTGGAGCTTTCATCGTTCTTCTGAACGACATCATCAGCACAAACTTCAGATAGAAGTGAAGTGTTTGAATTTCTCCATATGTGTCTCAATGCTTGTTCTGTGCACCACGACGTTGATTGGTTCTTATTGACCTTAAATTTGTCGTTGTTTATTTCTTTGTTTTGGTTGTATCTCGCATTGTTTTGATTTTTGTTCTTATGTTTGTGCATGATTTTTCTGATTGGTTGATAAATTGGATTGATTTCAATATGCTTGTTGATTGCTGATTGATCTGAGTGCCAGGCCTCTAAAAATTCTCTGGTGTTTTTGGAGTTTCCTCTGTCTAAGATTTCCACATTTTTCCAATCGAATGAATGTTAGCAGTTGTCCACGTGTATTGATATAAGTGAAGAGATATCATGCCGTTTGACTGCTAATTGATGTTCATGTAGGCGAAGGTGAAGGGGGCGTCCGCTTTGTCCGATGTAGTGTTTTTCGCAGTTGACACAATTTATTTTGTAGATGATGTTTGATTTGTTTTCTTTTGTTACTACATCTTTTGGCTTGCATAAGATTGATTGTAGTGATTTTTCTCGGTTTGTGTGCCACACCTATTCCGAAGGTTTTCAGCATTCTCGTCGCGGTTTCTGATATTCCTTGTATATATGGTAGGGTGATCCTGTTGTTGATTTTTGTGCTTGACTTGAGCTCTAATGCTGCGTGCGGTTGGTATTTTTTGATGAAGTTGATGGGGTATCCGTTCTTCTGAAATACATCCTTTAGGTATTTCTCTTCATTTCTTCGTGCTGCCAGTGTGCTGCAGTGTGTCCTCGCCCTCTTGAACAAATAGTGTACGCAGTTGATTTTGTGAGCTCTTGGGTTGTTGTTATTGTAGTTGAGAATTTGATCCGTATGGGTCGGTTTCCTATATACTTGAGTTTCCAGTTTTCCTGTGTCGGTTCTAGTGATCAATATATCCAAGAATGCTAGTTGGTTTTTTGACTCCTGTTCCATGGTGAACTTGATGTCATCGAAGACGTTGTTGATCAGGTTGTAAGTGTTTTCTAGTTCATTCTTTTTGACAATGACGAAGGTGTCGTCTACGTAGCGAATCCAAATTTTTGGTTTGATCACTGGTAATATAGCGGCTTCTAGTCTTTGCATCACTACCTCTGAGATGAATCCTGATATTGGTGATCCCATTGATGTCCCTTTCGTTTGTTCGTAGATTTTGTTGTTGAATTGAAAGTATGTTGTTAGGCATAAATCGATGAGTTCCTGTAGACTTTGAATTTGAAGCTTCGTGTGTTTAGTGAGGTTTGTGTCGTCGTTGATCAGCAGGGATATCGTTTCTTTTGCTAATTTTGATTCAATTGAGGTGAATAGTGCTGTCACGTCAAAGGATATCATCAGTTCGTCGTTGTTGATTTGGATGTCCTTAATTTTGTCCAGGAATTGTGTAGGGGATTTGATTGAGTGGTTGGCTGAATCTACTAAATGTTTCAGTATTCTTGAAATTTCTTTTGACAAGCTGTACGTTGGTGTTCCGGGGAGTGCTACAATTGGACGTAGTGGGATGTTTGGTTTGTGTATTTTGGGTCTGCCGTAGAATCGAGGAAGTACTGGTCCGTTGGATTTCATTCTCCATTGTTCTTGTTTTGTTATTTCTCCTGCTTTGACTAGCTTGTTTAAGGCCTTTGAGATTTGGTTGTCTAATTTTTTGACGGGATTTGTATCCATCAGTTTGTATGTGCTCTTATCTTCCAGTAGTTCTTCGGCTTTTTTGACGTATTCTTCTTTGTCAATGATTACTGTGGTGCGTCCTTTGTCCGCTTGTATTATGACAATATCCTTTCTATTTTTGAATTCTTTTAAGACCTTTTGTTCTTGTGGAGTCAGTTGGTTGTTTTCCTTTGCCTGTTGAGTTAGCGATACTATAGTTTGCCTTATTACTTGTTGTGTTTCTTCACTGAAAGCTCCACGACCAAACCATCCAACTCAGAGAACAAAACTCCACCAAAATCATCCACCTGAGCTACAAATCTTCTCTACCATCTCACAACACATTATTTAACATTAATTGTTGTGCGTTTACAAGATCAATGTTCAGGTTCATTCAAAGATTCATGTGGCCAATATATGGAGATCGATTGAAGTAAAATAAACCCGAATAATGTTATTTTTCACGTCGCTTCATGTAAAAAAGCCCAAGTGATAACTTTTAGACTTACATTTGCACAGTATCTATCCAAAACGTCTAGGGAGTCCCTTACATCATTCTTTGTAATCAGTTCATCCCACTCCTTAACGGAGACAGAGAGTTTAGCCACAACGATATCTAAAACAAACCGGAATCCAAACATGTTAGATGAAAGCATAATATGAACACGAAAATCATTGAAAACGTCAGTATGGCTGTCATGGATGAAAATGTACATCATTCACAATAATCCGTCAGTATCACTGTGAAATTTGTATTGTTTATATGGTGATCAGGATACACTAAAAGTTTCAACGACCATTTATTCAAGTCTCATCATGCTCATAATGGATAGATTGATTTTTTATGAAATATTTTGAACGCGCTTAAACTGGGCGGTCCAATATTCGAAGTCCTTAAATAAATGAGCTAAAACAAGAATCAGCAATGCGTGAAGCTAAACAAAACCGGGATGTACACTTCAATTCTCATTCAAACAGAACCCATAAAAATCATCACTCATGACTATGTGCGTTGTAGTTCGAGTGTAAGAGTAAAACATGTGATGCTACTGAACATCTATTCAAATTGTACTGCATGATTTATTCGATATACATAGAAATAGACCTGATTCCATTAACATTTTATACGACACGTGATGGAAGTGCAATTCATCAGATGAGATTACTGTTAAACTAACTTACCTGCATTTGTAAACTCAAGAAACTGCGCTGTCAACAACAAAAGCAAAACAATGGAAATTATGGAGACGAGACATTCACCTGAATTAAGAAACGCTTAATTAGTTTACTGGCAAGTAGACACAACAAGTGATTGATCACTGAGTAATGACTAGCGTTACGTTCACATAATTTTACTAAGGGCTTCGGACATTGAGTGAGACAACCTCTACACAGTATTCACTAAACAAAGAATTCGCGTATAGACAGGAGTTCAGCTGTTGAAGAATAGCTCATTGTTGACATCACAGATTACAGAGCTATTTTATATGGGGTGCAATCCAATATAATGCAACACTTCCTTCAAACTTTCAGACAGATTTCGTTGACGAGTGGCTATCAATATGAACAACGGTTCTAGGGTTTCCTGAGAATGAGCTTTAACCACCGAATAAGTTAGACACATGTTTATCAAGAATTATTCGGAATAATATGAGCTGTATGGTTTTGCATAACGTCGTGGGATAAATTTGTTGAAGTCACTGATTTTCGTCTTTCGTCCCAAAGCAATATCATCACACGCATATTCACATCAATAGACAGTTACTTCATCAATCAGTCGAACACGTCTACTGTGATCCTATTAACCTACTGTGCTTTGAACTCATGTATATTGAACTCAAAGTTTAAATGTTTGTGAGAATCTACAGAGTTTCTAATGTCCTTCTGTGAAAACCTATGATGAATAGGCCAACATCAAATGCTATTCCATGTGATGTGCGATCCAATGTGCTTTGATTGAGTGTCACTAATATTTTTTCCTGTTGACAACTTCATCTCCAACGAGACTGATGTGGAAGTTCATCCGTTAACTCGTCATAAATGTTTTTACAGACGCAAGAAGTACACATAGTTTACTTACATTACACTGTAAACCATGGAGCGACAACAGTGTAGACTGACTGTGGTATGGGGTATGAAACACTGGGTGGCGACACAGTCTAGTGAAGTGTTCACGAGTACAATTTGTGTGTGAACAGTTGTTGTTTATTGCTCTGAGGTCCTATACTACAACGAATCACTAGTTCGCTGTTCTCTGGTCAACACTGACAGCCCAGCTAAGATCAGTTCGTGATTCGAACTAAAAATTGGAACAATTTCACAGGAAATTTAGTCGTTCATTATTCATAGTTCTCGTTTTCGAATAACCAGCCGATTTTCACCATCTCAGTTGCATAAAAATATTTGATCGAATGACGAGACTTCAATTCCCCTACTACTGTTCTGTTTCGTAAGTCATGTTCAGGCATGAATTTTTATTGTTTTGTAAGTAAGACTATTCAGAAGAATGTTCATTCAAACGAATGAGGCGTCAATTGGATTTTTATTAGACTTTCTATTTGACAGAGTAGAGCTGAACAAATCATCAAATTTATTTATTGACACTCATTCACTTCGTAGTCTTTCCTTCCTCATAAATGGGAGTTTATAACCTGTTCAATCTTCAATTTTTTTAGTCTAATATTGTTTGATCGGAGTTTCATGTTTTCGTTGTATGTATACAGATCTGAATAAACAATGATCGTTGTCAGAAAACGTGCACTCTTAGCGCCTGACTTCATGTTATCTCCACTTCAAAATTTCATCAAATTTCTAGATTTAAAACACGCCATTACTTCTATCAACGGCAAATATGAAGTAAAGTCAACCTTTCCACTACGCGTTCAATCAGGATATTCTTTCACTGTTTACATCAACCAAAGTAGATTGACTTAAAAGTTCAGTCGTTCAAATTGATATTAAGTAAAAACAGTGTTGAATGAATACATTTTTATGGTTCTTCAGTAAAGATAACAAACCGGGAAGTATTACAAATGATGCTGCGGTCACATTGTATCACGTAAACTAAGGAATTGTCATGCAGTTTGCTAAAGGAATATTGCTTTCCAATACCGTCGTGTTAGCATATTTCAAAATGCTCGCAGTACATGAACAACGCCTTCAACAAGGCTTTCTTGAGGCCTGTAGACTATCAAAGTATCAGAATTCTTAGACTACCCGTAAGTTTATCGCAATTAGTCACAAAGAAGAAGAACGTATTCTGATTACATGCTGATTAATACTTATAGGTGAAGTGTATTGCGATCACAAGAGAACTGATGCTCTGTGTAGGAATGGAATACATGTCAACATCATTGACAACTTGATAAATGCTCATCAACTCATACTAAAGGTTAGTGAATAATGTCATGACTGCTGAGTGATTATCTATGTCGAGTACATCGTCATATGAACAAAAATAAAGATGGTAACGTGCATATAAAAATGTTTGAGCCTTACCTGCATTCCAGACCAGGAAAAAGAATTGAAACCAAACAACCGCTCTTTGTGGTCTAAACATATTTGTACTCCGTAATTCACTAACGTTTTCTGAAGTCAATCAGACAGTTTGCATCCTGATGTCTGTTTAAATACAATGATAATGTGTCTTTTACTCATAATTAAAACGTATATGATTGGCAAGTGAAATGAATGAAGTTATCCTATCAGTCGATGCCACATTTTTAAACTATATCAAGGTCAAAACCAATGTGAATGTGACCATTATTTGAAAAATAATAATAGTAACCATCACGTATAACTAGACAGGGTCCAAACAAATATTCATTCAATCTGCGATAAATCCATCACCTTATTTCTCATTTGTTGACCACCTCATCTATTATGACGCACGAGTGTCATATGAGAACTCGAAATAAAAAGATGTTCAACACCGTCCATCTTCACTTTATCGTGCTCACACTTACCCTGTTAATTTACGTATGCGCTTATTCAGTTTCCGCCTAAAATATTTTAAACTGTGTTGAAAAAAAATGATTATGTAAAGGCCTCATACCAGATAAAGTTACGCTGATGTACAAAATTAAATTTGTCAAAGTACCATTCATTCAATCTCACCTTCATAAACACTTGGTCATTCATAGTACAAGCAAACTCTGAATTATTTTTTCTGATTAGCATTTTTTTAGCGAGTTAGTTCTCTACGGGATGTGGTCGCTAACCTCATGCCCAACCCTCCTTTATCAGGGCATGGGACCGACAGTAATTCTAGAAGAGCTACAGGCAGTTCTATTGTACGGGGCTGAAACTTGGAGAACTAACACAATCATCATTAAAATGGTACACGCATATATAATCATTTTTCTACACAAGATATTCAAAGACTGTTGGCCGGATACTATTAGCAACCGTCTACTGTAGGAGAGAACAAACCAGGTTCCAGTTTAAGAGGAAATTAGGAAAAGATGATGGAAGTGGATAGGACGCACAATGACAAAATCATCAAACTGCATCACGAGACAAGTGCTAACTTGGAATTCTGAAGGCAAACAAAAAAGAGGAAGATCATGGAACACACTGCGCTGAGAATTGGAAGCAAACATTAATAGGATAAATAACAAGTGGGAACACACTGCGCTGAGAATTGGAAGCAAACATTAATAGGATAAATAACAAGTGGGAACAGCTGGAAAGTATTGTTCAGGTCAATTTTGATGGAGACTCCTAGTGTGCAGCCTATGCTTCTCCATGAGGGGTAACAGGCTTAAGTAGCTAAATAAGTAAGTCTTGTTTGTTTGGTTATTATTCACGATAGGTTACTTGTCATTACCGAAAATAGTGACAAATTTGAAATTTTATTTCTAGGAAAAAATATTTCCAATTCACCTGCACGGTAAGCCAAGTAAAGAAAGAGAAAATGAATTGTCACTACTCGTAATCTAAACATGGTTATTACCAAGCAACCATCGGATCATTACATTATTAATAATGTTGCATACAATTAGTTCTCTGGTTAATTACCTGCAGACAATGATTAAGGTCATATCGTAAAAGTAAGGTTACCAGTATGTGAAAAAATACAACTAATCTAATTAGTAAATACCATTGTTTCATTTTAAAATATTACAAACTCATACTCAGTATGAATGAGACCATATTGATGATAATCATAACAACAAGCTAAAAATATGTGATACGTGCCAGAAACAACCACTGTTTACAAATAGACTGATATACCTTGTACATTTTCTTGGCTTAAAGTCAAACTACAAGTATTTCAATAGGGATTCAGAATTGATCATCACTGATGAAAGTAAGGGTAAAAGTAATTGTTAAACGATAATACACGCCTCACTATGACTTCACAGAATTTAGTAGAACTATACACGGTACTCTAAATCCGTCTGTAGCTATTCTAGGGCTACTGGTGGTCTCATAATGTCAAATTGTCGGCAACCCCATCCCTCAGAAAACGACATTGCTTATAAAACGCTTACCAGAATAAAAAGTCTTTATAATTTAAACTCTGCACTCTTTGAAGAAAGAATTATTACGCCTGATGATGACAGCCACGAGGCTTTAAAAAAGGACACTTAGTGAATTTAGAAATCTAATGATATTTGTCTCTCTTTAGCTCGAAAGCTCAACAAGTAAACATGGATATATGGAATTCATAAAGTTGGAAACTAACTCGATTGTGTGCCAAGTCAGTGGTAGAGTATTTGAGAGCTTGCGTTCTCTCTACAGTATGTGTTATGATGAACCATTCAACTAGTTATAACACAGTTAGAGAAGTTTTGAAACATCTGCTTGCACAGTCACTTGTTACTGCTCCAGAAGTGATGCTAATTTTGATATATGAAGCAAACACTGAATAAAGTAATGCTGAATCTTCAATAAATGAGAAGAGTTTGACTCAAAGGCGTTAAGTTGATCAGGATTGACATTACACAGAATAAGCTGAAATGAGAGTATCTTATCGAGATGATTGATGCGAATGGTCAAAGCGAGGCTCATAAGATTCCTAGAATCATCTAATTATGGAGCATTTTAAAGTGCATCACCAAAGAAACCACCAGAAGTCGAAGTTGTCACCCATCCTATGAGGTCTTGAATTTGCAACGGTGAATCGAGTCTCGTCAATAGACAGAAACAATGTGATATTAGCAGAACACCGTGATATATCAGCTCTATGGATTTCAAAAATTCCATCACTGATCATTGATCTATAAAACTAAACGGTAAAGTAGATAGTGCTACACTATCAAATTATACAAAACAGAATAATTTTATTAAAAACAATATGTAGAAAGATAAAAAAACACAAAAGTTCAAATGCCGGAGCATATTACAAATTAAATGTGTGAAATATGATAAAGAAAATAACATTTATTAGGTAGAAAACTTTATCTTACACATCAAAGAAAGTTCATAAAGACTGGATAAGAAATAAGTTGGATGTCAATTAAGCGGTAAAATATCTACCGATCCAGTGCAAAATCAAAAGAATGTAGGATTATGTTATGATCTAAACATGGTTATTACCAAGCAACCATCGGATCATTTCCTGATTAATAATGCTGCATACAATTAGTTCTCTGGTTAATTACCTGCAGACAATGATTAAGGTCATATCGTAAAAGTAAGGTTACCAGTATATGAAAAGATACAACTAATCTAATTAGTAAATACCATTGTTTCATTTTAAAATATTACAAACTCATACTCAGTATGAATGAGACCATATTGATGATAATCATAACAACAAGCTAAAAATATGTGATACGTGCCAGAAACAACCACTGTTTACAAATAGACTGATATACCTTGTACATTTTCTTGGCTTAAAGTCAAACTACAAGTATTTCAATAGGGATTCAGAATTGATCATCACTGATGAAAGTAAGGGTAAAAGTAATTGTTAAACGATAATACACGCCTCACTATGACTTCACAGAATTTAGTAGAACTATACACGGTACTCTAAATCCGTCTGTAGCTATTCTAGGGCTACTGGTGGTCTCATAATGTCAAATTGTCGGCAACCCCATCCCTCAGAAAACGACATTGCTTATAAAACGCTTACCAGAATAAAAAGTCTTTATAATTTAAACTCTGCACTCTTTGAAGAAAGAATTATTACGCCTGATGATGACAGCCACGAGGCTTTAAAAAAGGACACTTAGTGAATTTAGAAATCTAATGATATTTGTCTCTCTTTAGCTCGAAAGCTCAACAAGTAAACATGGATATATGGAATTCATAAAGTTGGAAACTAACTCGATTGTGTGCCAAGTCAGTGGTAGAGTATTTGAGAGCTTGCGTTCTCTCTACAGTATGTGTTATGATGAACCATTCAACTAGTTATAACACAGTTAGAGAAGTTTTGAAACATCTGCTTGCACAGTCACTTGTTACTGCTCCAGAAGTGATGCTAATTTTGATATATGAAGCAAACACTGAATAAAGTAATGCTGAATCTTCAATAAATGAGAAGAGTTTGACTCAAAGGCGTTAAGTTTGTAGCGGTAAATAAATCCCCAAACTAAATAGCTCCATAGGTTTTCGACATTGAATGCTGACCATATGTTTTAGTGGACTCATCTAGCTGAAGGCGCTCGGTCATGCATCCGCACCAGATCACGTGCTGTAACGCTGTGCTCAACATCAACTGCAATCACTAGCCAGATTAGATCAGAGATTCCCGATATATTGGTTATCGCCAAATACACTCTTCAGATCTCCTCGACTCTGTCTTCTGATTTCTTTCGGTGGGAACAAAGCATATTAGGAGATGTTACTGGTAGAAGCGTTGTCAAACACTGAATACCTGTATCATCATCATTGGTAAGCCCGACGTGATCTGGTACACCTAATTGCAACTGTGAGTCTGTTCCTTTTTTGAGATTTTTATGTATTATTACCTTAATTTTTTTTAAACATTGTGATTTTTTTTCGTGTTTTTCCTTGGATATATATATATTTTCCCCTCGTTCATTATCGTACTTCATATTTCATCATGGCTGAACAGACACCCAAAGTACTCAAGCTTAAGACTTTGTCCCCGCCTTCGTTTCAACTCATGCCTTTCTGGCCCGACAATATCGAAGCTTGGTTCTGCTACGCAGAAGCTGACTTTTCCGAGCACGTGATCGACACACGTTCACAATTCCTCGCATTAATCAAGGCACTACCGCGCGAATTCAACAGGTACGTAACACCTAGTATGTTTACTAGTGATGTTTCCGATCCTTACGAAATCTTGAAACGTTCGATTCTTAAACGAGGAGACCTAACCGATCGACAAAGGTTAGATCAACTCTTCAATAACATCGACCTGCAACGCGGTTCTGCGACTGACATGTTGCAAAGAATGAGAGAAGTGATAGGCCTAAGGACTTTCGATGAAGGTCTATTTAAACAACTTTTCTTGTCTAAACTTCCTCAACAGGTGCAAGCGGTTCTGGTCTCGTTTCAGAACAACGCCTTAGACGAGCTAGCTGCATCTGCCGATTGTATTTTAGAAATACGAAATCGTCTACTTCAGAGGTATTTTCCGTCAAAGAAAAGCCTCACACAACTCAGAATGACATAACCGAGTTATGTCATACACTCACGCATTATCTTAATCTTCGTAACGACCGTAGTCGCTCACGCAGTCCACGTAGAAGCATTTTGCGTAAACGATCTGTCTCTAGACCACGAGAGACGGATAACCCCGACTGGTGCTGGTATCATAACCAGTATGGAAAATCTTCCAGAAATTGCAGAAAACCCTGCAATTTTCCAAACACGAAAACGACTGACTCGAAAAACAACTCGGGAAACTTCCAAGCCGGCACGCGTTAACGGCAACCGTAGCCGGCGAACATAGCCGTCTGTTGTACGTCACAGATGTGACAACGAGAGTTCGCTACCTCGTCGACACTGGCGCAGAAGTTAGCGTTCTCCCAGCAAATCATAACGACCGGCTCCACGAATCAACTCTAAACTTACAGGCGGCAAATGGAAAACCGGTCGCCACGTATGGCAAAAGGTACGTCTACCTTAACGTGGGTTTACACAAACCCATTCATTGGATTTTCGTTGTTGCAGATGTTTCTATGCCAATCATTGGTATGGATCTTCTACAACATCATAATCTAATCATCGACACGCGCAAACGGAGGCTAGTAGACGGAAACACTAAATTATCCGTTTGCGTAACTTCCTTTTCTGGTTGCAGATTATCCCCAGTCGCAGTTAAGCATATGATAGACCCACTCTATCAACCACTACTCGACAAGTACCCGGGGATACAACAAACTCAACCGAAACTACCGTGTGTAACCATCAATGTTACACATCACATCACGACTACAGGACCACCTGTATTCTCTAAAGCACGACGACTAGCTCCGGAAAAGCTGAGGTTAGCGAAAAACGAATTCGATCACATGATAGACTTAGGAATCATACGACCGTCAAACAGCCCTTATGCATCTCCGTTGCACATGGTCCCTAAAAAGGACAGCAACGATTGGCGTCCAACTGGTGACTATCGGCGATTGAATGCAAAAACCATTCCCGATCGTTACCCGTTGCCTCACATTCACGATTTGACAGCTACCTTGAAAGGCACAACTGTCTTTTCGAAAATCGACTTGGTTAAAGCGTATAACCAAAGCCCTATGGCTACTAACGACATACCGAAAACAGCTATCATAACTCCTTTCGGACTCTATGAATTTTTGCGAATGCCGTTCGGTCTAAGAAACGCTGCGCAAACATTCCAAAGATTCATAGATGACGTTTTTCGAGGTCTCAACTTCGTACATGCGTATGTTGATGACTGCTTAATCGCAAGTCCGGACAGAGAATCACATCTCAAGCATCTGGATCTTGTTTTCGAACGATTACAAAAACATGGCATTACTGTAAACGTTCAGAAATGCCAATTCGGAACCGACTCGTTTGATTTCCTAGGACACACTATCGATGCTCAAGGCATTCGACCTCTTAGGACCAAAGGGGCGGCCATTCTGGATTACCCAGAACCGACCAACGTCAAGCAATTACGCACGTTTAACGGCCTGGTAAGTTTCTATAGACGCTTCATACCGAAATGCGCATTACTTATGAAACCTCTTACTGACCAACTTCGTGGAAATGCGAAATCCATTAATTTGGACGACACCGCACGAAAAGCATTCTCCACAGTTAAGGAACTGATCGCTAAAGCAACAATGCTCGCACATCAGGACACTGAAGCACCCATTAGTATCGCAGTAGACGCATCCGACTCGGCAATCGGAGGAGTCTTACAACAATGAGTTAACAACTCCTGGCAACCCTTGGCATTTTTCTCTAGACGGTTGCTAGACACCGAATCGAGATACAGCACATTCGGTAGGGAACTCCTAGCTATGTATTATGCTGTACGGCATTTTCAACACTATATCGAAGGCCGTGAATTCACTCTATTCACTGACCATAAACCGCTCACTTTCTCGTTAAGCTCTCCTTCTGACAAGTACTCTCCCCGTGAGTCTCGACAACTGGACTACATTTCGCAGTTTACTTCAGATATTCAACATATTTCTGGAGCAAACAATGTAGTTGCAGACGCCTTGTCTCGAATAAATTCCTTGAACAGTTTCCAAGGAATCGACCTTCTTAAACTCGCCCAGCTTCAAAAAGAAGACACTGATCTTCAGTAAGAGTTATCGTCCACAACCCTTAAACTACGCATCAAGCAGATGGGAACAGGTAAGGAAACCTTACTTTGTGACACATCTACAGGTAGGGATCGCCCAATCGTCCTGAAACATTATCGACGCAATGTCTTCAACACATTGCACAAACTTTCTCATCCAGGTGTTCTTGCAACCATCAAGCTCATAGCAGAACGTTTTTGCTGGCCTGGTATGAATAAAGACGTGAGGGAGTGGGCACGCTCCTGTGTAAGCTGCCAAAAATCTAAGGTCATCAGACACAACAAAAGTCCCTTAGGCTCATTTAAAACTCCCGATGCTCGTTTCGACCATGTTCATCTGGATTTGGTAGGACCTTTACCGGATTCAAATGGATACTCTTACCTTTTAACCTGTGTAGATAGTTTCACTCGATGGCCAGAAGCAGTACCTATCAAGGACATCACTGCTGAAACAGTGGCCCGAACCTTCGTCGAACGATGGGTAGCAAACTTCGGTTGCCCTTCAACCATCACTACAGACCGCGGACGTCAGTTTGAGTCTGAACGTTTCCGTCGTCTGACCACACTATTAGGAAGCACTCGCTTCCGAACGACCGCCTACCACCCACAAGCAAACGGGTTGGTAGAACGCTTTCACTGACAACTAAAAGCTTCACTATCAGCTACAAACGTTTCACAGTGGACCGACGCTCTTCCACTCGTCTTACGAGGTATCCGCAATGCAGTGAAAGCTGACATTGGATACACTGCGGCTCAACTCGTTTATGGAACGACACTTCGACTTCCAGGAGAATTCGTGGATCCTTCATCCTCTTCAATGAGCATGGATCTAACCTCCTACACGAACAGGCTTACAAACGCAATGCGTTCAGTTAAACCTGCTTCCACTCGACCTCAATCAACTGATGTTTTCATTCAACCTGACTTACGATATAGTACACACGTTTTCGTTCGTCGAGACTCGCATCGACGACCTTTCGAATCGGCATACGAAGGACCTTTCAAAGTTCTTCAACGCGAACCGAAGTACTATATAATCGATAAGAACGAAACCAAAGATAGCATCAGCATCGATCGCCTCAAAGCAGCGTATTTAGAAGGAAATCCTATCTACGTGGATTTTCCTTCGACACAATTGAACGACACGACTCCGACACTTATAATGCCTCATCCGACAGCCAACACACACGATGATACTTCGACAGTATCCGAAAATAAACTTAAAACGACGCGTTCTGGAAGAAGAGTGAGATTTCCAGAACATTTAAACGACTATTGCACGTAAGGCACTTCTCGACATTTTCTATATTATTAAAAAATAATTTTTTTTTAAATAGGCTTATATATTTTCATTTCTATTTCTAAAAAAAACAAAAAAACGATTTTACGAGTTTATTTTCCTTTTTTACGCACATACGAGTGTATTTTCGACATGCACTTACATTTTCTTTCTTCTTTTCCAGGACGGCTGGAAAAGAACGATGACGTTTATGAGGATACGAAATTTTCATTGTACATTTCTTTTTTTACTATGTTGTACTCCGGTCCCATATAGTAAGGAAAGACGACCAGACGCTGCTAAATTTAGTAAGCTATCAGAAGAGCGTTTACCAACGACAAACTCGTTGGGTTTAAACTTCTGGCTGGCCACGTCTTAGGGTCATCGCTGCCCCACTAGAAGGGGAGTGATCTGTAGCGGTAAATAAATCCCCAAACTAAATAGCTCCATAGGTTTTCGACATTGAATGCTGACCATATGTTTTAGTGGACTCATCTAGCTGAAGGCGCTCGGTCATGCATCCGCACCAGATCACGTGCTGTAACGCTGTGCTCGACATCAACCGCAATTACTAGCCAGATTAGATCAGAGATTCCCGATATATTGGTTATCGCCAAATACACTCTTCAGATCTCCTCGACTCTGTCTTTTGATTTCTCTCGGTGGGAACAAAGCATGTTAGGAGGTGTTACTGGTAGAAGCGTTGTCAAACACTGAATACCTGTATCATCATCAAGTTGATCAGGATTGACGTTACACAGAATAAGCTGAAATGAGAGTATCTTATCGAGATGATTGATGCGAATGGTCAAAGCGAGGCTCATAAGATTCCTAGAATCATCTAATTATGGGGCATTTTAAAGTGTATCACCTAAGAAACCACCAGAAGTCGAAGTTGTCACCCATCCTATCAGGTCTTGAATTTGCAACGGTGAATCGAGTCTCGTCAATAGACAGAAACAATGTGATAGAAAAACAGATATTAGCAGAACACCGTGATATATCAGCTCTATGGATTTCAAAAATTCCATCAC
The DNA here is from genome assembly GCA_944470205.2 of Schistosoma margrebowiei. Lineage (NCBI taxonomy): Eukaryota > Metazoa > Platyhelminthes > Trematoda > Strigeidida > Schistosomatidae > Schistosoma > Schistosoma margrebowiei. Next base: position 15,245,728 of record OX104027.1, read on the forward strand.
TGATCATTGATCTATAAAACTAAACGGTAAAGTCGATAGTGCTGAACTATCAAATTATACAAAACAGAATAATTTTATTAAAAACAATATGTAGAAAGATTAAAAAAAAACACAAAAGATCAAATGCCGGAGCGTATTACAAACTAAATGTGTGAAATATGGTAAAGAAAAAACATTTATTAGGTAGAAAACTTTATCTTACACATCAAAGAAAGTTCATAAAGACTGGATAAGAAATAAGTTGGATGTCAATTAAGCGGTAAAATATCTACCGATCTAATGCAAAGAATGATGATAATTTATGAAAGTAAAATGAACAAAGCACAGTCAAGTAAAATGAGAACAAAATCCGTATTTGACAAAATTCAAGTACTGATATTTATCTTGAGCATATTACTGAAGAAATTGAATATGTAGCAAACAGGAATGTATTCATCAGAAGTCGTGAACAATGGAGTGATATATGTGTTGAGTATGATGTTAGGTTTGAAGCTCCACGTGTTCACGTAGACTGCGAACGAGAACAATACTCAGTGACCAAAGACCAGTAATCTAACTATTGACGCGTCCCAGCCCCGCTATCTAGAAGGAGAAGTTCAGGCTTGGTATGGAAAATATATTCTGCAAACGGCCAGAGAAACGAGCGAGCAAGCAAGCAAACAAGCAGCAGCGAACACTCAGACACAATTTAAACGTATATATATATATATATATATATATATATATATATATATATATATATATATATATATATATATATATATATATATATATATATATATAAGATCGATATTGTCATATTAACATGTTTTTTTAAACATGACTCATTCAGTTCATCAATCGACAGGCACTCGAATATTGAATCGATAAGTTCATCATTTGACTTCCATTCAAATATTTAAATATTTAATCGATGAGTCAATCGATATGATAAAATTACAGATATGAATTTTAAGGATATACCGTCCCAACACTCCTCCCATTTTTAATAGCGTGCTTTTCCGGGGTCGACTTGCATTTTGACTGTAGTTCGCCGCTGACGGAGTGCCCACCTTCTGGGACGGGGATCAGCTTGCTGTTGAGCTTCTTGTGGTGGGGCTGCAGGTAAGTTGAAAGTATCAAGCAAGATGTCGAGGGGAAGATTTACTTCATTTGATGGGTGGTCTGGGGAAATCCGCTTACGTAGTTGGTTTCGGTGTCTAGTCCACGTGTCTCTTCCCACCTTTACCTCGTACATAACTTGACCTAGTCTTTCACCCACACGTGCTTCGATCCAAGGACCATGATTTGCTCTGTAGTCTCGAGAAAACACGGGGCATCCAACCTCGTACGCTGGAAGCTTCTGAGATTTGGTATGAGATGGTGGTGGTGTGGTTCTTGGGCACATGAGACTGTGGATCGTTCTCAATTTCCTTCCAATCAGGATCTCTGCCGGGGACTTCTGCTGTGGTAGCATATCACTAGGTGTTGTTCGGTAAACAAACAAGAAATTCTGCAGTGTTTCTACCGGCGTCCCCTCCCCTTTCGACTTCATTAGAGCTCTCTTAAATGTATCTACAAATCTTTCTGCTTGTCCATTTGACTATGAGTGGTAAGGTGGAGAGCGAAATGCTTGATCGATAGGCGTTTGCAAAATTCTTGAAATTGACTTGAGGTGAATTGCGAACCATTATCGGAAACGAATATATCCGGTAATTCGTTTCGAGAGAATATCTCTGTCAAAAGTTGTATCGTTTGAGTTGTCGTTGGTGGCATGAAGTGAACGATTTCTGGCCATTTCGAAAAGGCGTCAACAACAACTAGATAGGTGATTCCATTGATTGGGCCTGCGAAATCGACATGTATCCTGGACCAAGGATACTCAGGCTGTGGCCATGGGACCGGCAGTATTTTTGCGTTACACTTGGCTGCTTGCTGACACTGTGCACGGTCCTCTGTCAATAGGGAGGCAATAACTGCATCTTCGCCGGCCGTATGATGTTCGCTGGTTGAAAACTCCGTCATTAGTTCTTTCGAATATGCTTCAGGTTCATGAGGTTGTTTCACCAGATGGCATACGGTGCTTAACGGAAGGTCAGCTAAATGTAGCCGGTCAAACAAGTCTAACCCAAGTAGATTAAGATCAGCTGTTGTGATGTAACATAACCCGGTAAACGTCGAATCATGAAAAGACACTTTACAATCTAGTTGTCCCAACAAACGTAGATAATTACCACACGCGGTTCGCGGTTTTTGTGTTGTCGGCACCAGGCGTGGTCTTCCCATTCTGATCCAAGATTTTCGTGAGAGAATCGTTACACCAGATGCAGTGACTATTTGCAATCTAAGAGGGTGCCCATTAATATTAAGGGTAATAAATTTCCTCTCAACTGGGGTTGAGTTCTCACAGCTTGCTATTAGACTCAACGAATTCGCGATGGATCTAGGCGTAGGTTTTCTGATACCTCTGGAGTTTCTCGGCTTCTTTCTTCGACAAAAACCATCTTTATGACCCACCGCATTACATTTCCTGCACCGATGTTGCTTATATGGATAGTATCGAACAAAATGCCATGCACCGGAGTGCCAGCATTGAGCAGGAGGATTCGTTTTTGTCTGTCGACCTGAACGAGATGTCGCTGGGGCAGATTTATGCGAGTTGAGTGGTTGCTGGACTACATGAACTTCGGTACGATTTGAACCACCACGCTGGACCATTGTAGTATCACGCTGTAGATTGATTAGACGTTGATATTCATTTGCAATATCATTAAGAGTTAGTTTTGGGTCTTGGTCCAATCGACTTAGCAAACGTGTTCTAATGTCACTGAACTTCTGCGATTGAAGGCTGCAGATGAGAATGAGTGCTTTAAATTGATCTTCAGTAAGCGACTTCAATCGGAAACGTTCACATTCTCGGTTGACAATACCCACATTTGTGAGAAAATCAGCATCTTCGTTCATAGTGAGCTTCAAACATCGATAGCGCGCATTGAATAGTGAGGAGTTGTCTCCGAATTGTTGGCTCAATGACTGGACAGTGTCGGAGAATGAACGATCGCGTGGGTTTAAAGGCAGGATTAGATTGTAATACTTGTCTAGTTCACTAGGACCCAACTTTCGAAGCAGCAAGCGGACCTAGCAAGCATCATCCTGGTTGGCAAAGTCAAATTTGAATAAGTCTTCGTAACGTCGAAATCACATATCAAACGTGACATTGGATTCTGGATCGTAATGAAACTCGTAGATACTGTTAGCAATACCATCAACTGACAGTGCAGTAAAAGTAGGATTAGAACTGCTTGGTTGAGAATTAGACGTAAGCTTTGCATCTGCTAACATTTGAATAAGTTTCATCTGCTGCTCGAGTAATAATTCAAGTTTAGATGGATCCATGTTTCCGAAATCACCGTCGCCAAATTGTTAGGTTTGAAGCTTCACGGGTTCACGTAGACTGCGAACGAGAACAATACTCAGTGACCAAAGACCAGTAATCTAACTATTGACGCGTCCCAGCCCCGCTATCTAGAAGGAGAAGTTCAGGCTTGGTATGGAAAATATATTCTGCAAACGGCCAGAGAAACGAGCGAGCAAGCAAGCAAACAAGCAGCAGCGAACACTCAGACACAATTTAAACGTATATATATATATATATATATAAGATCGATATTGTCATATTAACATGTTTTTTTAAACATGACTCATTCAGTTCATCAATCGACAGGCACTCGAATATTGAATCGATAAGTTCATCATTTGACTTCCATTCAAATATTTAAATATTTAATCGATGAGTCAATCGATATGATAAAATTACAGATATGAATTTTAAGGATATACCGTCTCAACACATGATGAATGTAAAGATTCAAAAATTTACAAATTAATCAAAGTTAGACATGTATAGTTTACGATGCTTACTCACTAGTCTAGAAATTGATCAACAGTAATCGAGCTCGAGATAGTTGGATACCACTGCAGGGTACACGTTGGTGTATTCACACTGATGACGAGCTTCATACTAAAAAGCCTACCAATGCATTCAACTCGTTTGTAATCTTCCAGAATATTTCAGCTGTTTATATAAATAATGAAAATAAGGCAGTCTCCACAAACTGACACGAAGTTATGAAGTATGTGCTCAAAAGTAACTAGAATAAAAGTGTAATTCATGAGTCATAAATGATCGTTTGAAATAATGTGTGTTCAGAAATATGAATATGTATTCGTCTGATTGTACAGCTCCACTTCAACACCAGTGTAGAACCATGACAAGGAACTAATTGTGTATTCTACGACCAATAATAGAAGGGATCAAAATTTAGATAAGTAATGTAACTATTTGTGATCATACAAATATTATCGATATACAATGAGTTGTAGATGGTATTCATCTCAGATATAGTTTAAGTAGGAAATCAAACATACTTTTAATGCTAGCATGTGGATTCCTCAACTGAATCAGTTCTCGATTCACCTAGCAAACCGAAATCGTGTGCTCCCGCTAGTTAAGTTGGTTGGTGAAACGGTACATCTGTCTTGGCAATTAACAAGAAAGCACAACTGGTAAGATCGACACTCACGCATGTAACTAGGTAGTTGAGTAGCGTCCAAAGCTTATTCCATGCGAAATGATGTCTTCATTTTCTAATTTCTGAAATAAGAATACACATATTTCTAACTAACAGTTATCAAGTGATTTTAACTCGAACTGTGTTATTGAGTCTTTAATTTCCATCGGTTAACTATGTTTTGACATCAAACATTCTGTTATTCATGTAATTAATAGTAATAATGGTATAGTTGTATTGTAGTGAACAATCATAAAGTGAATGCTTAATTTGCAAATGTTCATCTTTTGTCTCATAAAGACTGAGACTTCATTGTTCTTGCACTCTCATACAAATTGCATTCTGTTCCCATTCTTTACTGTTCGATCCTCTTGTCTCTCTGCTGCCAGACGTTATGTTCACGACTAACATCATATACTACTTATGTAAATATAAGTAGCACACACCACAGTAACTGCTAAAATGCTTCATATTTTGTTCAGGAAGATTTGTGAGGAATATGTTAGTGTTATGCCACAACATAGATTGTCCAAATAGATCACATATAAGTGTTATCAGAAATTAATCAGACATTAGATTAAGTGTCATTGATTTCAAGAAATATTCCCTGATGACTTTAGTTTATGCATTTTGGATACACGGCATAACTTGCAAAACCCAGCTACTTTGTGATTGATTTTATGTAAACTTGTATCCAGAGTTTTCAATGCCCACAGTTTCAACAGAATCGACTTGATCGGAACTAATTGACAAAATATTCAGGAACCATATTTTTTTGGTCTCACTGGAAAAACGTGAAAATTCTCTGAAGGTAGGCAGAACATGCGATGCGGAAATCATCAAACTGCATCACGAGGCAAGTGCTAACTTGGAATCCTCGAGGGGAAAGGAAAAGTGGAAGCCGCCGTACTTCGATTATGAAGACGAAAAAGCTCCGCACGCACAGGGAGTTGTTCTGATGCTGTCCAAATAAGTACGAAAACCACTTTTAAGATTCGAACCTCATGGATCCAGAATCACCAAATCATCACTCAAAGCATATGAAGGGATTACAATAAACGCTTTTCAGTATTATGCAGCCATAAATGAAGCAGATATCAAAAGAATGAATATCTTTTTAAAAAAAACTGGAAACGACTGTTCAGGACAGAGTTTGATGGATAACTCTGATGCTTCTCCTCGAGGAATAACAGGCGTAAGTATGTAGGTATTAACGACAATACGAAATCAACTACTGGTTGGTCTAAACACACACAATCATATGAAAAAACTGTTACGCTTTTGTGAACCAGAAACTAAAAGTTTAAACCTGAAGTTGGACATTCTAATGATATTTTATAACTTGATAATATTTCGGAAAACTATCGTAACGAGATGACATTTTGGATCCCTTGTTTCAATCACTTTGTGGCTGCTTAAATCATTCAATGCGAGAAGCCTTTAATTGACTGATCCACCGATGTAAAATGTCTTCGAACATTTCCAATGAAAACCAATGTATTTATCCCAGTAATATAGTTGAAATTGAATGCAACATCAGGGTATTACAATAGAATATCTGCCAAATAATACATTTCTCAGACGTTTTCAGGAACATTCTAACACAACACAATCTCGACGTACTAACACAAAATAATGGATGTCCAACAAACGGATTTCAGTATGAGGAAACTTCTACGATTGCCAACGATATCAAAATTAGACGAACATCGACGACGCATCTAGGACGCAAATAATATTTCGATCTACATAACTGCCAATTACTACTGGATTTCTTTTTAAAGGAATTTCATATCCATAACATAATACACGTGTGTTGATCAGGCAAATTTATTTCAAACTTCATATCATCGTTGAAGACAATAACTTCAGAATGACATATACAAACATTAACTGTCGATGTTTCGTTAAGGCCATGATCCATGATGGTATCTTATGATGAGTGAATTGTTGTCACATGTGCGTCTAGAGAGCGGAAACCCACCAACTAAACTTCGGAGTTCTGATTACATTTACTACAGAATATTGATGGAATAAGCTGTCATGCGTACGATCACAACAAGAGCAATAATAGATTACTTACCGATCCGCGCTTTCACATCTGCATCAGATCCACCATGTTCATCAATAATGCTGCCCAAATATGTAAAGGTTTTTACATCTTCCAAGTCTTCTCCGTCAATTGTGATTAGATTGGTGTGTGCTGTGTTGCATCGGAGAATCTTGCTTTTCCCTTTGTGTATGCTGAGACCTACTGCTGCTGAGGCGGCTGCTACACTGGTCGTCTTCTCCTGCATTTGTTGTTGCGTGTGCTGTAAGAAAGCCAGATCATCTGCGAAGTTTAGATCGTCCAGCTGCATCCTAGATGTTCACGGTATCCCATGCTTCCCCCAGATGTTGACGTCTTCGGGATCCAGTCGATCACCAGGAGAAAGAGAAAGGGTGAGAGTAAGCAACCTTTCCCGACACCAGTCTTTACTTCGAATGAGTCTGTCAATTTTCCTCGATGCAAGATTTTGCAGTTTGATCCATCATGGGAATTCCGTGTGATATTGGCCATCTTTTTGGACACGCCGTAGTGTTGTTCTGTCCACGCTATCAAATGCCTTTTCGTAGTCAATAAAGTTGACATAGAGTGGTGAATTCCATTAAATCGATTGTTCCACAATGATCCGTAGAGTTGCGATTTTGTCTGTACACGATCCATCTTTACGGAATCCAACCTGTTGGTCTGGATGTTGGGCGTCCACAGAGTCCTTCATCCTGTTTAACAATACCCTGTCAAAGACTTTTCCTGGTATTGAGAGAAGAGTGATGCACCTGTAGTTATCACAGTTGCTGAGATCGCTTTTCCCTGGTATCTTGATCAGGTGTCCTTCTTTCCAGTCTATCGGTACTTGTTCTCCATTCCAAATCTTACTGATGAGAATGTGGAGTATGCTTGCAGTTACTGCTACATTTGCTTTCAGTTCCTCTGCTGGAATGTTGTCTGGTCCTGCTGCTTCGCCACTCTTGATTTGTCTGATGGCCATGCCGATTTCTTTGAAAAGACTTCATATGAAACATCGTCAATGACAAGTTGGCATAGTGTGATTGTATTCATCCGCAGTGTTTTTCAAATGACAAGTCGTATTTCCAAGTATATTTAGACATTGTGAAGTGAACGATTGTTTCCACCAAATTTCTACTGTTTGATAAATTAACCTTTTATACAAATGAAATCTTGTAGGCTGAAGTGCGAAAATATACTATCCTGTGAGGTCTGTGTTAGTTCCTCCAGTATTCCTTAATATTATTTCCTTCTTGTTGGATTCCTTTTCTTATATTACATTATACTACTGAGTAATAAAATGAGCGAGCACAACAGAGTTAAATATTATTACACACTTAGTAATAAGCATCATGCGAATGGTACTTACATATATATGTATAATACAGCTAATAAATCAATTTTAATAGTGTATATGATTAGATATTTTAGAAAATAATGTTTGCAAAAGAATATTACTAGCACGTCTTGACATGAGACTCTTCAAGAGTGCACATTCGCGATCTCGCCTCGCGAGATTCAAACCTCTAGACCACTGAGCCGGCATCCAACGGTGTCAATGTCTAACATCAACCAATCAATGAAGTTGCACCGGACGGCCGTTTCGTCCTAGTATAGGAATCTTCAGCATGCGTGCAGGTTTTACATGGCAGTTCAGCTCCAACTGACTCATTAGTTCAACTAATATATATATATATATATATATATATATATATATATATATATATATATATATATATATATATATATATATATATATATGTTCGGTTAGTAATAAAACGAGCGAGCATAACAGAGTTAAATATTATTACACACTTAGTAATGAGTATCATGCGAATGGCACATACATATAAGTATAAAACAGCAAATATATCAATATTAATAGTACACATGAACAGATATTTTAAAAATAATTTTTGCAAATGAATATCACTAGCAGCCTTGCTACTACATAGATATTTACACGGAACACAGAAAATAACAAGAGATTAGGTGATTAATCCAACATAATGTCTGTTATTACGTACCTATCGTCTTATAATAATGGTTTTCAGGATGGGAAAAGTTGTGGAATTAGAGGTTTGAATTGTGGGAGCTGTAAAATTAGCATCGTCGATGGTAGGTGAATAATTGATGAGGAACAGAAGAGGCTTTACTGTGCAATTTTTGCTGTCGTTAGGCGGCTTTCGGTTGTCATTTGTTTCATACTCTAGAAAAGCAGGTGTTACCACATCAATCGGAACTGTCTCTTTTTTCCATCCACTTTGATTCGAAAATATTTTGCTTGTCTCTCCACTTACTCATAGGGTCCTTCAAAAGGATGTTTTAAAGAACACTTTGAGGAATGGACATGGATAAAAACGAAGTGATACATTGAATGACAGAGTAGTAACAGCGGTTATATGATGGATTTTAATTGTAAGTTCCGGAGGTAATCACAACGAACAAAGTTCACTAGTTTGTCAGATGCTCTGTGCTGTTCATGTTTTGCGGGTCACCAAAACCTGACATAATTTTCTATAAAGTGTTGTTTCAATGTTGTAACCTCAAAACTGGAGCACCCTAGGGAGCGACTCAAACCTCAAGTGCCACACTTGCTAAAGTTTGGGCACTCATATATTTTGTGGAAGTTACCTCACACCACTTCGCAAATTGATCAACCATAGCTAGAATTCTATGTTGTGCAACAGTTTCTTTGTAACTTACGTAACATCCGACTTCCTAACACAATATCGGTCTATTCCTGCCTGAAAAAACTTGTGATAGTACAATATTAACGGCTCGTTCACCTGCACTGATGTTCAAGACGAAGCAGATAGGAGAGAGAGAACAGATTGGATACGCTAAAATAAACGTCAAAGACAAAACCTTTAGCCAATGAAAAATTATTTGGCGATTTTTAATTCATTGACAAACGTTCGCTAACAAGTTTTGCAGAGAAGCTGCAACCTCCTAAGCTCCTTGGATAAACCCTGTGCAATAAGTTGATAAACCGAGTTAACTGTGAGGTTTATTAGTGTAGTATACATTTTGAATGCTTTGTGTGTGAAAATCCCTCCATGTATACACTTGTAGTTTGTTCCTATTGATTCATTTAGTTGCACATTTTGTTAGTCTTTTTGATTCCATTTGGGTTAGTGATACTTGTATTTTGTTGTCTTTATTTTCTCACGCCTTCACTAAGTTTCCATGTTTCTTCCCAAACTGCATTTATGTTGTTTTACTTGATACCTAGTATTGGCTGCAGCCATATTGGTTTGTTCCTCCTTTTGATTTTGTTGCTTGTACTGACTGGAATTGTGCATTTTTTGATTGTGAATTGAAGCACTCTTCCAGAACTAGAATTGTTATAAAGCAATCAAATATTATCTTTTGAACTAATCTGTGCTTGGTCTATCCAGGCAGGATGGAATAACATTTATTTGTTTTGATTGATTTGATTAATTGAACAATTATTGGTCGGATAGCTGTGTGGTTATATTTGTTTAGAACCGTTATTTTATCGAATCTTTTTGTTTTGGTTTCAACCGGGCAAGGACGCGTGTCTAACCCATCTAGACAGCTATTCTTCACTCCAAAACTTAGTTTGAATCTTACAATTTACATTCTGTTGTACAATATAGTTTTGAATGGCACCGAAGTTTTCGCTACCTCAGTGCTTGCCTTGATCATCAATGTCATCACACAGAAAAGTAATCTGTTCTAATTCAGGTGTCATTTGAATGATCGAAATTTAAAACTGTTTGCGAACTTTCTGAGTTCACTTCAACGGTTGCTACATACATTGTAATATCAAGATAACCGAAACAAATGTGTACAACCAACCTGTTTAGTATTGAATGCAATTAGCGTTGGAAAGTAGAACGCAAATAGCAATGTGAGTAACTCATATTAACTCAATGGTATGATGTATGCCGTCTTTTGCGAGCGATTTGGATATACATCGACTGAGAAATAGCTAGATGGAAAATAGAACATTGAGAACCAACTTGAACAAATCGACGCATCGGAAGTATCATCTGTTTGTGACCTCAATAACTGTTGAAAAATTGACGCACAGTCATAAGATTCGGTTCTTCTTCCTTATAAACAAAATTGAGGCACATCAATGTGATTGTGATAGTGTGACTGTGTTTCGTGCTAACATATCCCGTATCATAAAATTGTTCAAGAAAATATAACAAACCAGAAAGAATTGTGTGTCCGTTCTGATCAAATGTATGAATACCTCGGATTATACAGATATGACAACAGCAAATTATTTATTCTACGGTGAATATAGATGAGAGACAGTTATGATATCCAGAAAATAAGCTAATCTGATTGCATATACGATGCAAACACATATAACAGCTGATGTGAAATTGAGTTTGTTCACAATTAATTTGATTAAGTTATTTTGGTGACTTATTAATCAGCTGAGTCATCCGTACAACAACAAATTATCTATATCATTGTGCCTTTATTACTGTTGCGAATGTATGAACATGTATACTTGAGCATTGCTTACTTCCCACGCATTTATTCACGCTGCTAGCCTTACTACTGACCGCCTAATTGATTCGATGATTCATTCATTTCACTATGTATATGTGTCCATGTTATTCATATCAATCGCTCTCTCTCGCTTAACTGTACTCGCTTACTCATATTCATATTCGCTGACTCACTCACTAGCCCGCCTGCTTGCTTGCCTTTCGTCACAACTCTTTCATGCTTGTTTAACTCATCTGTAGATTTGGATATCTGTAGGTGGTCCCGTAATAAACTTAATCAACGCTTCGTATTCGCCTTCTGAATAATATACCGTTGAAGCGTTATCAAGGACGGTTATCAAGATGAACTTGTAACATCATAGGTTGGTTGGTTAAGAGTTGACTGTAAACAACCAAGCATATGCCAAAACAGTATTGTTCAAGTATTCATTCACTTCCTTATTTTGTATAAATGTTATATTCCCTATTATCTTATATTGAATGTTGAAAGCCTTTGTTTGTCTGAACAGATAATCCCGCGCTACACTGTGACTGCGCTAAGATCGAAATAAAGACCTATTCACTACTTGTCTGGTTTTTTCTATCAATAGCACGAGGGTTAAATTAAGACACGAAACTGGTGAGTCCTTTTGGACACAAATTGAACCTTATTTCTGTTATTAACATTATGTTTTTTACTTAATCGTAAAAATAGACCTGATTATCTGTAAACTAAGTTGGATATATAAATAGTTCATTTTTTTTATTATCTTAAGTTATTCGTGTTATCGTAACCATTTTTCGTGCTAATTTTATTGATTCATAGCAATATATATATATATATATATATATATATATATATATATATATATATTTGTCACATACTTCATATCAGACTCAATAGAAACTCATAATCTCGAGGATTTGTCACCAGTGGAGATAGATACTATTATGACTACAAGATCCCGACTTCTAGAATCGTAGTGATCCTGAGTTGTGAATTGCTCAACTAGAGCACTATTTCACGAGGCACAATATGAAATCTGAAGGGATTCGCTATAGAGACTTGTGTTCCATCCTTCCTCCTTCAGTCGCCAAAGAAGTCCGTGACTTGATTTTAAGTACACCATCGCCACAACCATACACCTTGTCAACACTTATTTTCTATAACCTATTAAAATGCTCTTTCTTAACACATACCTTAATAAAGGAAAATTAGACTGAGTAATCATACCTTAAGCATTCTTTCATGAATATTGGCTACTCTGCCTCTCGTGTTTTCTTTTACTTGCTCCCTCTTTCAGCCCCCTTGAGATATGGAACTGGTGACTTCATCCTGCACCATCCTTAAAGCCTTGGATATCCCAGAAGGAAATAAGGTTGCGATTTTTAGAAGCCCATACCTTCAATGGACCTATTCTTGACCATCAGTCGCACATTCGCAACGCGACTTTCATGAAGCGCGCCAACTGTAGTACTGATTTAAACCATCGACATTCATATCTTATAAATTATCAACCCAGCTATGTAATTTATTGCAGTGTATATTGTATCATTTGTATCAATTTGATCTTGCCTGTAAACTGGCATGCCTCATGTAACAAACTGTTATTTGAGAATAAATTATTATTATTATTATTATTATTATTATTATAATGAACCGTTTATCATTATCTAACAGTCAGAGTATCCAAATACTTTTCCAAGGAGAATCACTAGGTGATCGGTCGCCGTCACAGTTTCTACGTCACCTCCAAGTCTTAGTGGCTGATAACACAGTGGGTGAAGCAGTCTTAAAACAAGGATGGATACAAGCTCTCCCATGCTACGTCCAACACTGTTTGGATACACAAAATCCTGAAACCTCAATATCTCATTTAGCGCGTATAGCCGATAGAATAATGGAAAGAGGTCCTAAAACTGGATCAGGCACAATAAATCACACACAGAAAGTAGAATCAGCAAAAGATTCCGTCATAGAAGGACTCATTGCGAGTGTTAAGAGTCTCACTGAGGCTGTCACCAGAATGCAAATAGGTCATACAAACAGGAGCAGGTCACCACAACGACCACGATCCAAGTCACAAAACAGGTCACAAATGTCCAGACAATCTGGGCAGTTTTGTTGATACCACTGGAAGGTTGGTGTAAACTCAACCAAGTGAATGCAACCATGCGCCTGGCCTAAGCATAATTCTATGACAGCGGGAAACGAGTAACCCCTGCCCAGGTCGCGACGACTGAGGAGGAGCACCTAAACAGTCGCTTGTTTTATGTTAGAGACAGGAACTCTAGCTCGAATTTCTTGGTGGATACTGGCGCTGCTCTTGGCATCATCCCTCAAAATAAAACTGAGATTAGTCGAAAAACATCCCCGATTACACTTCAAGCTGCAAATAAAACTACAATCGCGACATTTGGGCAGAAAACGTTAACCCTAGATTTGGGGTTCACAAGGCAATTCCCTTGGGTTTTCACGGTAGCTGACTTAGATCTGGCAACACTGGGGATGGACTTTCTAGAGAGATATGAATTTCTAGTTGACACCAAGAAACTGTGCTTAACGCTAAAAGAAACTTCGTATTACACAAAAGGCAAAGAAAGTCACATCAGCTCTCTTAACTTGGTTCAAACTCCTCCAGTAACAACAGCAAAATTCCAAATTATACTCGCGGAATTTCCAAACTTAACTAGACCAAACCCGTAGCCTTCCAAAGACAAACCTAAAGTACGTCACACTATCAAAACCGAAGGTGCACCGGTGTTTGCAAAACCCAGGAGACTAGCACTAGATAAGCTCAAAATCGCTAGGGCCGAGTTTGATTATATGCTACAGTCGGGTATTATCCATCCCTCTGATAGTCAATGGGCATCCCCTATGCATATGGTCCCAAAAAAGAATGAAGGTGACTAGCGACCGTACGGGGATTACAGAGCCCTCAACCGTCAAACCGTACCAGATAGGTACCCAATACCGCATATCGAAGATTTCACAAACGCTGTACAGTGTATGAACATATTCACTAAAATTGACTTAGTCAGGGCATATCACAATATCCCGGTAGCTGATGAAGATATCCCCAAGACAGCTATTACTACACCCTTTGGCTTATTCGAGTTTGTACGCATGCCATTTGGCTTGAGAAACGCGGCACTTCCTCAGATATTCTTATTCCACATTCTCACACTCTCTTGAAAGCACGTAGCAAACCGTCAGCGATAGTTGTAGAAGAATGAAGAGACATCCATGGACTATCGTTGACAGCTGACAGCGTTAATCGTCACTGATTGTAAGTCAAACAGTGAGCGAGTTGATAATTTTCCCTTGGGATGAGAAATAGAACTAAGTTGTTTTTGATAGATGAGTTAATCGAACCGACGTCACTAAGGAAGTCGATTCTAGGGGAAATCTAATGTAACAGCATAGGTTGGTTGGATAAGAGTTGACCCCAAACAACCAAGCATATGCCAAAACAGTAATGTTCAAATATTCATTCACTTCCTTATTTTGTATAAATGTTATATTCCCTATTATCTTATATTGAATGTTGAAAGCCTTTGTTTGTCTGAACAGATAATCCCGCGCTACACTGTGACTGCGCTAAGATCGAAATAAAGACCTATTCACTACTTGTCTGGTTTTTTCTATCAATAGCACGAGGGTTACCTTAAGACACAAAACACTGTATACGAATTTTAAGGATTATATCGAATACCGGCCGACAAATACTAAAATGTTGAATATGAAGAAAAAGTCTTTCTCAATTACACTGCAAAACACATTAAAATGGCCATCAAATTAAGGTTGCAGTGCACAGAGCTCAAATAAATTTTGACTGAAAATGCAAGAATAGTGACTTAGGATTCAAGGACCTTCAGCATATCAAATTGGATGCAGACCAATACTCATATCTAAGCATTGACTACATCACACTACAATCAATTTGAATTGTTCATCATTACCATTCAGTCGAAAAGTGCGGACTGCTTTGAATAGTCTATTTATAATCAGTTTCTCGCATAACTTGAAATAAATAATAACTTTAAAATCACTGACATTACAATTACAACTAACTAGAATAAATCAAAAAAGGACTCACTTGTCTTATCACCAGCGTGGTTACATAGCACTATACTGTCCTCTCCAACACTCTAGGTTGCACAGATTTTCCGGTCTCCGGAACCTTTCAATTAGATATAATGCCTTTCCGCGTCCAATGAAAGGTCAGTACATGGTGTTTAAGCCATTTATCACTCAGCTCCTGGATGTGCGCGTCAACCTCAGAGCACTGAATCATCTACCACTTGTCAATAATAATAAATTCACTCAATCTGTTGTGTTGGCAGATCATTACTCTCCACAACCTACTTCACGATGTCTGGCGCAAAGTCTCGCGAATGTTAGTCATCGCATATGAAACGCCACCAGAACAACGGATTCGAGTTTGTTTGTTTATGTGCCTTTACTCCAGTGTTATAGAAATTCTTGTTATCATTCAATACAGTCGAACGCTTTTATTTTCCTCTTTAAAGTAATGTACACAATGAACAACAAACTCGTCACTATTATTCATGTTTCGTGTGTTCAAATTGCGTAATGTTGTTTACAAATAATGTTAGGGTAATACAAGGACGGACAATAGTTTAATATTTCGATGTTATATGATGATTTAATTCGGATTTTTTTTATCTGTTTATTTGTTTGTTCGATTTAATTCGATTTGTGGTGTACATGATTCTGTAGAATTATGGTCTACTATAATATAAGTGCTGCTCTAATAATAGACCTAATCCTAAATTTGTAGATTTGTCATGATATAACTGCCTAATCTATAAGATCTTACGTGGAAGTCACGTCATCGTCTACAGCAACTCACTGTATAGTAACAACTACGAATACATGATGAAGAACGAGCTTAAGCTAGAGAAGAACAATATATTTAGTATGAATAAAAGATATAAGGTAATATTCAGCAGAGACCACGCCTGCATGGTCGAGCCATGCCGTTCGATCAACCCTAATTCATTCAGTTCATTATTCGCGCCTTCTCCATCGTTAGGTATTTCTTCGCGTTAAATATTGAATATCTATTTTCCGAGTAATCTCGTATTCAGCTTTGAGGATTGTGTGGTTACAGTCCAATGCCACTACAAATCCACAGAATTGATTCCCGTTATACTAATCATGACGATAGTATTATTGATGATGAAGTTGGAAAACTGAACATTTAAATTTTATATATACAAACATAAGAATATGACGCAATTGATCAGCTTCAGGAGTATTCTAGGCATGAAGTGTTTTTCACGAAAGCGTTCATTTTCACAGGTGTGAATATTAATCTGTTATCGAAATAAGATAATAATCGATCATCCTGCATGTTATAGTAAAACAATTTGAAGTGTGATAATTCTGACAATTAAAAAGAGTATTCTAGTCGACACGTTTGGTGACAATAAGTTTAAACGCGATTTGTTTGTTTCCGTAATCGATTGACATCATTTGGGGGCGTATCACAAATTGAGTAGAAGTGGGGAGACAGCATTGCACATTCTTACTTACTAACATACATCTGGTACGCCTCACGTAGGAGAATAGGACGCCCACCAGCACTCTCCATCCAACTCTGTCCTGGTCAATCATTTCCAGATGTTTCCAGTTGCTATTCATCCTTCTCATATCTCATTTCATTTAAGGACCTACTGTGTTCTTCAGCCAACCCTTTTTGCTTCCCATCAGGAGTCCAAGTTGGGCTTGTCTCGTGATGAAATTGGGTGATTTCCACGATGTATGTCCTACTCAACTCCAGTGTCTTTTCCTAATTTCTTTTTCAGCTAGAGCCTGGTTTGTTCTCTTCCACAGTAGGTTGTTACTGATGATACCCGGTCAAAAGACATTGGGTATCTTACGTAGATAATTGTTTTTAAATATTTGTACCTTTCAATCATGGTCGTAGTAGTTTTCCGAGTTTCAGCTTTGTACAGTAGGATTATTTTGACGTTCGAATTGAAGACCCTCACTTTGGTGTTGACTGAAAGTTATTTTGAGTTCTATATATTCCTCAACTGTAGGATTGCGTCCCTTGTTTTGCTAACTATCCACTTTTCGTCTGTATCAGATCCCCCTAGTTCATTGATGATGCTGCCGAGGCTCGTGAAAGTTTTCATCTTTGTCAAAACTCTTATATCGACTGGGATCGAGTTGATGATTTCCGCGTTGTGTTTGAAGATCTTGCTTTTTTCCTTGTGTATGTTGAGGCCTACTGATGCAGAGGCTGATGCTTCACTAGTTATCTTCATCTGCATTTGTTCGTGTGTATGAGAAAAATTATCTGGTTTATCTGCGTAAACTAAATCAGTGCGGTACGTTTGAAGTTTGCGTTACGATAACACGGTATCTAATTTATATTGTTTAAATATCGTTGAATCCTCTTTTATAACTCATAAGTAGCTTTAAAATCTATACTTATAGCGATATGGGTCGACCGTCAAAAAAACGAGCCCGGAAAAGCCCTAATACTTCAGCCCAGACAACCCAAAAAGGGGAAATAATGGGGAATAAAGGGGTAAATGCTTTGGTGGCGAAAGGGGAAATAAAGGAGAAAACGCGCCAGAATGTCGCCTTTTTCGCCTGTCTATGGAAAATTCTGTTCCTGATGCGGTTTATTCAAGAACTGTATGTTACGTAGAATTGTCGACAAATTTCCCCCAAATACACGACGTAAGGGGGAAAAAGCGACATTTCCCCTTTATTTCCCCTTTCGTCCGCTTTATTTCCCCTTTTTGTGTTGCTTGGGAGATAATAACAATTCTGTTATTACCTATTCCCCATGTTCTGCTACTCCTTTTGAAGCTGATAATGTTGGAATAGGTCTTACACCACATCTGATGCTGGATGACTCTGTCTCTTATTTAATAGTGAGTTCCACATCAAGATCAAGGAGTATTGATAATATTAAGAGTGAATTAAACGCTGTCTTTAAACAACTAACCGACATGCGTTCTAAAGCTGAGTCACTTGCTAGTTCTTTATCAAATCATGATAATTTGAAACAAGAAATAAAGACATTATCACCCCTTAAGCTGTTCTTGTCAAAAGATATCATTCTTGAGGAACTTGATGACATCATAAAAGCAGAATCTGTTATCAACTTTATCGCTAATGAAGTTACCAAGCGAATAATCTCTCGTAATAACGTGATTGTCTATAATATACCTGACAGAATCCCCATTAAAACTGTAGGGAATTCGATATTAAAAGCATCTAACCTTCAAGACGGTCCATGCCAATGCATTCGACTTAACAAAAAGCACCAGAAATACTGGTGCCCGGTCTTGTTCAGATTCGACTCTCATATATTAGCTGAACAGTTAAAAGAATCCGAGCGGCTAATCTGCGCGCTTACGAAATTTAGAAACGCTCGTATAGTCTCAGATAAGACCACCAACCAAAGGCTTACGCAAAAACGTACCTTGAACGAAAATAAAGGTGTTGAGATCACAACAAACCACGATGCATCAGCTGCTGGATCCACTGATGCAGCTACCCTATCTCATGTTCTCCAGTACTCTGACATACCAACAAAGAATGCTAATTTACCTGTTATGTCTGTAGTGACATGTGATAGCCAAAGTACATCTAATGACGTCACTAATCCGATATTACCCAGTTTACCATTAGAAGCCCATAAGCAAGTACTTAGTTCTGATGCTACAACTCTTAAAAACGCTGTCAAGATTAAAATACCTTTGCCACGTAAGAAGAATGTAAGTACAGAACCTTCTGGTTCTAGACCCAATATCAAAAATACTACGATGACCCTACCAAATAAAAATAAGACTGTACTTCCAGACACCATGCTTTACCTTACGCATCGTAGGGGAGGTTATAAGGGCAGACTTGGTTCAAATGTCTCACAAGATGGCCACTGCAATCATTGTGTAAGCAGGCCCAATATTGGACAGACCACAATGAACCAATGATACTCAACATGGATTTCTTAAAAATCGTTTTTGCATGACATGTCATTTCGACTTCTTTAATTTAGTTTATTCTCTACGTAGCCAAGGATATCTAGTTTTAGTGCTATATCTGGACATTTCTAAAGCCTTTGACATGGTTAGCCACCGACTTCTTATAGGTAAGCTCGCATGTTATGGGGTTCAAAATCCTTTGCTTGCTTGGCTTGATTCCTTTCTCAGCAATCGATACCAAATAGTTAAAATTAACTCTTCATTGTCTAACGCTGTCCCTGTTAGAAGTGGAGTAATATAAGGTATTGTCTTAGGTCCTTTGCTCTGTTTAGTGTTTATCAATGATATTTGTGAAAGGTTTTGTGTCGGTAAGCTCCTTCTATATGCAGATGATCTTAAAGTAGTATATTCATTTTCTCCACATGACCTGAAAAATATGCAAAATTGCATCAGCATGGAGCTTAACAAGGCAACACAGTGGTGCTTAAAATGGCAACTGGAGCTTAATACGGCTAAATGTGAATGGATGTGCTTCGGCGATACATCACTCAACCTAGACATTACCATAAATGGTGAAGTGTTATCTAGGTTACATACAGTAGTAGACTTAGGACTTAGATATTCCCAAAACTTGTCGTTTACATAACATATATTAAAACAGACCTCTAAGTCTCAGCGTCTAATAGGTTACATAACTCGAAACCTTTACAACAATGAGTCACTTATTCTAAGGTACAAAGTTTGTGCTCGACCTCTTCTAGAATACTGCATGTTTATTCTTAGCAGTGCGTGCATAAATGATAGATTAAGGCTGGAATCAGTACAGAGACGATTTACACTTCGTATTCTTGGAGCTGATTGCACATTAACTTTTAATTCTAGATGTAATAAACCTGGGGTAGACCCTTTATGGAGGAAGAGACTCAAACTAAATCTTATCTTTTTCTTCAAACTACTTCATAAACTATCGTTTACATCCGATCACGCGATTCAATATGCAGAAACCTCTCATTATGACATCCGTAATTCCTTCGCACTAGTGAAACAAACTCGTTCTAAATCATCTCTTTATATGAATTACTTCACCTGTAAATTTTCTTTACTCTGGAATAACCTACCACAATCTATCCGCACGATAAAATCACTCCCATTATTTGTTCGCTGCATCGATGCATACTGCTCCTCTGAAAATGCATTGAATCGTCTAGCGCCTTTAAGTGTATCTCATTCCACAAGTGATATTTTAGGAACCTTAAATGTTTAGCCATCTTTATTAGTGAATTCCCTTAGTAAAACCACCCACTTGCTGTCAATATGTTAACACCACCCCTAGCAAATTTAACTAATTTGAATAACACAAACAGTATATCACTGTGTCACATGACACGCATTTAGGTAGACCTGATTGATATATTTTGGTAATTACTCTTTTATTGTTCCGTGCTCTCTGTTTTCGATTTAATTTCTCTAGTTGTAGATAATTATCATTATTTCGATCCGGCACACGAATTGACCTTAATTACACCGTTCATAAATCAACAGGCTGTCCATTTAAGAAATATTAAAAATTCCTGGCTGATGCTTTGGATCGCTGTAATATATGTACTACTTAAACAACTACTGAACTAGTATACTTAAAACTTTCTTTTATCACATGTTTGTGCTGCACGTCTAACGTTATTACTTATATCAAATTGATATTAACATAATCCTACATTCTTTTGATTTTGCACTGGATCGGTAGATATTTTACCGCTTAATTGACATCCAACTTATTTCTTATCCAGTCTTTATGAACTTTCTTTGATGTGTAAGATAAAGTTTTCTACCTAATAAATGTTTTTTCTTTATCATATTTCACACATTTAGTTTGTAATATGCTCCGGCATTTGAACTTTTGTGTTTTTTTTATCTTTCTACATATTGTTTTTAATAAAATTATTCTGTTTTGTATAATTTGATAGTGTAGCACTATCTACTTTACCGTTTAGTTTTATAGATCAATGATCGGTGATGGAATTTTTGAAATCCATAGAGCTGATATATCACGGTGTTCTGCTAATATCACATTGTTTCTGTCTATTGACGAGACTCGATTCTCCGTTGCAAATTCAAGACCTGATACGATGAGTGACAACTTCGACTCCTGATGGTTTCTTAGGTGATGCACTTTAAAATGCTCCATAATTAGATGATTCTAGGAATCTTATGAGCCTCGCTTTGACCATTCTTACTTACTTACTTACGCCTGTTACTCCTCATGAAGGAGCATAGGCTGCTCACCAGCATTCTTCGTTCAACCCTGTCTTGGGCAATCCTTTCTAGCTCCGTCCAGTTGTAATTCATCGTTTTCATGTCTGCTTCTATTATCCGACGCAATGTGTTCTTTGGCCTTCCTCTTTTTCGCTTCCCTTCAGGATTCCAAGTTAGGGCTTGCCTCGTGATGCAGTTTGACGATTTGCATAATGTATGTCCTATCCATTTCCATCGTCTTTTCCTAATTTCTTCTTCAGCTGGAAGTTGGTTTGTTCTCTCCCACAGAAGGCTATTGCTGATGGTATCCGGCCAATGGATGTTGAGTATCTTGCGTAGACAGCTATTTATAAATACTTGTACTTTCTTGATGGTGGTTGTTGTAGTTCTCCAAGTTTCAGCTCCATACAGTAGAACTGCTTTGACGTTGGTATTGAAGATTCTCACTTTGATATTGGTTGAAAGTTGTTTTGAGTTCCATATGTTCTTTAACTGTAGGAATGCTGTCCTTGCTTTGCCAATCCTTGCCTTTACGTCTGCATCTGAACCTCCTTGTTCATCGATGATGCTTCCTAGGTATGTGAAGGACTCTACATTTTCCAGAGTTTCGCCATCAAGAGTGATTGGATTGTTGTTTTCCGCTTTGAATTTGAGGACTTTGGTTTTCCCTTTGTGTGTGCTTGAGGCCTACTGATGCAGAGACTGCTGCTACACTGGCTGTCTTTATCTGCATCTGTTCATGTGTACGTGATAGGAGGGCTAGGTCATCTGCGAAGTCCAAATCGTCTAATTGATTTCGAGCTGTCCATTGAATTCCGTGTTTTCCTTCAGATGTCGAAGTCTTCATAATCCAGTCGACCACCAGAAGAAAGAGGAAGGGAGAGAGTAAACAGCCTTGTCTGACTCCGGTCCTTACATGGAATGCATCTGTCAGCTGTCCTCCATGCACGACTTTGCACTGTAGTCCGTCGTATGAGTTCCGGATAATGTTGACAATCTTCTCAGGAACTCCGTAGTGTCGAAGAAGTTTCCATAATCTCCTCCTATCTACACTGTCGAATGCTTTTTCATAATCAATGAAGTTGATGTATAGTGATGAGTTCCACTCAACTGATTGTTCGACGATGATCCGTAGTGTTGCAATTTGGTCTGTGCATGATCGATCCTTACGGAATCCAGCTTGTTGATCTCGAAGTTGGGCGTCTACTGCATCTTTCATCCGGTTCAGCAACACTCTGTTGAAGACCTTCCCTGGTATTGACAGCAGTGTAATGCCTCTATAGTTCTCACATTTGCTCAGATCTCCTTTCTTTGGAATCTTGACGAGGTGCCCTTCTTTCCAGTCCATCGGCACTTGTTCCTCTTCCCAAATCTTTTTGAATAGAAGGTGAAGCATGTTTGTAGTTGCTTCGATGTCTGACTTTAGTGCTTCAGCTGGTATGTTGTCCGGACCCGCTGCTTTCCCGTTCTTGATTTGTCTGACGGCCATTCTGATTTCTTCCTTCGTTGGTGGGTTGACGTCTATGGGAAGATCTGTGTGTGCCGCTTCGATGTCCGGTGGATTCATTGGAGCCGGCCTATTCAGGAGTTCCTCGAAGTATTCTACCCATCTGTTCCGCTGTTGTTGAATTTCGGTGATTGGCTTGCCTTCTTTGTCTTTGACCGGTCTCTCTGATTTACTGTATTTCCCTGATAGTTTCTTCGTTGTATCGTGAAGCTGTTTCATATTTCCTTCCCTAGCAGCTTTTTCTGCCGTCGTTGCTAGTTCTTCCACGTATTTCTTCTTGTCGGCTCTAATGCCTCCTATGACCGATTTGTTGAATGTACATAGATTTGCAAATCTTTCTCCATTTTCGTTTCTTTCTCCCAGTCCATGTCGTCCCATAATATCTTCATATCCAGTGTTGTCTATTCCGACTTTGGCATTCAAATCTCCCATCAGATTTTACCATTCGCATCAATCATTTTGATAAGATACTCTCATTTCAGCTTATTCTGTGTAACGTCTATCCTGATCAACTTAACGCCTTTGAGTCAAACTCTTCTCATTTATTGAGGATTTTTGCATCTGATCTAAACTAAAATCTTTTATCTCATATTGAACAAAAACTAGTGTCATAATTATTAAAGTTGCTTTTGTTTGAGTTAAAACGATGACACATCTAGTTATGAGAAAGCACTTGATTTGTCGTGTACATAGACATTATCACTGTTCATCGCTTTCCAACTTGCTATTCTTTTACTTGTGGCTAAGATCATGAATCAAACACCAAAGGATCAACCAAAATAAAACCTTAGTTTTCAGCCTTAGAAAACCAACATTGTAGTCAGTTGGAATAGTTCAGTGGTTGTATACTTGTTCAGTGCCATTTGCTGCTCGACCATTTTGTTCCCAATATTGATTGAACGAATGCCCACATGCTTGAGCTAACTTCAAAAGTTACAACTAACTCAACACTGTTTCGGATTGGAATTAACATTAAGTTTGAATCACGTAACACAAATTCTTCTTTTTCCACGAACATAGGTGATACTTTCAAAGGGTGATATTACACGGAACGATTATGGTACATTGTAGTATAACGTGCTTCATTTCGATAAGAGCTACCTCATCAATGCAGATACCTTGAGAAAAGGTTATATGTGTATTCCTGTATCTTGATTGTCGATCTGAAAGACAAGTGTTTTTTGAACTCAATATTTTTAAAATTCTTTTCAAGCACATCGTGGAGTCTTCTCGTCATTCCTTTGAATGATTCGGCGTGTCTCGGAGGTCAGTAAAAAGTTAGGAGATGTCACTTGTCTAAATTTCATCATCATTATTTATTATTTGAAGACTTACAGAGTTTAAAAACAGAACTACGAGTGTTGAATGTGTTTTGGTTTGCGTTTGAGCACCTGACACACTTTTAAGGAACAAGAATACTGTTGATCAGAAAGTATGCTGTTTCAGAATCGTTCGAGCTTTCTTACTTTGTGGGGATTTATAAATTGGTTGTACAATGGAAGAACCTTCACATTAATGACGTAGTCCAATTAATCAATGTTTGCGACTTGCGAAATCTGCTGAGTGCAAACAGCTATGCTCTGCTAGGATCTTGATTCATAAAATACTTTTAAAAAGAATATAAGATTGTGCTTAAAAAGTACTGATCCACATCAATCTTTTCTATATATGCACTGATGGTCAATGAAGACTCTAAGAAAGGATGATGACTTCTCGTCGGCACTTCTCCTAAAAGCTATGATATAATTTGAAGCAAAATTACACGATTCGACTTCATGAGCGGAAAATTCCGTATTGTTCTAAACTGGCATTTTGATATTTATTTTTTCTAAGTCATCGACGATTTCATCAAAAATAATAGTGTTAGGCACAAAAGTATGTTGTAGCTTGGAAAAGTGCATTCAGCATCCCTTTATTCAGTGTTCGCTCCATGTATCGAAATTAGCATCACTTGTGGAGCAGTAACAGGTGATTGTGCAAGCAGATGTTTTAAAACTTCTCTGACTGTGTTATAACTATTTGAATGGTCCATCGTAATACACACTGTAAAGAGAACACAAGCTCGCAAATACTCTACCACTGAGCCGGCACACAATCGAGTTAGTTTCCAGCTTTATGAATTCCATATATCCATGTTTACCTGATGAGCTTTCGAGCTGAAGAGAGATAAATATCATTAGATTGCTAAGTTTACTAAGTGTCACCTTTTTATTTATTTATTTGAGCACATAAATATTGGTACAAGAGAGCGCCAATATATATGCGCCACACAAAACAATGAAAATTCGAAGAGAGAAAAGAAAAAAAAACTAAAGAGCACAAAAGAAAAAGAGAACGATAACAAAGAGATTGGTGAAAGGTAGTGCGGTCGTAACGATGGAACGGAAAGGTACAATCAGAAGAAATCTTTCAAGTAAGGGAGACACAACCACTTTTTATGAAGAAAGTAAAAGAAGGTTACAGCAGGATCGCCACTGGCTTCTATTCTGAGCCATATCTGATAACGTCTCTAGCCACTGTGTAGCACCATCTCTCAGACCCCAACCAGGGAGTCGTGAAGGACCGACAGAAGCCAGTCCTTTGCAGCTTTCTTTCATACCACGACACCATGTCATGCACTGACCACCTCTCCGCTTTTTCCAACCAGTCCCAGAGTCGGCAAACAATGCACGACGTGGAATTCTCTGGGACGACATTCGTAGAACATGTCCAAGCCACCGAAGTCGGTGTTTCAAGATGGTGACACCAATTGAATTATCATCTCTGTGCCCAAACACACGATGCCGAACCTCTGCATTACTAACATGGTGTTGCCACTGAATGTCAGCAATCCTTCGGAGACAGCGATGATCGAACACAGAGAGTCGTCTAACGTCCTCAACTCGGAGAGGCCAGGTTTCACAAGCATAGAGCAAAACTGCTCTCACCGACGCGTTGTAGATCCGACCTTTTACAGCCAGACTAACATCACGAAGGCGCCAAAGGTGGCCCAGATTGGCATAAGCCGCTCTGGCTTTCACTATACGTGCATTGATCTCATCACTCACACCCCCACCAGCACTTATGCAGCTACGCAGATACACGAACTTCTCGACTACGTCTATCTGCTCACCATCCAGGGTGAGTACAGGATTGGAATCCTGCCAGTCTTGTAGAAGTACTTTGCACTTCGAAGGTGCAAAGCACATACCATACCTACGGACACTGATTGCCAACTGATTAAGTGCGGATTGCATGCCTTGGGCATTATCGCACAGTAAGACAATATCATCCGCATACTCAAGGTCGAGAAGTCTTTCTCCAGGCAACAGATCCACACCACCATTACTTACATCCATCAGAGTTGCTTCCAGAATGTCATCGATGGCAAAGTTGAAGAGGAATGGTGAGATTGGGCAACCCTGCCTAACCCCACTACTCGTATAGAGCAATGGAGAGAGGTGGCTGTATGCCCTCACTCTACCTGAGGTGTTTTTATATAGGGCTTTTAGGATGTTAATAAACTTCTCAGGCACACCCTTCTTCAATAGACAATCCCAGAGAACAGTCCTGTCCAACGAATCGAAGGCAGCCCTGATGTCAAGAAACACTACGATTGTTGGCCTTTGATAAGTATGGCGATGTTCTAACATTTGGCGGAGGGTGAAGATATGATCAATACAACCTCGACCAGAACGAAACCCAGCCTGCTCCTCGCGAGTCAATCTTTCTCGGGTTTTGAACAACCTACGAAGTATGATGGAAGCCAATAGCTTGGACGCAATCGGAAGTAGACTTATCCCTCGATAGTTGTTGCAGGAACGACGTGAACCCTTTTTAAAGATAGGGACAACTATCGACTCATTCCATGACGTTGGTACACTCTCTAATTCCCAAACCTTTGTAAACAACGTCGTCAATTCCTTAGTCAAAAAGTCACCACCATCTTTAAAAAGAGCCGGAGGTAAGTCATCTGGGCCCGGTGATTTGTAACGCTTCAAGAGTTGGAGTTCCTTGCGGACTTCCTCCTCGTTCGGTGGATCAGTCGTCACCGGCCATGGAGGGCAGGACAGTCTGACCGATGTTGCCGGAGCAGCAGGCCAGTTGAACTGCCCTTCGAAAAATTCTGCCCATCGTCCAAGACGTCGATGGATGTTAGTGATTGGCATCCCATCATCCTCGCAGATTGTTTCACTCACACCAGACTTCTTGCTGCCAGTGGCTCGGATGAGCTGGAAGAGCTTCCGGTAGTTACCAGATGCAGCTGCTGCTTCCATCTCATTAGCACGCTCCGACCACCAGGCTTCTCGGTCCTTACGCAAGCTTTGCCCAATGTTCTACGAATGTCGTCCCAGAGAATTCCACGTCGTGCATTGTTTGCCGACTCTGGGACTGGTTGGAAAAAGCGGAGAGGTGGTCAGTGCATGACATGGTGTCGTGGTATGAAAGAAAGCTGCAAAGGACTGGCTTGTGTTGGTCCTTCACGACTCCCTGGTTGGGGTCTGAGAGATGGTGCTACACAGTGGCTAGAGACGTTATCAGATATGGCTCAGAATAGAAGCCAGTGGCGATCCTGCTGTAACCTTCTTTTACTTTCTTCATAATAGTGGTTGTGTCTTCCTTACTTGAAAGATTTCTTCTGATTGTACCTTTCTGTTCCATCGTTACAACCACACTACCTTTTGTGGTCCTTAGTTTTTTTTTCTATCTCTCTTCGAATTTTCATTGTTTTGTGTGGCGCATATATATTGGCGCTCTCTTGTACCAATATTTATGTGTTCAAATAAATAAATAAACAGTAATTATTTATATCATTTATCGCAAACAAATATTCATCGTTTCCTTTTCAAACGTAATGTAGATAAAAAGACTCAGTACTTTAATTACCATATATTATGTATTGTGTTAGAATTAGAAAATGTTATTCAAGAATACTGTTAAGTTCACCACAGATTAAATCGGATTAGTATATTTCAGTGTACAATACTGTTATTCTTATCTGATGATGATAGTAGTGTTGATGAGGTTAGAAAACGGGTGATCTGAAAGAAAAGTATATGAAAGAATTTGATCATTCTTGGTAATATTTCAGACACTAGATAATTCTCATGAAAGCATTCATTCTCACATCTTTGAATATTATGATGCTTTTGGATTAAGATAATAATCGAGCATGCAATGTATAACAAAAACAAGGGTGGAAATTTTATGAATATTCTAGACGAAACATGTGATGACGATTAATTCAACTTTGATTTGTCAATTCTATTTAATCGATAGAAGACAATCACATCCTATCACAAATTGAACAACACTACAATAAGTATTCTGTTTCACTATAATAATTTTAATATAATTGTACACATATTGACGGAAGCTATATGCAACTATTCTGGAACAATTATTGATTTGCAAGGGTATCATTGATGTTGCCAACCGGATATTGATCATATACAAATTGAATACACTTTCAAAAATGTTTACAAAACATTTTGATCAAACCATATTCATCTAACAACTAGCGACAAAACAACGTTAATCCACAATCTGTGAGTAGATATTGATAGCATTTTGTGAACGATAACTACCATGCTAAATGGTCATGATTAAATGGATTGTGTATTTACAATCAGTTTTCAACGAAACTTGAAAAGAGATATATATTAAGATATAATTATAACACAACGATTCAATACTCACTTGTCACTCGTCATCTGACCAATCTGTGAATTTGTAAATCAAGTGAACAGTGAAAATCATGGAATGTAACTACAATCGTAACAATTTTGTTAATACACACACTCCCTCTTTCTGTATTGTTGTTTGATGAGGCCACCTAAACCGATAAACATTTGCACTAGTCTATCGACAGTTGAATTCCTGATTCCGATAATCAACAAATTGATACACGTTTCCTAAATACAGGTCATGATTTTAGGGAAATGAACAGCGTTAGACTCAATAACGATCGTCACATATTCGAATTACGTCGACAACAGACGTCTGTACACAAGACGTTTGTTTACAGTTTCAATATTGTTGATTTGATTTGACAGCGCTTGTTGTGTAAGTGAGTTATTGAGATGTGGTTGAAATGGACATGATGAACTGTCAGTCTATTCTTAGTGATTCTGAGAATAGCCTTAGTAAGTGGATGGTTCACTGAGAACAAATCACTGATATTGCGAATTCTTAGCAGATTTTATTTGAAAAGTTAATCAATTAACGTCTTAAACAGGTTATTCTGTCTGCAAATTGAAAACCGACTCCACATGGTTTTATCGTTTTCATTTAGGTGAGCCTGTATATTCCAACTGTAGAGTGAACCTGATTGCGTTCCGAAGATTTCTCGTATTGTTACTAGTTGTGTTAAGATATTTGTAGTTGGTGTGCAGGTTCCATCATCTAGGTAATGTCACATGGGTATGTTATTTCTACTGCACACTATGTTTATGTTATTTCAGTTTCACACAAATCTAATAGGTCATGTTATGGGTAACCACGATTCAAAGGTGAAAAGCAATTTTCAAAAACTCCTGAGAGATACTCTTAACATTTACGCAATTTAGATAAACAATGATGAAGAATCATATTTCTCGAATTCACAGTGGTGTAAGTTGTACTGAATGATTCAATTATAACGTAAATAATTTCAGTGCAATGGAGCACCAATATAATTTGCCATAACAAACGATATGTTAGGAATAACAAGGAGTTATGGTGAGTGATATGACATTATGATATGCGATTACAGACGATGTCATCGCTTGCACACAATCATTTTACGACATTTGTATTCGATTATATATAGATATATATGCAGTGAGCGAAATATTTCACAACTTACTAGATGGAAACGAAGAATAAATACAGTAACCTATATTTTAATAAACAATGTTTGTTTTATTACCGAAACAAATATGTAGTACAATTAAACTCTCACTTTAGGAAGAAGAAACTTCTAGAAAGAGTACGTAATTTGCATCTCGTCGAAGGATTTTAGAGAAGTTGATTAGACTGACCGACACATTTCAATCACGCATTTTTCCATTGTTTCCACAAGCAACATTATCATCACATACTTCAGCAGCTATCAGTAAACATACCCAAAACACATGATCAACAGGTCGATAGAAATAAGGATTAACGGCTGTAAAGTAAGACAACTGACAGATGTAATGTAAATGCTAGCAAAGTCACTATTTTCAGTCGTTGGTAAATTAGAGTACGAAACGACTAAAACAATAAATCATTTACTCAACAGAGTGTTCTAATAACGAAAATCACCATATGGAACAACGTTGGTGCTTTCATTAAATTTGTTGCCATAAAAATCAACTAAACGTCAAACGTCATGATATATCTTCGTTTAAATCAATAAATAAGAACATTTATGAATTTTCATTTGACTGGAAAAATGTGAAATGTTTGATAGGAACAATACAATGTACACAATAGAAATTTCTGTAGCATAACACCTAATTAAATCGGCAATTAACAAACACATCGAAATCATTGTAGACTTTCAATCAATCAAAACATTCATCTGCAAATATAGAATCAAGAATTACAATCGAACTGAGGAAACGGATAATGACAGGTTCGCTAATACCTCAGATTTGTGTAAATGATATCACGCAGAAGAATAATGAGAGCTGCACAACCGAATTAGCCAGTTCAAACAATGAAACTCCAGCAAAGTTAGTTAGCTAATAAAAATTTATATACAATAAAGAAAATCTTAAAGAATTCCGTGCCAACAAAATAAAACGTTAATCATATTTTAGAAAAAAATCGACAACTAACGACTTTTCCAAGTGTGATGACTGGAGAGACAGAATTTTACTCACTAATAGATCATTAGGCTCCTAATCAACCAGACACCTAGAGCAAACACTCAGTGACCACATACAATCAATTCATTGAATTTAAATGATTTTGATTATCAAATTGTCGATGGTTTAGCTGAAACTGCATCAGTATTGTTCGCATAGATGTGATGTGTGTGCATTATCTCTACATAGAATTAATCATGATAAATAAAGCTGGAAAATCCCATATAGAAAAATGTGTTGGTATATTTTCATGATAAAGCGAACAAAGGTTGTTCGAATATAATAAATTTTGAATATTACCTGTATAGTTCACTACCAAATTTTCTAGTTCAGATATGCGAATAATTGACGGCAAACCTTCAAAAACATTTCGATGTAAAAAGTTAGCAAGACGAAATCTACATAAGTATGGAAGCTGAGGACAAAACGTAAGCCGGTAAATGAGAAACATTTCACAAAATTGATGAAATATGTAAGAACAATAAGTCACCAAGAATATGTGAAGATAACAGATGACAATAACAAGATCCTTTATAAACAAAAACAGATAGAGAGAAAGGAGTCACCAGTCGAGCAAACATACCGAGAGAATTTCCTTTCTCGTCAGTCGCTATTCCACTTTGAGTTGCTTCGCTCTTCATTGTCGTCTCACCACCTAAATGACAGGAAGACATAGAGAAACAAACCGACAGAGTAAGTTCAATAGAAAAATGAAAGCGTTGAAACTGATGACTGAAAACTCATTCACTGATAGGACGATAGTAAAAATTCACATGTCTCGAGACCCTCAAATTACAAATGACAGAGAGGAAGAGAGATACACAGACAGACAGAGTGAGAGAGAGAGGAAGAGAGCGAGTGAGTGAGAAAGAAGTCAACAGTCGAGCTAACATACCGAGAGAACTTCCTTCCTCCTCAGTCACCATTCCACTTTGAGTTGCTTCGCTCTTCATTTTCGTCTCACCACCTAAATGACAGGAAGACATAGAGAAACAAACCGACAGAGTAAGTTCAATAGAAAAGTGAAAGCGTTGAAACTAATAACTGAAAACTCATTCACTGATCGGACGAAGGTTAAAATTCACATGTCTCGAGATCCTCAATTTACAAATGAGAGAGAGGAAGAGAGATACACAGACAGACAGAGCGAGAGAGAAAGGAGTCACTAGTCGAGCAAACATACCGAGAGAACTTCCTTCCTCGTCAGTCGCTATTCCACTTTGAGTTGCTTCCCTCTTCATTGTCGTCTCACCACCTAAATGACAGGAAGACATAGAGAAACAAACCGACAGAGTAAGTTCAATAGAAAAATGAAAGAGTTGAATCTAGTGACTTAAATATTATTCTGTTGTCAATTTTTTTTTAAAATTCGTGTTTATTCTAACATTCTCACCATATTTTTGCGGTTGCATTAATTCATCAATCGACCAGTATATTCTTCTGTATATGTTATATTTCAAACAGCAATATCCTTTCTTCATTAGTTCTCGGTATTTCATACTTATACTTATATTTCCTCCAGGCATCTCGAAGACACAGTTCTCCATTGATTCTCCAAACCCGGGGTATCTCCTCGACATAATGTTCTTCAGCTACAATTAAAATATTTAGACAGTGTATTACTGCATAGTACTTTTTAACGGCGTAATGTCCTTTTGTAAACAATTAAATATTGTGTAATCGTCGGTATGGTAACTTTGTGAGAAATTATTCCTATTTTTCTATGAAACTGCTTCCAAATAAATCCTGATAAACGTAGATAACTAATACTACGGATGCCACATAACACTGATGTTTGGCGTTTAGGTCCACAGAATATCAAGAAAACAACATACATCAATAAATGTCATCAAAGCGAGTATCGATGGGCTATTCGTTAAAATTTTGGAATTAACGGTACGAAGATATAAATATGATGCGATAAACTTAAATTTATAATCTCTTCAAACTAACACGTAACTGCTACTTGATCGATCAACACAAAACGTAATACGCTCAAGAAAACTTACATTAGCGCACCTATCAGCGACTACGTGCGTTCCATAATTGCTTTCGAACAGATAGGTTTCTAAAATGTACAACATTCATTAGACAGAGTTTGTGGAACAAATATTCACTATCAACAAAATATTTCATAAATCGGTTTGTTAATCAAATCACTCTATTCAGTGGGTATTGTAAGCCATACTACACATAAGCATTTGTGTTGACCGACGAATCAGTGATAGAAACATTATGATTTTTCAGACATCATATACATTCACTGCTGATTTCATCCTCGATTCAAACTAATACAACCTTCGTTTTGACATGTTGGTGAAACCAATTCAGGAAATGTTGTCATAATTTATCATCAAATTCTCAACAAGATTAGTGATCTGGAGACTTGAGATGAACGGATCAAGATCAACTTGTCGAAAATCAAGTGAGCTTGTCTAGTGAAAACATCACTGGAATGCAGAAGAGAGGCA
Source organism: Schistosoma margrebowiei (assembly GCA_944470205.2). Lineage (NCBI taxonomy): Eukaryota > Metazoa > Platyhelminthes > Trematoda > Strigeidida > Schistosomatidae > Schistosoma > Schistosoma margrebowiei. The sequence goes on from OX104027.1 coordinate 15,278,822, forward strand.
ATCAGCGTAGCAGTCGAATGATATTTCTAATCAATCACTTGATTCCTCGGTGTGAATTTAATGCCAGAGTGTTTGTGTGTTGAATGCCTTTACAAGCATGTAAATATCAGGAGCTTTTGACTGATCAAATTGTGGTGATCGATTCACAAGGCCTTCACGAGTCGACCGTCCCCCGACCCATCCAGTAAACTATATAATTTCACTACAGTTGCATCATCGATATTACGATCAGTTTGTTTACATCATTCAGTTCACACAACATTCAAAAACAAAGCAATGAACACATTTCATCCAGTCACTTTTACACACCTCAGTTGAGATCATAAAATGATAACAGTGGATTTAAATTTCAAAACAAGTGCCTCATATAGGGGACAACTCACCATTGATAAAGGTTTCCGGATCTACAAGTCAAAATAAATATTATTTTGAGGCTGATGATAACAGGCTACCCCTTTCACTCATTTCACAAACCATGTTTACATACCACTACACATCTGTCACTTCTGAAAGTCACACAATACGTTGACAGACTGATGTTATCAATATTTTACAGTATCACTGACGTCAACAAATTTTACAATACACACAAATGACAAAATTTATCGTGAACTTACCACTCACTGAAACGATTCCTGAAATGGAGTACAGTATATTTACTTAGTGCTGAAAACTACAAGCGATGTCAATTCAACTAAACACATTATATATTGAACAAGTGTGGATATCAACAAGAAAACTGACATGCATTGGTGATTCACTCACTAGTTATCCATTTGCTATTCACATTCACAGTACCCGATTCAAGTGCATTCTTTAACGATGAAAACCACGTGTTTGATGAATATACTATTTCCATTTCACTCGTTAACACGGCAAGTTGAACATCGATGGTTTGGGCATCATTATTCTTTGGCTTTTGTGATTGATTGATGTCACATGACAGAGTAACGGAACTCAGTTTTGGCTCCAATTCCTTCACCACATTCACAACCTTTAAGAAATCACATGAATCGGTCAAATTATTTTGTTGAAGTATTTATGAAAGTGATCATTCTAACTCAAAACGTAAATTTTATGGGTGTTCATATAATTATTCATATTTGGATATTTATGTCTAGTCACAAAAATGGTTATCCGGAGTGACAATAACCTAACACTGAATCATAGTGTTATTCAACATTTACCCTTCGGTAATAAAGTTTCATTTTTACGTATAATTATTATTTAACATTAATTGTTGCGCGTTTACAAGATCAATGTGCAAGTTCACTCAAAGATTCATGTGGCCAATATATGGAGATCGATTGAAGTAAAATAAACCCGAATAATGTTATTTTTCACGTCGCTTCATGTAAAAAACCCCAAGTGATAACTTTTAGACTTACATTTGCACAGTATCTATCCAAAACGTCTAGGGATTCCGTTAAATTATGCTTTGTAATCAGTTCATCCCACTCCTTAACGGAGACAGAGAGTTTAGTCACAACGATATCTAAAACAAACCGGAATCCAAACATGTTAGATGAAAGCATAATATGAACACGAAAATCATTGAAAACGTCAGTATGGTTGTCGTGGAGGAAAATGTACATCATTCACAATAATCCGTCAGTATCACTGTGAAATTTGTATTGTTTATATGGTGATCAGGATACACTAAAAGTTTCAACGACCATTTATTCAAGTCTCATCATGCTCATAATGGATAGATTGATTTTTTATGAAATATTTTGAACGCGCCCATACTGGGCGATCCAATATTCGAAGTCCTTAAATAAATGAGCTAAAACAAGAATCAGCAATGCGTGAAGCTAAACAAAACCGTGATCTACACTTCAATTCTCATCCAAACAGAACCCATAAAAATCATCACTCATGATTATGTGCGCTGTAGTTCGAGTGTAAGAGCAAAATATGTGTTTCTACTGAACATTCATTTAAATTGTACTGCATGATTTATTCGATATACATAGAAATAGACCTGATTCGATTAACATTTTATACGACACGTGATGGAAGTGCAATTCATCAGATGAGATTACTGTTAAACTAACTTACCTGCATTTGTAAACTCAAGAAACTGCGCTGTCAACAACAAAAGCAAAACAATGGAAATTATGGAGACGAGACATTCACCTGAATTAAGAAACGCTTAATTAGTTTACTGGCAAGTAGACACAACAAGTGATTGATCACTGAGTAATGACTAGCGTTACGTTCACATAATTTTACTAAGGGCTTCGGACATTGAGTGAGACAACCTCTACACAGTATTCACTAAACAAAGAATTCGCGTATAGACAGGAGTTCAGCTGTTGAAGAATAGCTCATTGTTGACATCACAGATTACAGAGCTATTTTATATGGGGTGCAATCCAATGTAATGCAACACTTCCTTCAAACTTTCAGACAGATTTCGTTGACGAGTGGCTATCAATATGAACAACGGTTCTAGGGTTTCCTGAGAATGATCTTCAACCACCGAATAAGTTAGACACATGTTTATCAAGAATTATTCGGAATAATATGAGCTGTATGGTTTTGCATAACGTCGTGGGATAAATTTGTTGAAGTCACTAATTTTCGTCTTCTGTTCCAAAGCAATATCATCACACACATATTCACATCAATAGACAGTTACTTCATCAATCAGTCGAACACGTCTACTGTGATCCTATTAACCTACTATGCTTTAAACTCATGTATATTGAACTCAAAGTTTAAATGTTTGTGAGAATCTACAGAGTTTCTAATGTCCTTCTGTGAAAACCTATGATGAATAGGCCAACATCAAATGCTATTCCATGTGATGTGCGATCCAATGTGCTTTGATTGAGTGTCACTAATATTTTTTCCTGTTGACAACTTCATCTCCAACGAGACTGATGTGGAAGTTCATCCGTTAACTCGTCATAAATGTTTTTACAGACGCAAGAAGTACACATAGTTTACTTACATTACACTGTAAACCATGGAGCGACAACAGTGTAGACTGACTGTGGTATGGGGTATGAAACACTGGGTGGCGACACAGTCTAGTGAAGTGTTCACGAGTACAATTTGTGTGTGAACAGTTGTTGTTTATTGCTCTGAGGTCCTATACTACAACGAATCACTAGTTCGCTGTTCTCTGGTCAACACTGACAGCCCAGCTAAGATCAGTTCGTGATTCGAACTAAAAATTGGAACAACTTCATAGGAAATTTAGTTCTTCATTATTCATAGTTCTCGCTTTCGAATAACCAGCCGATTTTCACCATCTCAGTTGCATAAAAATATTTGATCGAATGACGAGACTTCAATTCCCCTACTACTGTTCTGTTTTGTAAGTCATGTTTAGGCATGAATTTTTATTGTTTTGTAAGTTAGACTATTCAGAAGAATGTTCATTCAAACGAATGAGGCGTCAATTGGATTTTCATTAGACTTTCTATTTGACAGAGTAGAGCTGAACAAATCATCACATTTATTTATTGACACTCATTCATTTTGTAGTCTTTCCTTCCTCATAAATGGGAGTTTATAACCTGTGCAATCTTCAATTTTTTAGTCTAATATTGCTTAATCGGAGTTTCATGTTTTCATTGTATGTATACAGATCTGAATAAACAATGATCGTTGTCAGAAAACGTTCACTCTTAGCGCCTGACTTCATGTTATCTCCACTACATGTCAACGTCATTCACAACTTGATAAATGCTCATCAACACATACTAATGACTAATGAATAATGTCATGATTGCTGAGTGATTACCTATGTCGAGAACATCGTCATATGAACAAAAATAAAGATGGTAACGTACATATAAAAATGTTTGAGCCTTACCTGCATCCCAGAACAGGAAAATGAAGGGAAACCAAACAACCGCTCTTTGTGGTCTAAACATATTTGTACTCCGTAATTCACTAACGTTTTCTGTAGTCAATCAGACAGTTTGCATCCTGATGTCTGTTTAAATACAATCATAATGTGTCTATTACTCATAATTAAAACGTATATGATTGGCAAGTGAAAAGAATGAAGTCATCTTATCAGTCGATGCCACATTTTTAAACTATATCAAGGTCAAAACCAATGTGAATATGACCATTATTTGAAAAAAAAAATAATAATAACCATCACGAACAACGAGACAGGATCCAAACAAATATTCATTCAATCTGCGATAAATCCATCACCTTATTTCTCATTTGTTGACCACCTCATCTATTATGACGCACGAGTGTCATATGAGAACTCGAAATAAAAAGATGTTCAACACCGTCCATCTTCACTTTATCGTGCTCACACTTACCCTGTTAATTTACGTATGCGCTTATTCAGTTTCCGCCTAAAATATTTTAAACTGTGTTGAAAAAAAATGATTATGTAAAGGCCTCATACCAGATAAAGTTACGCTGATGTACAAAATTAAATTTGTCAAAGTACCATTCATTCAATCTCACCTTCATAAACACTTGGTCATTCATAGTACAAGCAAACTCTGAATTATTTTTTCTGATTAGCATTTTTTTAGCGAGTTAGTTCTCTACGGGATGTGGTCGCTAACCTCATGCCCAACCCTCCTTTATCAGGGCATGGGACCGACAGTAATTCTAGAAGAGCTACAGGCAGTTCTATTGTACGGGGCTGAAACTTGGAGAACTAACACAATCATCATTAAAATGGTACACGCATATATAATCATTTTTCTACACAAGATATTCAAAGACTGTTGGCCGGATACTATTAGCAACCGTCTACTGTAGGAGAGAACAAACCAGGTTCCAGTTTAAGAGGAAATTAGGAAAAGATGATGGAAGTGGATAGGACGCACAATGACAAAATCATCAAACTGCATCACGAGACAAGTGCTAACTTGGAATTCTGAAGGCAAACAAAAAAGAGGAAGATCATGGAACACACTGCGCTGAGAATTGGAAGCAAACATTAATAGGATAAATAACAAGTGGGAACAGCTGGAAAGTATTGTTCAGGTCAATTTTGATGGAGACTCCTAGTGTGCAGCCTATGCTTCTACATGAGGGGTAACAGGCTTAAGTAGCTAAATAAGTAAGTCTTGTTTGTTTGGTTATTATTCACGATAGGTTACTTGTCATTACCGAAATTAGTGACAAATTTGAAATTTTATTTCTAAGAAAAAATATTTCTAATTCACTTGCACAGTAAGCCAAGTATAGAAAGAGAAGTTGAATTGTCACTACTCATAATCTAAACATGGTTATTACTAAGCATCCATCGAATCATTTTATGATTAATAATGCTGCATACAATTAGTTCTCTGTTTAATTACGTGCAGACAATGATTAAGGTCATATCGTAAAAGTAAGGTGACCATTATAGGCAAACCATTAGATACAACTAATCTAATTAGTAAATACCATTGTTTCATTTTAAAATATTACAAACTCTTACTCATTATGAATGAGACCATATTGATGATAATCATAACAATAAGCTAGAAATATGTTATACGTGCCAGAAACAACCACTGTTTACAAATAGACTGATATAGCTTCTTCATTTTCTTGGCTTAAAGCCAAACTACAAGTATTTCAATAGGGATTCAGAATTGATCATCACTGATGAAAGTAAGGGTAAAAGTAATTGTTAAACGATAATACACGCTTCACTATGACCTGATAGAATTTAGTAGCACTATACACGGTACTCTAAATCCGTCTGTAGCTCTTCTAGGGCTACTGGTGGTTTCACGTCTGGGTGAAATATGGGGTTAGTCATAATGTCGGCAACCCCATCCCTCAGAAAACGACCTTACTTATAAAACGCTTACCAGGATAAAAAATCTCAATAATTTAAACTCTGCACTATTTGACGAAAGAATTATTACACCTCATAGTTTCACAACCGTAAATCGTACAATAAAAAATTATCAATCAAAATAAAGCTAATAATTAGAGGAAGATAAATCTACATAATCTAATTATTGAATAGTTATACTATAAGAATGTACAGATAATATTAGTCAATTAACATGTCTCAGAAGTTACTCGTGATTTAATCTTCGCTCGGATATAAGTTTAGAGTGCTGTAAGCAATATAGATGAGGAGAAACAGTGACAAGGTACAGTGCAAAGAATGATGATAATTTATGAAAGTAAAATGAACAAAGCACAGTCAAGTAAAATGAGAACGAAATCCGTATTTGACAAAATTCAAGTACTGATATTTATCTTGAGCACATTACTGAAGAAATTGAAAATGTAGCAAACAGAAATGCATTCATCAGAAGTCGTGAACAATGGAGTGATATATGTGTCGAGTATTAGATAGATATCAGGCTAACATGATGAATGAAAAGTTTCACAAATTTACAAACTGATCGAAGTTAGACATGTATAGTTTACGATGCTTACTCACTAGTCTAGAAATTGATCAACAGTAATCGAGCTCGAGATAGTTGGATACCACTGCAGGGTACACGTTGGTGTATTCACACTGATGACGAGCTTCATACTAAAAAGCCTACCAATGCATTCAACTCGTTTGTAATCTTCCAGAATATTTCAGCTGTTCATTAAAATAATGAAAATAAGGCAGTCTCCACAAACTGACACGAAGTTATAAAGTATGTGCTCAAAAGTAACTAGAATAAAAGTGTAATTCATGAGTCATAAATGATCGTTTGAAATAATGTGTGTTCAGAAATATGAATATGTATTCTTCTGATTGTACAGCTCCATTTCAACACCAGTGTAGAACCATGACATGAAACCAATTGAAACTCCACCAAAATCATCCACCTGAGCTATAAATCTTCTCCATTATCTTAATTGAAACTAATTGTGTATTCTACGACCAATAATAGAAGGGATCGAAATTTAGATAAGTAATGTAACTATTTGTGATCAGACAAATATTATCGATATACAATGAGTTGTAGATGGTATTCATCTCAGATATAGTTTAAGTAGCAAATCAAACATACTTTTAATGCTAGCATGTGGATTCCTCAACTGAATCAGTTCTCGATTCACCTAGCAAACCGAAATCGTCTGCTCCCGCTACTTAAGTTTAATTCTTGTATCATTTGGTTGACGGAACGATACATCTGTCTTGGCAATTAACAAGAAAGCACAACTAGTAAGATCGACACTCACACATGTAACTAGGTAGTTGAGTAGCGTCTAAAGGTTATTCCATGAGAAATGATGTTTTCATTTTCTAATTTCTGAAATGAGAATACACATATTTCTAACTAACAGTTATCAAGTGATTTCAACTCGAGCTGTGTTATTGAGTCTTTAATTTCCATCGGTTAACTATGTTTTGACATCAAACATTCTGTTATCCATGTAATTAGTAATAATAATGGCATAGTTGTATTTTAAAACAATTAGTCCCTTTGGTAAATTTCGATAATGATATTAAAAGACGAAGATTATCAGAACTATGTGATATATTAGCGCAATACATTTCGAGCAATCTGGTCACACACATACTGGTTAAGAGCATTTATATATAAAAATAAGAGGTCAACTAAACAGGAAACGGGGTAAGAGGAGATAAGGCTAATGATAAGAGCAATAATAATAATAATAATAATAATAATAATAATAATAATAATAATAATAATAATAATAATAATAATAATGTGAACACAAAGCGAAACCTAATCACTCTGGATAATAAGTCAATATTATCAGGGTAGGTTTAAGGTAAGAACAAACTGTTTTTTGAACACATAAAGGGGGTTTGAATTTTCGTATGGCTAAGGCTTCAATGAACCTTAGTATACGCCCTTTTACACTTTTATACAGCACTACAAAAGCTGAATTTAGATCAATCTTGTGACCTGTTTCAATTATATGTTTAGCAATAGAGGATGATGGATGTTTATCCTCTGCTCTTATTGGGTCACTTGATTGTATTTGTTTCTGAAGCCATTTGGGTACATGTTCACTCACCCTAACGTTGAGATCACGATTACTCCTCCCTATGTATGTGTGACCACACACACATTTAAATTGGTAAGCACAGTGGGATGTGACGTAATCGTTTCCATGTACTTTAGGTTTTGAATAAAGCATGCACCTTGTTCTTTCTTTGATGATGACCTTTGCTGCGCAATAGGTTTTATTGATGACTGATTTAAATCGTTGTTTCAGTAAAAGGCTATTTGAATCACCTCTGAATGGTAAGGTGATGTAGACAGGCTTTTTCTCTACCGAGGCTACAGTAGGTCTCGCTGTACCATGGACGTTCCATCTATTTATGAATTTCAGAGGATAGCCATTTTCTATTAACGTTTTATTTAACAACTTAACATCATCATCAATGGCGTCATTGGTACAAATACGGTCGAGTCTGTTGAAAAGACACCTTATCAAACCACGTTTGTATTGCACAGGGCAATAACTATAATAACTAAGATATTGACCTGTCCACGTTGGTTTTCTAAAAATAGATCGCTTTACTGAACTATTTTCTCGTCTACTCAGGAGTATATCTAGGAAGGGAAGCTGATCGTTTTTCTCCTCTTCACATGAGAGACTAATATGGTTTTGGAGAGTGTTGAGTTTATTTAGTAAACCGTACATATCCTCTTTTTTCTCACAAACAACTAAGATATCGTCCACATATCTCTTATAAAGTGACATGTTTCCGATTAATTCATCAGTCTGATTTTCAGCATGTGCCATGAACACATCTGCTAGTAATGGTCCTAGCGGACTACCCATAGCACCTCCATCAATCTGACTAAAGTATTCATCTTCAAAAGTGAACTGAACTTTGTCAGTACATAGTAATAGTAAATCTTTAAAAGTTTTAAAGGTACACGTGATTGAAGATTGTTTTCAGATATGTAATCACATAATATATCAATGGTTTTTTTTAAAGGTACATTTGTAAACAAGGAATTTATATCAAATGAACACATTGTCTTTTCCTTGATATTAATATCATCTAAATGATCAACCAGTTCAAAAGAATCCTTTAGAGAAAACTTACATAGATGTCTTCGAATAGGATCCAACAACTTTGCTAACCATTTAGCCAGATTATGTGTAGGTGATCTGCACATTGATAGAATTAGACGTAAAGGAACATTAGGTTTGTGAGTTTTAGGCAGTCCATATAAATGAGGGTACTCGGAACCCATAGGTTTTAGAAAGTTAAATTCCTCTTTATTAATAATATTCATGAGAAGTAATTTTTCCAGGTTTGAATTTACTCTTCTTTCTAGTTTGCTGATACCTCCAAATTCAACATCAGGCATAAATTTACTTTCATCACTAAGGATAGATAACATCTTACTTTTATATTCACATTTATTCATGATAACTATCATGAATGCAACATCAGGGTATTACGATAGAATATCTGCCAAATTAATACATTTCTCAGACGTTTTCAGGAACATTCTAACACAACACAATCTCGACGTACTAACACAAAATAATGGATGTTCAACGAACAGATTTCAGTATGAGGAAACTTCCACGATTGCCAACGATATCAAAATGAGACGAACATTGACGACGCATCTAGGACGCAAATAATATTTCGATCTACATAACTGCCAATTACTACTGGATTTCTCTGTGAAGGGATTTCATATCCGTAACATAATACACGAGTGTTGATCAGGCAAATTTATTTCAAGCTTCATATCATCTTTGAAGACATGAACTTCAAAATGACGTATACAAACATTAACTGTCGATGTTTCGTTAAGGCCATGATCCATGATGGTATCTTATGATGATTGAATTGTTGTCACATGTGCGTCTAGAGAGCGGAAACCCACCAACTAAACTTCGGAGTTCTGATTACATTTACTACAGAATATTGATGGAATAAGCTGTCATGCGTACGATCACAACAAGAGCGATAATAGATTACTTACCGATCCGCGCTTTCACATCTGCATCAGATCCACCATGTTCATCAATAATGCTGCCCAAATATGTAAAGGTTTTTACATCTTCCAAGTCTTCTCCGTCAATTGTGATTAGATTGGTGCGTGCTGTGTTGCATTGGAGAATCTTGCTTTTCCCTTTGTGTATGCTGAGAACTACTGCTGCTGAGGCGGCTGCTACACTGGTCGTCTTCTCCTGCATTTGTTGTTGAGTGTGCTGTAAGAAAGCCAGATCATCTGCGAATTTTAGATCGTCCAGCTGCATCCTAGATGTTCACGGTATCCCATGCTTCCCCCAGATGTTGACGTCTTCATGATCCAGTCGATCACCAGGAGAAAGAGAAAGGGTGAGAGTAAGTAATCTTGCCTGACACCAGTCTTTACTTCGAACGAGTCTGTCAATTGTCCTTGATGCAAGATTTTGCAGTTTGATCCATCATGGGAATTCTGTGTGATATTGACTATCTTTTCGGGCACGCCGTAGTGTTGAAGAAGCCTCCATAGTGTTGTTCTGTTCATGCTATCAAATGCTTTCTCGTAGTCAATAAAGTTGATGTAGAGTGATGAATTCCACTCCATTGATTGTTCCACAATGATCCGTAGAGCTGCGATTTAGTCTGTGCACGATCCATTTTTACGGAATCCAACCTGTTGGTCTGGATGTTGGGCGTCCACAGAGTCCTTCATCCTGTTTAACAATACCCTGTTCAAGACTTTTCCTGGTATTGAGAGAAGAGTGATGCACCTGTAGTTATCACAGTTGCTGAGATCGCCTTTCCCTGGTATCTTGATCAGGTGTCCTTCTTTCCAGTCTATCGGTACTTGTTCTTCATCCCAAATCTTACTGATGAGAATGTGGAGTATGCTTGCAGTTACTGCTACATTTGCATTCAGTGCCTCTGCTGGAATGTTGTCTGGTCCTGCTGCTTTGCCACTATTGATTTGTCTGATGGGCATGCTGATTTCTTCAATTGTTGGTGGGCCAACATCGATTGGGAGGTCTGTGGGTGCTACTTCAATGTTGGGTGGGTTCAGTGGAGCTGGTCGATTCAAGAGTTATTTGAAGTGTTCTACCCACCTGTTTCGCTTTTCTTCAGTGTTGGTGATTACATTGCCTTCCTTGCCTTTCACTGGTCGTTCTGGTTTACGATCACTTCCAAAGAATTTCTCTGTTGTATCATAAAATTGTCTCATGTTTCCTTATCTTGCAGATCGTGAACATATTGCTGAGGACTATCTATAATTTGTTGAGTTTGTTAGTATCTCGAAGAAAAGCCGTATTAAACTTTCGTGATGTTGTCCGCCTCGTTATCCAGTGCTTCTTGAGTTTCAATTTCATCTTGGCAACCATCAAGTGATGATCTGATGCTATATCAGCTCCTCTCTTGGTTCTCAAATCCACCATCGTCCTCCTGAACTTTCTGTTGATGCAGATATGGTCGATTTTTTTCTACGTAGTGTGATCCGGTGAAGTCCATGTGGTTTTGTGGATGTGCTTATGTGGGAATATAGTGCCGCCTATGACCAGTTTATTGAAGGCACATAGGTTTGCAAATCTCTCACAATTTTCGTTTCTTTCTCCTAGTCCGTGTCGTCCTATGTTGTCTTCATATCCGTTGTTCTCCATTCCAACCTTGACATCTAGGTCCCCCATCAGAATGGTCAAGTCCATTGTTGGGCATTTCTTAACGATTGACTTCAGCCTATCATAGAATCGATCTTTAACGTCTTCGTTGTAGTCGTTGGTAGGCGTATAGCATTAGATGACGTTCATTGTAGTGCTCTCTTTCTTTGCTTTGTAGAAGGCTCTAATGTTCCTTGGTTCATGAGATTCCCATCCTATAAGTGCATGTTGTGCTTGTTTTGATAGTATCAATGCAACTCGATGTGTATGTGGGGCATTTTCTTCATGGCCAGAGCATAATAGAATCTCCTCTGAAGCCAGTCATTACTATCCAACTTAGGGTCTAACTCTGCGTGGAGCCCCTCTGGGGCCACTGCCGGATCCAAGCCCGGATAATGGAGGAGGGTTAGGCACAGGGTTAGCGAACCCATCCCGTAGAAATGTAACTGGCTAAAAAAGCGCTAACCAGAGAAAACTGTTCAAACCAAAAGAACGCGATAGTAGATAAATCCATATAATAAGAAATTCGAAATATTATTTTTAAAAATGGTTAACTACACCGTAATACAAACGAACAAGATCTCTTTTTATAGATCAATATCAGTAACGTATGAAACCTTAACGAAAAGATTATAAAATAGTGTTTGTGTAAACTACTATAACATAATAAATCTTTAATATATTTTTTAATGTTTTATCTTGGATGAAATCAATGTTGACTTGAAGAGTATGTTCATCTAGATTTGTAGTTTATACTTTGTTTAGAAATCCAGATTTGATGATTTAATATGCTTATAAGCACGTATTATAAATCTATTTGATCTTTGAAAAGACTTCATACGAAACATCGTCAATGACAAGTTGGCATAGTGTGATTGATATTCATTTGCAGTCTTTTTCAAATGACAAGTTGTATTTCCAAGTATATTTAGACATTGTGAAGTGAACGATTGTTCCCACCAAATTTCTACTGTTTGATAAATTAACCTTTTATACAAATGAAATCTTGTAGGCTAAAGTGCGAAAATATACTATCCTGTGAGGTCTGTGTTAGTTCCTCCAGTATTCCTTAATATTATTTCCTTCTTGTCGGATTCCTTTTCTTATATTACATCATACTACTGAGTAATCTTCAGTAACTGACTTCATTTTCAACCCTATTACTAATAATGGACTCATACTAATGTATGGTATTTCCAAGTATTTATATGAACTTTTGAGAAGCAGTTTACTTTTTATTTTACTTTTATCTTCCTAACAGCTTTATAACACTTACTTTCAATACACGTTTTCCTATCTGTATCGGTAAATTAAATGTCATGTGTAGAAAAGCAATAACCTATCTACAACAATATAAGATAAATAACGCCTTATTTATGTATTATGTAAATCGATATGTAGAGGCTACTGATTTGTTTTCACATGTTATCATCGCTAGTGCCATCCGATACACTTAATACTGATCAGAATACCAAATATACTGAATTATTTATCCATCACCAACCATCATGTCAAAATGAATCAGCTGGTAGTAAGAGCAATCAACTAATCACATACTTTTATAGAGTGGAATATAAAGCAAGATGTCAGATACCAACAGTTTTGTATCACATAATACGTTCTTTTTTTCAGGAAGGTTTCGATATTTTCTAAGCTGCATCAAGACTCTAATCGCATATTGTATCAGGTGGACAATATTTGTCGTATCCACGTCATTAATATAATTGCTTCTGTGGAGAACTGACATTTCAACACTAATCTTCTTTGGCGTCATATTTTATTACATAACATAATTATTCTCATAAAGACTGATAGTTATAAACTAACTAGGACGCAGAACGACTATCATAGTTACAAATGACTCATCATTGAGAAGTGACCAACGTCATGCTTGTCTAGCGATTTAATGTTAGCCGAACACTACCAATGAATTAGTTACATGGTCACTAGTCCAAGTAACTCGAAATATTGCACACTAAACTGAGATGTTACGTCGTGATAAAAGGAATCCGCTGTCATGTGGCGTAACAATTTAACATGTTGGTACTGAGCTATTTGGGCCGTGACTAATCACCTGTAGGACTCAGATAAGACGCGCGTTCAAATTCCTCAAGGAGCATCAGCTCCCTAAAGATTTCAGGCACACTATACGGACGAGTGCCGACCAGCACAAAACTTAGGCACACGTTTTCCTTTTGACTACCATAAACTATCTAGTGATTTCCAGTCTTTACCGCGATCTCAATTACAACACGGTAAACTGTCTATTAGGAATATGTAAGCTATCTACAAATAAACCAAAATGGTTCGCGGTAACAAATATCTAGTGACTTACACAACGACACCTAGATCATACATTTCCGTCTCCGGCGGTAAGGCCCTTTGAAGAACGGAACTAACATGTCAAAAACCTTCTACAAAAAGGCCGTGCGCGACCGGCCTCAAGCAGTTGTCCCTTGGGCTCTGCGGTCACGCTCCCAGGTCGTTAAGACCAACACTAATTAAATTTCCTTTTCAGGTTCCTCAAGAAATACCCTTCCACGGTGTGGGCAGCCGGGAAGTGACATCAGCCCTCATACCCGTAACAGCACGCGAGACCAAGTTGGTCACATTCAAATCCTTCCTACACCTCCTAATACCTCTCTTATTTCCATGACTAACCCTCCTCACGTCTCTTTATCACCTCGCACCGCTAGGGCAAACGATTCGAGTACGTGGAACGCTATTCCTGGTCTCCTGAAACCACGCTCTAAACTACACGTAGGAGCTTTTAACGTACGAACACTGTGCCAAATAGGACAACAGGCTTCCTTAGCTAGGACTTTAGAATCCCGCGCCATCGATGTGTACTGCGTCTCCGAAACGCGCATACAGGATCCAAGTAGCATCATTCATTTGACCTCACCATGCCAAAATAAAGAACCGACTCGATTTACGCTTCGTGTATCTGGAAGCCCTGATTCTGCTTCCCGTGGCCTCGCCGGTGTAGGTATAGCATTGAGTCCTAGGGCAGAACTAGCTCTCTTAGAGTGGATCCCAGTAGACAGTCGTTTGTGCGCTGTCCGACTGAACGGAACAGTAAGAATCCGGAAAGATAGGGACACTCGTCGTTGCCTCTTCGTCGTCTCTGCCTATTCTCCCACTGACTGCAGCTCAGATGATGTAAAAGATGAGTTTTACAGAAAGCTCTCCGACCTTCTCCGAAAAGCTAAGCGCTCGGATGTAGTAATAGTGGCCGGTGACTTTAATGCTCAAGTAGGTAAACTAAGCGATAGGGAAAGACACCTGGGTGAATCTTATAGTATCGTGGCTCAAAGAACAGATAATGGCGACCGTCTGTTGCAGCTATGCTCAGATAACCGCTTCTTTCTTGCAAATACTAACTTTAAGCATAAGGAAAAACATCTTTTAACATGGCGACTCCCTAATTCGTCCCAACGTTGGACCCGAATAGATCACATCGCTATCAGCCACCGATGGAGGGGCTCGATAGAAGACTGTCGCTCATTCTGGAGCACATGCCTAGATTCAGATCATGCTCTAGTGCGAGCGCGTATTTGCTTGCGTCTTACTGGACGTAGGAAAGACGCTGCAAGGAAACCTCTTAGGGGCCTACTTAATGATAGTCAAGCTAAGAGTATATTTCAGGAACAACTAGGAAAACAGTTAGGCAGCCATGTATGTGATGCCCACCCCGATGCGGCTTGGAATGATATCCGAAAAGCTGTGGAAACAGCAGTGATATCTGCTAGTAAGGTAAATCAGAAGGCTAGGGAGCAACACTGGATCTCAGCAGCATCTATCGCACTGATAGATGCTCGGAAACGCATTCCACCTGACTCTGAACATAGTGAAGAGCGGAGTCAGCTTAACCGCAAGCTGACAAGAAGTCTACGCAATGATCGCGAACAGTGGTGGGTAGCGAAAGCAAGAGAGATGGAAAAGGCAACGGCAATAGGTAATAGCAGATAATTGTTTAGACTCGTTAAGGAAACCGGAATTAGGAACCCGACTGTTAGCGAAACAATCTCAGAGAAAGATGGACATATTATTCATTCTCAATCCAGGAGATTGGATCGATGGGCAGAACACTTTAGGGATCAGTTCAACTGGCCTTCAGCCACACTTCGATTTCCCACGATATCCAGTCAACCTGAATGGCAAGTTAATGTAGGTCCTCCGTCTCTTTACGAAGTTGAAAAAGCCATAGGAAATCTGAAACGAGGGAGAGCAGCAGGCCCTGACAGGTTTACTCCTGAGATTTTTAAGGATGGTGGTCCAGTATTAGCAATGAGATTAACCGAGGTCTTAGGTAGAATTTGGGAACTGGACGTAATCCCATCTGACTGGTCTCAATCACTGATTGTGCCAGTCTATAAGAAAGGACAAAAGTCCTCTTGTGACAATCATAGAGGAATCAGTTTGACTAATATAGTGTCTAAAATATTAGCTTCAATAATACTTCGACGCCTAATCAAAGCTCGTGAAGAGCAGATTAGAGAAAACCAGGCCGGTTTTCGACCTGGACGTGGTTGTATAGATCAAATATTCACACTACGTCAGGTTCTAGAACACAGACACACATTCAGACGCCCCACAATGGTAGTATTTCTCGATCTTAAGGCGG
This sequence comes from Schistosoma margrebowiei, assembly GCA_944470205.2. Lineage (NCBI taxonomy): Eukaryota > Metazoa > Platyhelminthes > Trematoda > Strigeidida > Schistosomatidae > Schistosoma > Schistosoma margrebowiei. Next base: position 15,294,960 of record OX104027.1, read on the forward strand.
CATTCGACTCTGTTGACCGTGAGGTTCTATGGCAGTGTTTGTCACTGAAAGGAGTACCAAAGAAGTACATAAACCTTATAAAGGCTCTCTACTCGAACACAACTGGTAGAGTGAGAGCTTATGGCGAACTGTCATCAGAATTGATTACCTCAAGTGGTGTTCGTCAGGGCTGTCCACTCTCCCCATTCTTGTTCAACTTTGTGGTCGACGTACTTTTAGAGATAACACTCTCCTCATCTAAATTTCCGGGGGTTGAACTTCTACTGGGAGGTTCACTTGTTGACTTAGAATATGCAGATGACATAGTTTTATTTGGTGAAGACGCTGACAAAATGCAGAGTCTTCTGACCACTCTAAGCAACAATGCAAGCATGTTCGGGATGCGATTCTCTCCCTCGAAATGCAAAATGTTGCTTCAGGATTGGGTTACATCGACACCCGAACTAGTGATAGGGAGTGAAGTAGTTGAGTGTGTCGACCGCTTCACTTATCTTGGAAGTCTCATCAGCCCTTGTGGTTTGGTGTGTGACGAAATCTCAGCACGGATACAGAAGGCTCGACTAGCTTTTGCCAACTTGCGTCATTTATGGCGTAGGCGAGATATCCGTCTACCAACCAAAGGATGTGTTTACTGCGCAGCAGTTCGTCCCGTCCTACTTTACGGCAGTGAAACATGGCCGGTAAGAGTAGAGGATATTCGTAGGTTACTAGTATTTGATCATAGGTGTCTTCGAAGTATTGCTCGTATATCCTGGGACCACCGAGTAAGTAACGCAGCTGTTAGGAAACGGGTACTAGGTAAGGATGGCAAATCATTGATGAAGTAGTGAAACTTCATCAGTTGAGATGGCTGGGACACGTGTTACGTATGCCCAACCACCGACTACCTCGACGTGCTATATTCAGTGGTATAGGAGTAGGTTGGAAGAAAGCTAGGGGCGGCCAGACCAAAACATGGCACAAATCCATGAAGTCACTGACAAGTGGACTAGGTCATGTTGGTAGGTGTAGACTACGTGGTTGGGGACCGCGAGATGATAGCAACCGATGGTTAGAGACCCTGAATGACATGGCTCAAAATCGTTTGCAATGGCGCAGGTGCATCCACTCTCTATGTTCTCCCAAATTCTAATCTTCTGAATTATTCATGTCCCTTTTTTTCCTCTTTCCAAATTTATTTCACTGGATTATACTCCTTAAATAACATCTCCAAACCCTAATCTTCCATATCACTGCTTACACCCTTGCTACCTCTACCACTACGGGATTTGGATCGACAACTGCATCTCTGTGCTAATGTGGTATGGCAACTCGAACTGATGTACGTACGTACGAAGTTCTACGTTGTTACTGACTGACTGACATACATATCTAAAATACATTGATTACAGAACACAATCCTATCCTCAGAAAGCAAACAGAGCAAATCTAATTACATTCAAAAAACAAAGATATTTCAACAAATCACTATTGTTAGCAATCAATAGATCAGAAAATTTATTAATCAAAAAAATTCAATTGTTAACCTTATAATCAGATTTTAAAAACAAAAAAGGCGATCAATAAACAAAGTAGAAAATAGAAATTGAAAAAAAAAATTAGCATAAAAACATCAGTTCTCTGAATTTTTTTCCATGGAATTGAATCAAAAGTAACAAAAAATTGAAAGATAATTCATTCTTCTACTTGATAAGGAATTGACAGTATAGTAAACAATCAACTGAATTGTAACACAGAATTTCACTTTTCGGGATAGGTTCTTCTAAAAACCTATTTGTGCTGAAATAGATAAATATTGGGAAGAAACATTATTAGTAGTTTAAGGGTGATAAATTTTAATCAGAACTCTAAACAAACTATTATCGAAAAGACGACTAAACTAAAAGAACAAAGACAGCGAACAGAATATGAAGTAATAATCAATCCAGTGATTTATTATACACTATTTTATGATACGTTACTATTACAGTACATTGATATTTTCCACTGATACTATTTAGGTACGGACAATTATTCAAAATAAAAGTGTACACGTATTTTCAAATGAATTCGTTCTTTATTAAATGAAGAATATAAAATATGACCTGTTCAAAAATAATAATTTGTCATAATATTTTAATCCCTAAGAAATTCCCATCATATTAAGACACAGATATATGAACGAAGAATATTCTTTTCAATAATCTCTCTCCAGGCCCTACAATTAGATATGCAAATTATTAATCTGAAAACACTGGCCAGTTTTAAGGCAGAGTACATCGCATAAAATTACAACATGCGATTTAAGAATTGTAATTTAAAGTCAATTCCAACCATTATTTATTTAAACACAAATATTGGTACGAGGGAGGCGCCAAATACATGTGTGCCCTCCAATAACAATAAGATTGTGAAGAGATAGAGAATGCAATGTGTGTATAAAAAGAGCAGAACAACGACGATCAGAAATTAGTGTGAGAGTATAATAATAATAATAATAATATGTGCAAATAAGATAAGCTTAAGTAGGGTAGTACTCAATGCCTTTGCTTCCTCTCCAATCACATCTAGGGAGCATATGGTTTTAACTATATAGCGATATCTTGATCAGGTTCCTTTTATATTGTAGAGGAATAAAACTAAGAAAATTTGTACGTTGATCAGTCCAAGAAGTTCTCTTGTTTAAGTTTCGTTTTAGTGATCCATTTTTTCTCTTTGTAAGCAGAATATCTAAAGAAGTTATTCTACCTTTATTTTCTACGTCACATGTGAATTTTATGGATGGGTGAACTTCATTAAATCGCTCGAGTGTTTCTATCATGTCAGTTTTAGCTTTTTATTAAAAATAATGTTAGTTTTTAGAACGGTATTAGTAAAGACAGCTAATACATCGTTTCGAATGAAAAGCTATGTGACAGTATGGACATAATTAAGCATATGTGGACGAAGTATTTTGTAAACGAATTGGAATATATTACTTCAATAAAATAATAGAGAAATGGTCAAGTAAATAAGGTATTTGGGTAGGACTCTAATTTATGGACGAGCCAATCAGAAGCCTTTAAGGAGCTTCAAGGTCACGGCGCTAAGTTCAATGCGAAATGCTCACATTCGATCGTTTTACAGCAGATTTTAGAGAAGAGGTGATTGCTGAGAGACAACAGCAGATGGGACTATTTAGAAGTTCCTGTGTTTGCGACTGCGGCAATCAAATGACCGCAACACGATGTGCTGACTACCGTGATGACATTTTATTTCGTTGGACTATATGTTGAAGAAAAAATCTGCTCGAACTGGCACTTTTTTTGCCCGGTCACGGCTAAGTCTAAGACAAATCATGATAATCGTTGCAACTTGGATCATAAAGTCTTCAATAACATTATCTGCGGCTTTTGCAGATGCTACGGAAACTTCCGCCGTTCAGTGGTATGAATATTGTCGTGATATATGCGCAATGAAAATGACAAAAGTACATGAATCATTTGGAGGAGTTCGAAAGATAGTGGAAATAGATGAGGCGGTAGTTAGAAAGCGAAAATACAATAAAGGACGTTTTATCAAGGAAGATTGGGTAAGTAGCACTTCCGTGAATATGCTTGACAGGTACTTGAGTTTTACGATCGTTCAACTCAAAAAGGACATTTTCAAAGAGTAAGAAACCGTCAGGTAACGACAATCATACCAATCATCAAGGAGTACGTTCAACCTGGCACGACGATCTATACCGATGATTGGAAAGCGTACAGATGCCTCTCGAGACTTGGTTTTGTGCATCATGTTGTGGTGCACAAACGTTATTTTATTGATCCAACGACGGGTGTCCATACAAACAATATTGAAGGCATATGGTCAAGGCTGAAGTATTTTTTAAGACCCTACCACGGCTCCAGAGGACGATTACTATGGAGCCATATGGACGAGTTTTTATACCGCATGCACTATGATTTCAAAACTTCCGAACCTTTATCAAACCTCAACAAGTTCTTAAATCATGTAAAAGAAGAATATTCATTGTAATTCATCAGTTTTTTATAATATATTTTTACTTTATACTAACTCTCTTCTGATTGGCTAATGTTCTCAAGGTCACTTAAAAATACGTTCAAAGGTCGCCCATAAAATAGAGTTTCACCGGTATTTGGTACCCATCTAATAGACTAAATGCTTGGACTTAAACCCACCTACTTTGATTTAGGCAGATAGAGAGTGTCACTAATATTCACATGAGTATCACTGACAGCTAAATACATAAGTTTATATTTGATTAATGAATTACAGCATTAAAATAATGCATATAAATCCAGTCATGTTTTATGAATTCACAATAAACAATAATTCATTCTGACAGAAATTAAAACTTTATGTGCTGAAAGTTATTCTTTACATTTCGCATAGCCAAGTCTAAAACAACTGCATACTATAAAAAAAAATACAAACTATGAGCAGAAAATCTACCTTACACACAACCGTGAGCAATAACAAGAAAATAATGCCAGTCAAAAACTACCTGTAGTTGTTCTCACTTATTTATGTACCAGTTTATTTACAGAGCAACACGAAGCAAATAAGTCTACCCCGCGCCAGTTTTCGACCAGCTATATCAAGGGGGAAAAGTACATCTAGATAATGTGGTCCGCAAGTCCACCTTATAAATCAATCATTATATCTGTCTGAAATCTAGGCACTGGTTTGACATTTTTCATGACTGTAAAACGTTATTTGGGTTTGAAAACCAACTCAGGAAATCCTGAGATGTTAGCCAGATCGCTTGAAGAAATAAGTCCAGAAGTGAGGACATACTTCTGACTTTACTACGATTAGATGGTATAAGAATTATCATAGGTAGAAATGCAGTCGGCAACTGGCTGAAAAAGTAGTACACACTTATTTGCTCGAGAAAATCCTGTTGGCGACTACAATTATTTAACCGTATAAGACCATATTGTCAATTACATCTTCGAAGTCACCAACTTTACTAACGAGAGAAAAAACGTTTATAGCTGTGTAAATTATCAAAACTATTACCTTCCACTGCTGTTGGATAATTCTTATTGATCCTGTTTTTAATGAAGGTCCGAAAAAAGGATGGTACTGTGCAAGGTAAAATCCGATCCAACTAATACTTCATGAGTTTTAATGCAAGGAACTTACAACAAATAACAACAGACAGCGGTAAGTACAATCGACACAGACAAGAGCCTGGAAAATTTTATGGTGAGTAATATAATTTGTTCTACATTTTGTTAGGTCCTTTCGGTACAAAAACAGGGCCCAGAACACCAACAAGGAACCAAAAAGCGGAGACAACACCAAGAGGAATGTAGAAGCCAACACTCTCGTTCATTGGTCTAGGTTACTGTAGAAAAAGTGTTTTTTCAAAAACGAAGGGTACTAGTCAGCGTTAAACGCTTTTGAGCAAGTGTAACGCAGAGGACCAAATGCGCGCCATACAGGACAGGCGGTCTATCGATTTATATTAATCCTTACAGTTCGTCACACTGAGCAAATTCGATCTCGTTTCGAAAGTATTGCCAGGAGGTGCCAATACTACGTGTTCTTGTGGAGAATTATGGTAATTCTCTGCGTGATGTGGGGAACGGAACTCAAGACGTAAACGATCAGTTTCAGTTTGGAAAGGACAGGGAGCTTGATGGCCTGTATTAGTCCTGGCAATGGTGGTCACTCAGTTGATCCAACTTTCTTTTGAAAGAATCGAAAGATGGAGACTCAACCACGCGCTGAGTTAATGAATTCCACTCGTTGATGATTCGATGGGAAAGTCGATAGTCAGCTGACAAGTAATTTGTTCTGAGCTTGTGAACATTCTGGAGTGTCCTCGTAAATTCTCTGTTTCGGAAGACAAGAAAAATGAAGGCATATCAAGTGCAAATTTATCACTAAGTAATTTGAAAACTGTAATCAAGTCGCCTCTAGTTCTGCGATATGACAACAGGAAAATGTTTAGTCTGGCCAGTCGAGCATCATACGGAAGCTTCGCTATTCCGGGAATCAACTTGGTTGCTGTTCTCTGAACCTTTTCCAAAAGCTCACTGTCTTTTTTCAGGCAGAGGCAGCAGCTTGTTTTCAGTACTCAAGTTAAGGACGTACGAATACTGTATACGAAGTCAAAAACGTCTTAGTGTCGACATGACTAAAAGCCCTACGTATTGACCGTAAGGTTCTAAAACCTTTGGCGGCTATTGTACGGCAGTGTGCAGAGGTCTTTATGTCTTGGCTGACGAAGACTCCTAAGTCATTATATGTCTGGACGACAGGTAACTCAGTGTTATTCATCGTGTATGTATCTGTACCTTGATGACTGATATGCATCACAACACACTTGGAAGTATTTATCGGCAACTGCTAGGTTCAAGACCATTCAGATAATTTCTCCAGGTCATTTTAGATTCCTAAGCTATCATACTTCTTATCGCTCTCTGTACGTTGACATCATCAGCATATAACAAGACCGTTGATAATAGGAGACGAGGAGGGTCATTTACATGAAAGAGGAATAGCACTGGCCCCAAAACTGCACCCTGGGGCACTCCACTAAGCACAGTTCGCCCTTACTCTTTGTTGGCGCCCAAGTAGGAAGTCTTTCATCCACATCAATAGATTGACTCCAATTCTGACATTTCTTAGCTTATATAGCAGCCGGTTGTGCGGAAAGTCGTCAAAAGCTTTGCTGAAATCAATGAAGTCTACGTCTACAGGTAACTCTCAAATGATCAGTCCCAGATAGAGGGACAAGGTAAAGTATCTTTCAGTACGCGATAATCCAATGGTAGGTCACCCAAAAATCTGCGGTAAGGTAAGGGAAATAAGTCACACGCATGACTTAGAGAAGCTGGGAGAATATATTCGTAGTATCTTACCAGATACCTCTAAAGGAGTTGAGGTCAAAAAACTGGTTGGAATAGGCAAGAGGATAGAGGACAATGTTGAACCACGACCAAGCAAACTCCTTGAGGTAATCCTAGGATTGAAGAAGCAGCGGGATCTCCTGTTAAGTAGCGCTCGTTGTCACTACTATTCCGACATCCGAGTTAGACCTCATATGTCTCTTGAAGATGGAATAAAAAGGAAGAATGCATTAGCTGAACTAGAAACCCATCGGCAAAACGGTGAGAAAAATTTCCGGCTAGTGGTTTTTGGATAGTCATGTCTTGGAAGCGAATGCTACCAAGACCTATGTGGATAGGCCGTTCTAATTAGGAGTTTTATATGCCAATGCTCGTAGTCTAAGAAATAAGTTATATGAACTAGAAACAATAGTGGACAGATTAAAACCACTCATTGTAGCAGTGACAAAAACTTGGTTATTCCATGACTTAGACATTACACCCGAATTATTCGGATACCATTACCTAAGGAGTGATAGACGTAGATGTAGAAAAGGAGGTGGCGTCCTGTTATATATAGTCAATAATATAAATATACGCTCCTCTGCTAGCGAACCCCATGACAGCGGTACTTGTGAAGTCATTAGCTGCAAATTGGCTTTCGGATATGGTACATTTATGCTCGGTGTCATCTATCGCAGCTCGATCTGCTTAGCTGATGACTGTGTTTTACAGCACATTCATCTTTGGAGTGCAAATACCAGATGCTTGATAATAGGGGACGTTAATGCACCTGATATTAGTTGGACTGAGATGACCATGGAAGGATCTATAAACTCCTTTGATAGTATTTTTCTGTTAAAAAAATAATGGAGCATGCACTAGTGCAGCATATATCCAAACCCACACATTTTGGTGCTAACCAAGTTTCTTCTCTGTTGGACTTGTCAATCACTCATGATACTGAGTATATCGTCGACCTAAATATTCTTCCACCGTTAGTGAAAGTGATCACGCTGTTTTGTCACTCACGTTTAGAACTAGGGACATGTTATAAGATCAGGTTACACCCCACCCAAATGTATGGAAAGTTAACATATCAGCCATTCAGGAATGCGCTGATCAGACAGATTGGTTTGTAGATACAAGCTTATCAGCTGAAGAGGCATGGTCTGTATTTAAAGGTAAGTTTAGTTTAGTTACGTCCTCGTTCATACCATACCTGGTACCGCGAAGACCAAATAACAGTCCACCATGGATAAATAAAACAGTCAGGAAACTTCTTAGAAGAAGGAAGAAGCACTGGAATATGTTCATCTCTATTGGCTTAGAACAATAGAGATCCAGTTATTGTAAGATTATGAATGCCTGTAAAGCGTTAATAAGTAAGACTAGACGATCATATGAAAAACAATTGGTTAGGGATTCTAGATATAGACCAAAACGGTTATTCTCGTATTTAAAAAGGCGAACTCAGAGAAGCTATGGAATTCTATCACTTTTGATACAAGAAAATCTGTTAATCTTGGCAGAAGATAATACCGAAAGAGCTGAAGCTTTATCGGAATATTTTAGTAAAGTGTTTTCTATCGGTAATGAGGAACGACCAATGATTCATTGCAAACGTGACGGCTCGCTGATGGATCCTGTAGTCATTGAGAAAGGTAGTTTTAAGACTACTTCAGCATATCAAACCTGATAAGTCCAGTGGTCCTGACGATATTCATCCTAGGATTATGAAAGCCATATCAGATGAAATTGCTGAACCATTAGCAATACTATTCGACATGTCTCTGAAACAGTCCAGATTTCCTAGAGACTGGAAAGACGTCATACTAAGTCTGGTGTATAAGGCTGGGGTTACGGATTTGGTTAGTAACTACGGGCCCGTTAGCTTAACTAGTGCAGTTGTAAAACTGATGGGAAAAATCATTCGGATATCTGTTATAAATTATGTTGAAGGGCATAATATTTTCTACAGGGAAAAACATGGTTTTCTTAGAGACCTATCATGCTTGACAAATCTTCTAAATGCAACAGAAGTTTGGGTTGCTGCAAGTAAATAACTATGGTGAATCGTATCACTACACAATGTATGGATTCGTGCTACCCAAAGTAAGAAACTATAGAGATTTAGGAGTCATATTAAGCAGTGACCTCAAAGCCACTAGTCACTGTAAGGTTGTTGGTGCGAAAGGCTATAGGGTATTATGGTCTATTCGTAGATCTTTCCAATATTTAGATGATGAAATGCTTAGATTATTATACCTGATTTATGTGTGACCACATTTAGAATATGGCTTCAAGCAGCGAGTACTTGTTTCAAGTATGAAGCAGATATGCTGGAAAGATTCCAAAGATGAGGTACTAAGGTGGTATAAGGTCTATAAGCCTATCTTATGAAGATAGAGTGAGACACATTAACTTATTTCCGTTATCTTACCGCAGGGTACGAGGTGACCTAATACTGGCTTATCGTATACTGAACGATGAACTTGGTATTAGGATGTCTTATCTTTTAATTCCGTTTAAGACTGATCATTTGAGAGGATGTAGTGGCATTGGACCATAACCACAGTATCCTCAAAGCTGAATAAGAGATTACTCGGAAAATAGGTATTCAATATTTAACGCTGGGGAAGGCGCGAATAATGAATTGAATGAATTGGAGTTGATCAAATGAAATGGCTCGGTCATGCAGGCGTAGTCCCCTCTGAATATTACCTTATATCTTTTATTCATATTAAATATATTGTTAATAATAGTAATAATTTATTCTCAAATAACAGTTTGTTACATGAGGCATGCCAGTTTACAGGCAAGATCAAATTGATACAAATGATACAATATACAATGTAATAAATTACATAGCTGGGTTGATAATTTATAAGATATGAATGTAGATGGTTTTAATCAATACCACAGTTGGCGCGCTTCATGAAAGTTGCGTTGCAAATGTGCGACTGATGGTCAAGGATAGGTTCTTCTCTAGCCTAAGCTTGTTCTTCATCAAGTATTGGTGATTATTACGATACAGTGAATTGGTTTAGACGATGATGTGACTTCCACGTAAGATCTTATAGATTAGGCAGTTATATCATGACAAATCTACAATTTTAGGATAAGGTATATAATTAGAGCAGTACTAATATCATAGTAGACCATAATTCCACAAGGACATTCGAAGAAAGTTCAAATACCGAGATCGAATCGTTAACGTCTGGAGTTTCGATTCTCGCACCGGTAGTGAATAACTGGAATTTTTTTGCCGGAACACGTAATATCAGCACCTTCTGTCAATATATTCCAAACGAGATTGAACCTCCACAGTATTACAAACTGCAAGGATTAATACAGGTCGATAGACCTCTTACCCTTATTACTGAAGACTGTATCGCGACCTGTTTTCACGGGATACACAGGGGAGACTCTTTACCATTTTGGTTACTCGTCGTTGATTTTGTTCTAGTATATTCGCTCCATATATGAAACAAAGACTCGCTGCTTGAATCCCATATTTCAAATGCAGTCTGACGAAAGTTCGGTTTAATACCCTAAACATTTCTTCGTCGAAGTTCTGAAAAGACTTACGACATAAAACCCAAAGTCTTTTGAGGTTGCTGCCTACTATAGCTCCTGGATCTTTATAGTCCATCACTTAAAGTAAAACAACTCCACATATTGTGCAGTGACATGAGTCACCAAAGTTATTTAATTGCACCACTACGTTTTTGTGAAAGTTTACTTCTAGTGGCTTCCTGCCCATCAATCGACCCAGTAAATGTGGGTCATCCTGTATTGTTATTCTCTCTGACATACTGTGTACGGTCCCACAAATTTTTATGTCATCGGCAAAGAGTAGAGTGGATAACTTTACTTCACTTGGTAATTCACATACATATAATAAAAAAGAAGAGGATCAAGAACTGTACCTTGGGAAACTTCACTTTTTGAAGGTTCTCACACTGAGAAAGTTCCATCTACCCTAACCAGCTGTCTCCTATCATTGAGAAAGTCAACTATCAAATCTATGATTTTATAATGAATTCCAAAACTTTCCAGTTTTAATTAAAAACCCAGATGGGATACCGCAGCGGTATTTGTTTCTAAACAAACGATTCTTCAAACTGGACATGACTAAAAAATTCACATTCAACATGTATAGCATGTTAAAGGTCGGTAATGGTAAACGCGGGAACAAGGGTTCGAGACTGCACGACTAGGTCATGCAACCAAATTCACTACATGCAACCTCTTGCTTTCAGTGTAGAATATCATGCTGTCTTCCAGACCCATGTGTTTTGTTCGAAAGTGCTAGACGTAATATTGCTGATTATTACAATGGGACGAGTCAGTGTGTACTGCGATGTGACCTCTATATGAGATCTTTTGGATAAGTATGGTGATAAGAAGTATTCAAGTTATTGTACTAGGCATTCCCGAAATAGTACAATTTATAGCAAGTAGAACTGGTGGGTGCAAATGAATGTATTATATTTAGAATTCAAAATTAGCAAGCCATCAAGTGCAAGGGAACCACTAGTTTGCTTAAATACCGCAATCAGGCAGTTCCATCACATCAAGTCCATTTTTTCAGAGCCAGTTCTATGCTAGGACTATACTTTCTCAACTGATGAGCTCGTATCTACTGACCAGTCTGTTTTCGCAGTACACTCTCAAGTGGCTGATATGTTTATTCCCCACACATCTGGGCGAGGTTTAACATGCTTTACTAAAGCGTGCTCCAACAAAGTTCACAGGAACCAAATATCAAAAGAGTTTACGGATCCTACAGTGGTCATCTGGGTTCAAATAATATTACAGTCATAAAAATGTAATATTAGGCATATGATTTTTCACTTCGCGGCTGAACGTGCTCTAAAATAAAGTAGTCAGATAAGCAGACTGAGCTACTATATATAACATTGAGCTTAAATGTGTATTATCCGATGGTGCATTCACAACTAATGACTTCACAAGTTCCACTTCCATGGGATTCACATACAGAGGAGCGGATGTTTATATAATTAGCTGTGTATATGAGGATGTCAGAGCGTATTCCTGAATATTTTTCTGTCACCACTTAGGTAGTGGCAACCAGCAAATTGTAAGTCAATGACCAACCAATTTTCAGTTAGAGCTACAGCGAGTGTCTTTAATTTGTTCTGTCTTGTTTTCAGACACTGGCAGCGTATATTGTGACGGGGAACGGTAATCTACCAGAGACTTACCAAACAAACAGTTGCTGATTGTGCCTTCCTTTTCTTCTCTTCTTTGTCTTTACACGGTTGTCTGTTTACCGTCACTCAGACGTTACATCGGGACTATTGGGATCGGTGAAGGTTTTATCCGGATCTTTAATTTCTAATGTAGAATCAGCAGTACTGAAATCGAGTGCTATTTCGCTTTCCGTCAGTTTCCAAGATTATTTTACCTTTTTGTGGTTCACAATCAGATGATTGGCATGTTCCATAGGAGCACGCATTACACTAACACACTCTTCTCTGACAGTAGTCATGCTACCAGGGAGGTCACCATCAATTTTATTGCAGACCACCGGATCAGTAATGCCTTGTTCTAACAGAGAAACACACGAAACTAATGTGCGTTAGGCTGTAGAATTATGATCTACTATAATACTAGTACTGTTCTAAAAAAAATTGACCTGATCATAAAATTGTAGATTTGTCATGATATAACTGTCTAATCTATAAGATCTGACGTGGACGTCATATCATTGTCTACACCAACTTATTGCATCGTAATAATCACCAATACTTGATGGAGAACAAGCTTAGGCTAAAGATAGAATAATATATTTAGTATGAATAAAAGATATAATGTAACATTCAACAGGTACTACTCCTGCAAGGCCGAGCCATACCATCCGATCAATTCTAATCAGTTGAATTCTTTCCTCCTGCCTTCTCCATCGTTGCTTTTTTCTCCGCGTAAATGTCGAATATCTATTCCTCCAGTTGTCTCCTATTCAACTTTAAGGAATGTGTAGTTAGGGCCCAATGCCACTACAAGGCTTCGAGCATCTTTTGTATGCGCTAGAACTTCGACGAGTGCACACCTTTTGGAAATATTTTTACGCTCATATAATTAAGTTTCTTCCTCAACGGTCAAAGAATAGTTTGCCCGTCCAAATTTATAATCACTGCCGACCATGGTAAACCGAATAAAAGGGTTAAAAGACTATCGAATAAACGATATGATCACCATTGCCGGAGTTCACTAAAAAAAAGTATCTCAGTTTACAGGAAAGATCATGTGATTTCAATTGTGTTTGGATGCAATGGAAGAAGCTACCGTTTAGTAGACTTCCGTATCAATAACACAAGATCATCAATATCTCCAAGCAACAACCTAGGTGTAATATCGAAATATGGGAAAACAGGAAAGCGTTGTTTGACTACATTAAGATGCTTTCCTAAGGCCTTAAAAACAGGTGACGTTTCATCTCAAAGGGCTTCTGGGCAGTCGCTTGGACTAGTTCAGTCGGCGGTAAAATTCCAGTATTTCTCTACTTTTAAGGATTAAGTTTTTAAGGGGATATCCAGACATAAGCTGTTAGGTCACCTTGAAGACACCCGTGCTCTCATGGGTGAACTTTCAGTGACCGGAAGCGCTCTTCACAGGACTTGAATTTCAGTCCTCGAATTGGTTTCATGACCTGCCGTTGAATGCATTGCACAGTGTTCTTATGTTTTTGGAGTGGATGAGGAACTACTACGTTTCCGTGCTCTAAATGGGTACGGTTTAAAGAAGCACTTAACGATAGGATACAAGGCATGCTGAAACATAGTCCACGTCATTTTGGGCAGCTTCAGTTGTCCTAGCAAAAAGGAATTTTGAAGACTTCAGGCCATGCATCGATTATCGGAAACTCAATGAAGTCACAAAAAGTGATTATTTTCCACCGCACGAATAGACAATACTTCAGAGGCGCTGGCCGTTTCAAAGTGGTATTCAACGCTAGATTTAACATCTGGCTATTAGCAAGTACAATTACATCCAGATGATCGACACAAGACGGCGTTCACAATGCGATCAGATTTATGTGAATTCCAAACAATGTCTTTACTTTCCAATGATTAATGCATATAACACTGGCTGGGTTAGCGCAAAATGCTTTGTTGGTGTATCCTGATTTTATACTACATACGTCCATTACTCGGGAACGTCTATAAAATTCGCAAGCAGTTTTGGATATTCGGAGATTTCGACTCCTCTTCATAATTTTTTAGGAAAGGATGTTAACTTTGAATGAACTGATAGGTGCCAGCATCTTTTGACTGGGTAGAAGAGTTGTTGTTTTGGACACAATTTTTAGCATATCAAGATTTTTCTCCCACTACTAATCGTTCCAACTTAGACAACGATGCAAGTGATCAGGCTATCGGTGCGGGATTGCCACAATTTTTTTCGATGAGCGCATGAAAGCCGAACGCTACACAAGTCATAAAAAAATTATTGCACACCACACAAAGAGATGCAAGCAGTCGTTTACTTTGTGTGCCACGCACAGTATTATCCATTAGGACGCCAGTTCTACGTTAGAACTGATCACGAAGATTTAATATGCCTGCAAACGTTTGGAGATCTCGAAGAGTAAATTGCCGAATCGCCAGAATGCTAACAAGAATATGATTACAAATGCATCCACAGTCCCGATAAACAGCACCAAAATGAGAACGCTTTATCACGTAGAGCAGCTAAACTCCATGGAAAATGTCCTTCTTGAGTCACACCGACAATTAATACGATAGACTTGAAAATTATGGGACATGTTGATTGAGCTCCTATCCAGGCACGGGATCCAGAAACTAGATAGTGTACGACAGTTTGAAAAATCAGAGTTCTCCCCCACCTTCAAAAGAAATTTAGGGTGTGAGTTGTAAAGGTTGATTTATTTGATCCATGTGGAAATTCCTAACAACGATAAATGAAGTGTTATTTGTTCGTTATTGGCCATACCGTTAGAGGTAACTAGTAGCTTCACAATCCATCGTCGATGGTGTCTTGGACAAAGATCATAAAGAGTTAAGAGATGAAAGCTACAACAAAGTGATGAAGGCCGTCAAACGTAGATATTCGTGGCCAAAACAAAAGGAAGACATACGGAATTACATCAGGGGTTGCAAGATCTGTCAAATGACTAACAATAAAAGGACAGCTCGCGTGCACCCCCAGTAAATATGAAAACAGGACACCCCAAAGTGATAGTGGAGATTTACATTATTGAGCCGTTATAGGAAACTAACGGAGAAAATAAGTACATTTTCGTCATGGTTGATCAC
The DNA here is from genome assembly GCA_944470205.2 of Schistosoma margrebowiei. Lineage (NCBI taxonomy): Eukaryota > Metazoa > Platyhelminthes > Trematoda > Strigeidida > Schistosomatidae > Schistosoma > Schistosoma margrebowiei. The sequence continues at coordinate 15,310,090 of OX104027.1, forward strand.
TTTACGAAGTGGTATGAGATAATCCACATGGAGTATGGATGCTCAAACTGTAGCCAAAAGTGTTTGAAATTCGAGTTTTTCGTCCAGATGTTACAGCTCAGTTATATTCGAATAGAGGTACCAAGTTGGAAAACGCGAACTACCGCCTACCATCTACTTGTTGGAAAAAATCATCAGACCATCAAAACACTACTGGAAGCATATATTAATCTGGAGGAAGTTAGGTCTCAACCTTTGTGGCTACCTTGACGTGGTGGTCAGGCTTGCCTATCGTAATGAAACAATCGATCTATAATATCTAGAACACTCGTTCCTCAATGTACTAACATGTCAGACAGGTCGAATGAGGAACGGTAAAAGTAAAAGCAACAAACCCAAGATATGAGAGCGAAGTCGTACTGCCTACTGTACAGAAGTGTGGCAGGAGTAAGGTGTTTCTTTCAGACAACCAGCATTAAAGCGATGATGCCTTCCCACAAGGACGGATGTGGTTGGAAAAGAGCGACTCCAAAACTGCACACATAACCTTACCCCACGGACATCTGTCTCCGGTGTTAATGTCCCAAAAAGTACCGAGCTAACAAAAAAGTACTCGCAAAAAGTCCGTGTATGACCGACCTCAAGCAGTTGTCACTTGAGCATTGCGGTCACGCAGTAGCACCAGACAGCTTTTCAGACCAATGAAAGAAACTGGAATTAATAACTCAAGTGTGAGTCTATTTTGGAAAAAGACGACACTCTTATCTTCTCCCAATCCAGATGCTTAGGATGATGAGCGGAACATTTTAAGGAACAGTTCAGCTGGTCTTCAGCTACTTTACAACTACCCTCCATTCCCAGAGAGTGTGAATGGAACATTGAAGTAGGCTCCCAAATCTAGCTGAATTCCAAAAGGCTAAAGTTAATCTGAGACGAGGAAGAGCAGCTGGTCGAGATGGATTGGCTCCAGAGGTCTTTAAGTATGGTAGTCTAATATTGGCGATTAGGTTGACTAATATTTTAGCTAAAATCTGGGAGTTGGACGTTATTTCATCTGGCTGATCACATTCACTGATCGTCCCAATATATAAGAGAGCGTCAAAATCATCCTGTGACAATCATAGAGGGATCAGTTTGACTAATATAGAATCCAAAATGCTATCCTCAATAATTATTTGGCTCCTAAAATAGACTGGTGAACTGCATATACGAAAATAACAGGCTGGGTTCGGACCTGGTCGTGGCTGCATCGACCACGTATTCACCAATTGTCAGGTTCTAGAACACAGAAATGCTTAATAGCGTCCGACAATGGTGGTCTTTCATGACTTAAAAGAAGCATTCGACTTTGTAGACTGAGAGGATTTGTGTCAGTGTCCGCCACTAAAAGGTGTACCTCAGAAGTACATAAACCTTGTTAAGGCTCTTTACTCGAACACAAATAGTCGAGTGAGAGCTCATGGCGAACTGTCATCTGTTTTTGCAACCTCAAGTGGTGACCGACAAGGCTGTCCACTATCTGGATTTTTGTTAAACTTCATTATAGACCTACCGCTGAGAATAACATTCTCGTCGACTGAATTCTCAGGTATTGATCTCCTTCCAGGAGGTCCACTTATTAACCTTTGAGCGACTCTAAAAAGACCTTGAGGATGTCCACCTACATACTACGCCTAAATGAGGGTTATGAAACAGTGTGAGGAATTAAGTATAATATTTACAGTTGGTAGTTGGAGTTAGGAATTGAATATGGGGTTTTCATCACGAACTGACATCAGCTATAATGCCAAAACTTTATTCAGCCCGATGAATGAATTAATTTTGCGCTAAATTCCAAGACCTACTATCGTAAATCTGGTTGATTCGTTCATAAATTATAGTCTCGCCTCGAAAACTACTCTCTTTAAAAAGATAGCCTGACTTTACAAGCTAGATGAACAAAATAAGGAGTTTCCGATGTGCAATTCAAAACATATATGTGTGAGCATTGAATGCTGTTTTCGTGTACTACTCAATATTGATAACACGTACGGCGGGGCTTCGCACACGTGATGAAGTCTATTAATGTAGTGATTTGTGGTTGGAATCAAATTACAGCATCTGTAATAAAAATGCTCAGGAAACATAAAAGTGTGAATGTAATTGGATACTGGTGTGAGTCTTCGAGCAACCAAATTCATGCAGATGTTGCTGGTATAAAAGTTATTAGTGAGCCTTTTAAAGATCTAATATCGAATAAAGATATACAGTTTTTATTTCTTTGTGATACTCCGGTCAATCAACGCAATCTTGTCTCAATAATTGATTGCATGAGCAAAAAACAGTTTGCTTCGGATACGGTATTGCAAGACATACCTTATATAGTTATTTTTCCTCCCGTATCACCTAATTATGATATGGACATGTTAGAGAAAGTCAGAATTCGTGTCGGCTTCGCCATGCCCTTGAGACACCTACCTCTATCTACCCTTTTGTTCACTCACCTTAACTACAATCATAAAGAAATGAAAGCACTCAGGAATTACGAATTTACTCGACTCCCCACACATTGGGTTTTGGGAACTATAGAAAGCATCCATATAAGATTGTCCACAGTCAGTTTTGTTGATGGTAGTGAGTACTCATGGTTATCTGAGTCGGAAGATATGGGTGGAGGGCTGCTGAATATGTTCTGTCCAGGTCTTATTGACCTTGTTTATTTCCTTTCTGGAGGCCTTCGGATAACATCAGTTACGAGTATTTGTCGGATATTCGGTAAAGGAACAAGCGATCTGAGTCATTCTATTCGCCATATCTCTGCAGATGACTATGTCACTATAATGGGCGAACTCGACATACCAACATTATCCGGATTTCGTAAACCAGTAGTCGTCATAATTATTTCATCAGATATCCCTTTCCCCAAAAATAGGATGAGTGATCTCCCTGAAGCTCATTTTTATAACAATCATTGTTTCAAACTGGAAATAGAAGTTAGTGGATCAAGTGGTAGCTTCTTGATCGATGAAGGTAAAAGGCGAATTTCATGGACACCTCGAAAAGCAGTTTCATCAAAGCCTGGTAAACTGAACAACAAACTAAGTCAGTTGGATTGCGAAAATCACTCCCATGACAAACGACCTGGAAATATGGAGGAGTCTAAATTCGAAGGAGTGTATACTGAGGACGTATCAGTCAGCGCTATTGGTAGTAACGTGCCTCGAACTCAGGTTCCTACGATGCTAAACGTCAATCTCGATGAGGATGGAATGACAGAAATAGTTCATCTATCATTAAACGTAAGTTACACCAAGTTGTGTTACTAATACTATCTGTTATCATGTTACATCTGTTGACTATATGCTCTATTTAGCATCCTGTAGTATCTTTAATATTCCCTTAAACCTCATCCATCGTAGCTGATCATTAAACTGAGGTACTATGAAGTAATACATACATAGAACTCAATAATAAACCCCAGTGTGCCAGTGGTAAGTAACTCTAAATTCATTCAAAGGTTTTCTAAGCGTACAACTATGGATAACTATTTATTACCTAAAACCTCAAATAATCACTTTAAAGCCGTAATCATGATACTGACGAAGAGAGTTTTTCATCGCCACTTTAATGGCAAGTCCAATCGATATTCGTAAATAAAAAGTATTTGACGTAGCCAGGAAAATGTACTTAAAGATGTTTGCATAAGGTAGAGTCGTGTATGACCCAGTAATAATTTCATAACAGTATATGCCCGAATTTAAAGGTCAACCAATGTGCTTACTTTGTCTTTCTATCACTGTCAGATGTTTTTTTTCGCACAGGACTCATTACATGACTCGGAATCAGTGAAGAGTGCTCAACATTGTTATTTATCCGCAACTGGAGAAGCATGGATAAACTGGATAAGTGGTTTAACCAAAAGCTTTTCTCCGGAGTGGAAATCATTCGAATTTTTATCGGCAAGCCCCGGCCATTGGGTTTACATTCAGTCAGTTATGCATGCGATAACCAAATCCGCACAACTGAGATGTTGGATCGACGTCCAAACTGGCAAACGCATATGAGAGCCTTCGTAGTGTTATTGCAGTGAAAATCAGGAAAAAAAACGTCTCACGGCCATATTTTACAAAACTCAAGAGAACACTTAACATCAAGTTAACAAGGGTTGGTCTATGGGTCCAACAAATTAAAACGGGATTTCTATTCAAGAGTCCTAGAAATCGATTCTGTATTATTAACTGATTTATTACAAAACGCTTGTTTTCTGTGCTTATCGAATAAACGTTTAAACTCAGGTATTTCACTTTTGCAAACTGTAAATAAGATGTAGCACTCGGAACCACAGAGTATTCGAAAATTTCTCCGTTTGTTTTGATTTCGACCCAGTAGATTCATAATCGTATTGTTATTTTAGTCTGGTATTTTTATTTTTGAAGTAAAGATGATCCCCTGTTGAGTTTAAGTAATCAGAGATTATCCCGTACGGAACTATATAAATCGACGTCATAGATAAGCTTTACAACGTATTCCGAAAACTCTAGATGGCTATTTCATCAGATCACAACCTAATTAAATCTGTTCAACGTTGAGTGAAGTAATTATTATTAAGAGACAAAGTTACAGATTTATAGGAGAACGGGCAAGAAAGGTTCAGATAAAAAATGAACAATCTGCAATAAACGACAAACGTTATTCACGTACAAAAGAGAACGGAAAGGAAGTTCTTGTTTATTTATCTCATCCTTAGGTAAAAAAAAGACAGATGCACGATCTCTAAAGAGGTCGTAATCTTAAGTAAGCGTCATTGTTCATTGCTCTTTTCTGTCATCGGTTTACCACCTAAGCGCACTTCATCCACGTCGAGGCAGGCGACACATTTCGCATTCATCAGTATCAGGACTATTATGAAAAGTACAGTGAGAACAGGCCCAGTGACTAGATTCTGAATTTCGTTCTGTTATCCCCGATGGTGTTGTTGTTTGAGATGACCAAGTTGATTTAAGTACTGATGTTGGACCAACTCCTAAAGAAACACTAGAACCACTGAGTGCAGAACGATAGGAATCTGATTGAGTAGGCAATGGAGGACTAGGTGGCATATCTATTATGAAATAGGAAAACAAAACAGTTGAATTCCTCGTTGATGATCACGTAAAACATGATAAAATCAATCGAGTTTGCAATTTATTGCTAGAAATATTTTGATAACAATACAATATAAAAAAACTGACTACAATCGAATAGTATACTTAAATCATCCCTTGATTCCTATCATGTTTAAAGTAAAATGTAGATCAATTGTTAAATGATCTAAATTTGACAAGCAGTTGACAAGAATTTAACGATATAACATAATCAATCACATAGGACTAGCATACTATTTGCTTGTCGTATTCTACTAGATCGGCCACGGTTAGATAGAATAATTCTAGATTAGCTTAGTTGACTAAAATAGCGCATATTTTTTAAAACTTTGTTTATTAGTAAGATAATACACTATATAAAAGTAGCCTAGTTCAAAATATACTATAATCTAAGTACTTCACGTTAATATAGTACATCTAATCTCTCAGTAAATAATAAAACGACCAGTGTGACATACTATGACTAACTATTTGTTTTGGGAATGGGTGACATTATCTTCTTACAATTGAAGTGATACTAAAATAAAAAGGTTATATAGCACCCTACAGAGTACAAATTAATACATATTTATATTATGCACCATATAAGGCTAACATACACATACAAAATCAAATCATGTGGTCGTAAATTGAAACAACTATCCAATTTAATTCACCTTGTATTACTTGTTTGAATCTTCTCATTGATGTTTAGGACTGCAATTGGCATATGTGCACCCTATCCGTATCGCCTCGATATTGTCTTAATTCACAAACATTATGAGCAGATATGTATGCTAGTCACCACCATATATCTGTGCTTATAACTATGCACTTTGTTATCCTCGAAAGTTTATCTCCTCTTAATAGGATGACCAAGGATTAGACCTGAAAGTCAAGTCTTAAACGAATGAGCAGTTGGTGGCCCATAAAATTAACTCTGTTCAATCGCTTACAGATATTTTGCCATGGTATCTTTCGTATTTATACTTCGTATATAATCATGTCACTTAATGTGAAAAATCTCTATTCATCTGGCTTATGGTCATATCATTTATATCTCATAAGTAGTCATTATTCGGCTACATCGTATCACTACATATTGTCTATCTATCGATTAACACATTCTCTTCTTTCGTATTAACAATCGAAAATTTGTTTCTCCAGTTATTGAAATTATTCACCTAAACAGATATTATACCCATATGATTAGATCAAAGTAACTTACCGGAAACAACTGCATTAGCCAACTCTTGTACAGTAGCCCAAATTGGTGATTCACTAGCCCATTTCTTAACAGCTAATTCATATTGTTTTATCGAATCATTATTATTATTATTATTAGAACAACGTAAAGCAATTGCATCCAATAAACCAATGATTCCATATGAATCTTCATTTAATTTACCTTCAGAGTTGAAAATTTGTAAACCAAGTGTATCATTGTTAACTAACCATGCAAGGATATGAAAATTAGTCAAACATGTATGAATTTGATCAACTCCAAATTTATGAAGTACACGAGCAAAACTCGGAATATCCTTTGCAGAAAATAAAAACAAGATAAGAATGGATATTTATTTATAAAGTGTGAAAAAGATAGTAAATAAACAAATAGATAAACATTTCCTAAATAAATAAGAATTGGAAAACAAAACAAAGATGATAATTGACCGTAGTACTTAAGTTTACGACCAAAGAAATTCTAAATAAACAAATATATACATTATTAGTAACGGTTTGTGGTTTTCGATTGATTATACTCAGAACTGTAAATGATTAGTCCCTGTTGCTATTCTGAACAAATTGTCTCAATTTAATGGTACATCAATAGTTGTGATCTATTTTAGCATATGATTGACAGTGGGATTTAGTACATGTGTTTCATTCTGTTTAGGGTTTTTCAGTTGGATGTTACTGGTACATTTTAGTGTGAATGTTCAAAATAAGATTTGAACTTAACAACTGCTGCTGCAAACGTTCAACGTATTTAACTGCTGAGTGAAGATAGAAATTGACTTGTCCGACGATTATGGACGAATTAGCGAGGGGTTTCATTTATTATTTTCTTGCTGTTATTTACGATTGAAACTGATCAATCTCTGTGACTATATGTGTAAGCTGAGTACATTGTCTCGATATACCATTATATCACATGTTTTAATATATTTAGTACAAGGGCCCTCAAATGCCCTGGTACGGCCGATAGTGGGGGGAGTCCGCTCTCCCCTCCAAATGCTCTGACATGGCCACGCGTATACAGCCTCTGCCAGGGAAGTCCTACCTACTGCCTTCTCGTGGCGGGAGTGTTGTTTACGAAAATGAGAGGACGAAAAGCGAATGTCTGGCGCTTTAACCGGGTTAGTGTCCACCTAGGAGAGTCGGAAAACCCTGATTCCAAACCAATGGTGCACGTAGGTTCCAGGATCCTGAGGGAACAAATGGCGTATGAACCAATCTTTGGTCACCGACTTCCCTGGAACTGCATCTCCTCACGATGCTCCACTGCCTTGTGGACCAGACCTTCAGGTCGAAGGCTCAGGGAGTAGCCCCCTAAGAAAACCACCCGCTTCGGTTTGGGCGCCCGGGCAGTATCACAGCCTTCACACATATCGAATGAGATTTGTGTGTCGCATCTGTATTTGGTGCCTCCTTGTATCAATATCTATGTGTTAAAATCAATAAAAATAAACAAGACAAAACATGTGTTCTGAATCCCAGTGTTACCGATATAACAAATAAAATAAATATATAATTTTCCTAGGATACATACGTAATAGTGGTTTAAATTGCTTTAAAGCATACAACTTTAAATCAATAAGTTAAAAGTTAACATACTTAGTTACTACCCCTACTTTGATCTTATTAGACGAGTAAGCTAACTAACAATTGTGAGCAACATTACATGTTAAAAAAACACAACATAAAGCTCTTTCATTCACACATACACGAACATAAACTATCAATAAGTCGAAGTGATATATTATTACTGATATCAAAGTACGTACATAAAAACAAGTAGGAATATCGTTAGAAAACATATGTAAATTTTAGATTGAGGACAATTTAAGATTTCCAGAAGTATGGTATTTAAATCAATGGACATATTATTATATAAGGAAAAAAAAAACTCAACAGATCAAAATATTTAACATAAATCCATGGACAAACGAACATAAGAAAACTTACAAAGACAATCAATCACAGAAAAGAGTATCAGTATGAATTGATTTAACGCTTATGGAATAATAAGATAAATTCTAGATGGATTAGGACATTAGTTTTATTCAGAACAATAATAAAAGTTTCCGAATGAAACTGTATTAGCTCATAGAACACAATATTAAATTTATGAACACTTTTCCACAATATAAAGAAATGTAAATTTAAAAGATAGAAAATAGAAGTATCATTGGAAAAGTTCCAATTCAGAGTATTATTTTTCCTTACTAGAGTTTTGTTATATCCTAGCGAAGATTAAATTACGAATCAGTCAGTCAGTAACAACGTAGAACTTCGTACGTACGTACATCAGTTCGAGTTGCCACACCACCTTAACACAGAGATGCAGTTGTCGATCCAAATCACGTAGTGGTAGAGATAGCAAGAGTGTAAGCAGTGATCGGGAAGATTAGGGTTTGGAGATGTTATTTAAAGAGTATAATTCAGTGAAATAAATTTGGAAAAAGGAAAAAAGGGACATGAAGAATTCAGAAGATTAGAATTTGGGAGAACACAAAGAGTGGATGCACCTGCGCCATTGCAAACGATTTTGAGCCATGTCATTCAGGGTCTCTAACCATCGGTTGCTATCATCTCGCGGTCCCCAACCAGGTAGTCTATACCTATCAACATGACTCAGACCACTTGTCAGTGACTTCATGGACTTGTGCCATGTTTTGGTCTGGCCGCCCCTAGCTTTCTTCCAATCTACTCCCATACCACTGAACATCGCACGTCGAGGCAGTCGGTGGTTGGGCATACGTAACACGTGTCCCAGCCCTCTCAACTGATGAAGTTTCACTACTTCATCAAATGATTTGCCATCCTTACCTAGTACCCGTTTCCTAACAACTGTGTTACTTACTCGATGGTCCCATGATATACGAGCAATGTTTCGAAGACACCTATGATCGAATACTAGTAACCTACGAATATCCTCTACTCTTACCGGCTATGTTTCACTAATAAATTATGAGATCTATTAATGAACTAATATTCTATATATATTCCTATTGTATAACTGTTCAGTGACTAGATTATGTATATCTATATTCCTCTTATTATAAGTTTCATTTTCACCTATGGATTGTTATTATACGACTTACTGTTCGTAAGTTATGTTCAGTTTATTACCTACAGTCTCCCACGTTCACATCCACTTTTTGGCTTGATCTTGTATAAATGTTATTCGCTAGTTTATGGTTTGATGCAGTCTGTTTGACTGGTATATAAACCAAATATGTTTGGAATAAATGATTTGCATAGTGGGACCTGTTATTGGTGTTTTGGACTCAGTTGGATGGGCTAGGCGAACAAAGAACCAATAAGGACGCTAAGCTGCTCAGACCAGTAGAACGTCATTGTTTTAAGCATAGTATAAGAGTGAATAAATCGTATTTTGATTGGCAAAGAAATTACGTGATAACTAGCCTGACTTAAAGTCACAACAAGTTTCCTGTTGTATTTTTTTGTATAAACTGTTTTAATTATAGAGGAAAATAAAATAAATACAGTTTCGTTCTACCTTATTATTCAATTTCCAATTACTCCGTTCAAAATCTATTTCTATCTGGTATCTTCATTTATCAAGTATAGTTGTATATATGCACTCGGAGTTCTAGAGTACACATGTACAATATGGAGGCTAGTGATACTACTACTACTACTACTGGATTGAGCTAAGTCGAATTAAACAAAGCTAGGTTAGGGTCTGTAATTCAGTAGTATAAGCATTAAGTTATCGCTCCGTAACAATTTCAGTGTTAAGACGACTAGATAGATGCCAAATCACAATTAATACAGTTTTTAACGCTCGTTTAAAATAAAAATACCACTATCATTGTTAGTGCTTTCACTTATATAGACCCCAGTACATCAATCGATCGCTGAGTAGTGACTAATGCCATGCTTGTGTGTTGATCGGATTCTGCCAATCAAGTTGCAATGTAGCCACTAGTCTAAGCGACTGAATATTGTGTGAGCTATGCTTAGATGTTAGGGTAGTTGGATGTGATCAACAGACAACCTATACTTCATTGTACTGGCCACTTGTCACAAACGTCTATATGTAATCCTTAATGAACTGATGCTTACTGTAGAAGTTGAACACTAGTCACCAAGCTCCCTAGTCTGAGACTGTTATCTTTGAACTATTTGGGCTATATGACCTTATTTATTTATTTGAACAGATAAATATTGGTACAAAAGGGGACCGAATACACATACGCCACACAAGTTACTTGATTTGGGTGTGGGATATGATACTACCCGCGTGCCCAAACCGAAGCAGGTAGTCTTCTTAGAGAGCCACACTCCGAGCCTTCGACCTAAAGGTGTGATCCACAAGGCAGTGGGGCAATGTTAGGAGATGCAGTCCCATAATAGCCGGTGACTAACGATCGGTTCATACGCTATTTGTTTCCTTAGGATCCTGAAGCCCATGTACACCCTTGGTTTGGAATCAAGGTTTTCCAACTCCCCTAGGTTGACCCTCCGAGTCCACCAACCCGCTTAAAGAGCCGGATATTCAATTTACATCCTCTCAATTTCGTAAACAATAGACCGACCACGAGAAGGCAGTGAGTAGGGCTTCCCTGACAGTGACTGCATAAGCATGGCCATATGAGAGCATTTCGAGAGGGAGAGATGACTCTCTTCAGCTTCGGTCGTACCAGGGCGTTCGGGGACGTTGCACGACCTACACTACTATCACACTAATGACCAGTTAGATTAACCGAAATATGATTTAATTTTATCGGTGATACAATGTACAATATTGTTAAGTTATTCAAGCACCAGTTTGACCTGTTCCAATTTATGAAGCTTCTATTGGATAAAAATAATAAACTTTAAGAAATAGTTTATATGGGTACTGAAAAAAACTAGTATCATGTATGAATATATTATTATTATATAACGGGATGAAAAGTCAAAATGAGATAGATTTACTCATTATAATTTTTGTTTAACATTAATTCCGTTTTAGTTCAATGTGATGATCAGTGAATGTAATATTTGTTTTGTTTTCCCCGTACGATATTTTATCTTGTATAACATACAATATTCTTGGATTCAATTGACATGTACTAAGCCTAGTATAATATGTAGCATGTGATTTGTTATAACTCTAAATATTTTTCATATATGCAATTTCATCCTAATTATTAAGTAAACGTGGATATACGAATCAATATATAAATGAGTGTATTTTCGACTAGTGTCGTCGTCATGTTTCGTGGTTAATAAATCTTCACTTATACCAGTCTTTGTGTTTTTACTTTCAAGTCGCCGGAATAGCGGTGGTTCCTCGTTTTTACGAGTATAAATGATTCCGACATAACAATCAGAGACGACCAGATATAACAATTGGTGACGCAGTCATGACAATCGAACATCACTCATAACAAATATGATGTCAAACGTATTGATTAAAATGGTGTACAAGGTCGAAACGTATGGTACATAGATATTTTACTGTGATAATAGACATACTTAAGGGTTGTTGAAGGACATGTCTTCGAATATTGCATACATATACTAGTGTATATCCATATGCATTCTGTAGTAAATGAAATTAGTAATTAATATATTGTTAGTGTTTGTACAATACTTATTTGCGATCACTATTACTATTAAGATAGTAAGTTTATGGGAATGGTTACATTTAGTGATAATTTTAATCAAGAACTGTGAAGTCAACTGCGGATGCAATGAAAAACAAAGGAACACTGCATTGGACAAGTAGTTTCGTTATGGTCTAGAAATATGTTTAAGAATGATTGAAATCCGAAATATGTCATCGTATTTATGTCGGAATGTTATTGTATTCATCATGTGCATTTGACGACTGAAGGATGCTACAAAGAAGTCCAATGCTCCTTAAGAGTTTTCAATAGTTTTTTAGTTGAAGTCAATCCGTGATGAAAAGGATCTTTAGATGACTAGTTCATAGAATTTGTGGAGATTGAAGGGTTTAGTTTACATCACGAACTGACCTTAACTAGATAAACTTTGAAAATCATAAACCAATAAAACTGGTTTGTCCCAGTATGAGACTCTACAGAAGTATGCACCTGTGACCTCAACGGGTATCAAACGCAGAACAATCAGTTTAGATGAAGTGTGCTTGACCTTTACAATACCAAATCAACATCTAGTCGTTCATACCAGTGATTTCAATAGAATAGTGATTTTGTTCATTTTAATGGCATCAGAAGGTGGTTATGCAATAAGGCGGACTCCTAAATTGTCATCGTTGTTGTTGTTACTCACATAGTGAAGAGTTACCATTTAGATCTACAATGAATTCACAAATAATCAACTACTGGTATATATATATATATATAAGTGAATAAACAAACTAACAAACAAATTGTACAACTTGTTCGTTATGACTATTCATCATTTGCTAAATCATTACAAAATACAAACCGGATCAATATTCTTAACAAATAAAACAACAACAAAAAACACGTAAACTAATCAGTCAATAAGATTTCAAGCAAGACATAGCAACGTAACTTAGAAATGAATACAAAATGCATGAAAACACAATTTCCTTAGAATAACAACAATAATAAAAGTGGAAGGCATTTTTTAAAAGGTGTGTTTATATATATATATATATATATATATATATATATATATATAGTAGTGTTTCTTTTCTTTCTTGGAAAAGAGAAAAGAATACTTTATCTATTTTTACTAGTAAGATAGACATTTCTAAGAATAAGCCATTTCCTTTTATACTAAACTATACAACATAAATTAATTGAATTAAGGCAATGAAGACAAACATAATTATATAGATGGTTAATTATTAATAATAATTTGTAATACTGTAATTGTATACTAATAATTAAATTAATCAATTAACCAGAATAATTATTGATCATCTTTTACCTAACAATATTTAAATGATGGTCACCTAGATCAAATAAAGTACCGAGGTGAGTTCGAACCTAGGGCATTATGGTTGGAAGTTATCTTAACAACTAGAGCATAAGTTAATTGTATTTGGGATAAGTGATATATATATATATATATGCATCCACGACCCCGTTCGCGGGACTCGAACCCAGGGCCTTCGGTCTCGCGCGCGAACGCTTAACCAACTGGACAACTGAGCCGGCATCCAATGGTGATAGTGTCTAACATCAACCAATCCACTTCAGTACAAAGGAAGTTGGTCGCGCAATTTCGTGGATTGGTTGATGTTAGACACTGAGAGAATTCTTGGAGTTCTAGTGAGAAGTCGTGACCAGTGGAGCTAATCCATGTCGAGTAGAGACAGGTATCCACCTCAGTACAATGGAAGTTGGTCGCGCAATTTAGTGGATTGGTTGATGTTAGACACTATCACCATCGGATGCTGGCTCAGTGGTCCAGTTGGTTAAGCGTTCGCGCGCGAGACCGAAGGCCCTGGGTCCGAGTCCCGCGAGTGGGATTGTGGATTCGCACTACTGGGGAGTCCCATAATGAAACGAAACGGCCGTCCAGTGCTTCCAGGTTTCCAGAGGTGGTGGTCTAACATCAATCGGTTCATGATCTCAATCAAAAACAGGATTAATGTTAGTTTTCTAGTCTCTTATAAAGACAATAAGTTAAAACTAACAAAATAAAAGTTGAGACATATTTAGGTAAGATAAAAACTGTTCATCGGTAAATAGTTTTGATGAAAATATTAGACTGAGGTATTAGTAATAACACTTGCTATTTTACACAATTCCATTAATACTAAATTTATAATATAGATTTATTGAAATGGAGGATATTTCTTGTTTAGATGAATACTTTCTTTTATAGTGCTTTCAGTTCTTCAAATTGGATTAGTCAATATACGAAGACATCATTGTTAACTTGGATAACACCAAGTAGAAATGTTTAAAATAATAATAATAATAATAATAATAATAATAATAATAATAATAATAATAATAATAATAATGTGTATTCACAATTTCATTTGATACGTTAAACTATCATTATCAAGAAAAGCAAAGACAATTATTGCATGCATATATATGTATATAAGACTTACTTGAATTTGACCTAAACATTCACGATTCTCAATTGGAAATTGAAAATCAGTTGGAAAATCATCAGGAAATTTAGCCATTGTATAAAATGGTTCAATTGGAAAAGCTGTTGGCATATTTGTTAACAGAAACTCAACTGGTAAAGGACGAGCTACACGTGTAACACGATTACCATATTTATCCTTGGTCTAAGGATTTAAAACATTTTAGAAGAGGAAAATATATATATGCAAGCGATTAAAGATTGGTTCAAAATATAAACAAAAGGTGAAAAACAATATGCATAACATTTTGAAAGCTCTACATAAATAAAGGATTAATGGTAATGATCTCCTTAAGTAAGGAGCGTGATTATAAAACCCAAAAAATAGCTTATATGTCTTTATAGTGAATGACTTTTGCTGTATTAGCATAGCACTTTTCAAACCTTACAAGCGGTACAGAAATTCCATTCGGTCAAGTGAGATGACTTACAAGATGGCTAATAATCAGGTTTAACACTTGGGTCGTAATTGATTAGAAAATGAGTGATCTCTAAATTGATTTCCTTTGATCACATGTGACATTTGATCATGTTTGTTTTGTATTCATACTGTAAATATTAGTATATTATTCTACTACATAGAGATCTATTCATATGTTCAGTAACTTTTATTACTTTTTAATTATTTGGGAGCTTGAGTCAATAATTCAGTTAGCAACCATCAATCTGACATACTTCACATCATTAAGTTCAGCTATCAATCAGCATTTGATTCAAACAATTAATAACTCGCATATCAATCATTAAAAACCTCTTTCCAATACAATAAGTCAATGATTCTTGATAAATTGTCCTATCTGTAGGAAGAAAACATTGTAGGATGAAACAGATATATCCCACTTTTTATCTTCTAAGTTCACATACATTTCAAATGTTTTCTTTTTAGTTTAGTTCCTTTCATTCTATTAGCTGTAGTTAACAACCATGATAGAAACAAAGTAGATTTTTGTTTATGGAACTAAAATTAACTACTCATTTAACAAGTAAAACGTTATGTAATCCGGTCTTTGTTCAATAATAACTTTGTATGAAAGTTAGTAATACAATTTAATTGTTCAAAAATTTAAAAGCATATAAAACAATCCGTTGAAAATTGATCAATCAGCTTAAATAAATAAGACTTGAAATTAGGCTTATTCAAAATAATTAAGAAAACAAATTATTATTATTATTATCAGAAAACAGTTTTGTGGATATTATAGTAATTTTAATAATTAAGTTCATGAGTCAATGGAAGCTAGACGACAATGGAAAATCTTGAAGCATTATTAAGATGGCTGCTTCATCCTATTGTGGGACTACTACTACTGTGGTATGTGCTACTTATATTGACATGATGTTAGTCGTGTACAGAAGGTCTGACAGCAGAGAGACAAGAGAATCGAAGAGTGAAGAATGGAAATAGGATGCAATTTGTATGAAAATGCAAGAACAATGAAGGCTGAGTCTTTATGAGACAAGTGATGGACATTTTGCAAATTAAGTACTTACTTTATGATTGTTAGATTTTATTAACAAGTCCTGTAATTTTGATGCTAAATACATTCAATTGTCCCCACTGATGTTCGTGTTCACTACACTACTACTATCAATAATAATAATAATGACAATTATTAATATCATCATTATTTCAACACATGTCAATGCAAATTCATTTAGTATTGTTTGGCTTGTATCTTCCCATTGATGTTTAAGAGTGCAATTGATCAGTCTGTTATTGGCATATAAGCATATTGTGCGTATGCCTCGATATTACCTTAATTCACATGCTATTTGTAATCAATGATGGATAGTGGAATCCAGTTTGACGCACGTTTCGTCCTATTTGGGACTCTTCAGCTGGATGTACCTGCATCTCAGAGAGTTGATGTTCACTCTGGGATTCGAACCCAGTACCATTCGCTTCAAGCGCCATCACGTTATCCACTCAGCTACTGAGTCCTGATAACCACTTGCTTGTGCATTGGGGTGAATTTAAATTCACTTTATATTGCTTGGCTTATATCTCCCCATTGAGGTTTAAGACTGCAATTGATCAGTCTGTTATTGACATATGTGCATATTGTGCGTATGCCCGGATATTGCCGTAATTCATAAGCTTTTTGTAAGCAATGATGGCATTTGAAGCGAATGGTACTGGGTTCGAGTCCCAGAGTGAACATCAACTCTGAAATGCACGTACTCCACCTGACGAGTCATAAATAGGACGAAACGCGCGTCCTGGATTCCACTGCTACCCAATATCCATCATTGCTTACATATCAATGCAATTTAGAAATAAAGAAAAATCAATTTTTTGACATATTTAAAGGTCACAGAAAAATATATTTTTTTTTTGATGGTAGATACATACTTGAAATTGTGTGAATTATTTAAACCAAATATGTATAACATAAACCTTAACAAAATAATAATTAATTCATGTACAATCAAATTAGTTGATAAATAAAGGCCAGGATTAGTTGAACTATGAATAAATAATTAGTATGAGATTAAAAAGAACAGAACAATCATATTGTTCTCTGCTTGACATACATATAATGCAAATTGTAGGGTTAGAAAATTCTATGTTCAGTAGTTATAGTTTATGATTTAAATTTATTAGTTATATAATATACCCTTGTGGTTCAGGGTAATTTTAGATTGGTTTTCAGGAGAACCAAACACTATCCAAGCTTTCACGTGATAACCCAAACAATACAGCTCAATCCCACTTTACAGGAGAACCAGACACCGTATCAGTCAGCTACAACGTAGGACCAGGCATCGGTCCAGGTTGCCATACCTCGTTAGCACAGTAAGATGAACACCGGATTCATGGGAGTGGTTAGGTTAAAGGTGGTAATATATAGGAGAAAGATTGCATATAAGGATACAGTACCGGAATATAGAATTAGTTCGTAGAAAGAAAGATATGAAGCGATTTTAATCTCTTAGTTTAAGGAAAGACAGGGAGTATATGCACCGACACCATTGTGATCGATTCTGAGCCATGTCACCAAGAGTTTCCAACCATCGGTTACGAAAGTCACGAGACACCGTATAGGCTTTAACGCTAGAATCTGAATAGTACAGCTCAATCCTATGACGCGACCACACAAGTAGAAAACATACTGGTGGATCAATGATTGAAATTTAGTTAAGCTTTATGATATTTCATTGAAATCATGAACCGATCTATATTAGATCACTATTGAAAACCAGGAAACAACGGACAATTGTTTTTATTCTGCTATAGGACTCCTCAGAAGTGCGTACCCGTCATTCCACACACACATCGGATTCAAACCCCGTTCACGATTTCAATGGAATTTAACAACCTTTAAAACTTCAAACTGAAAATCCCATGATAATTATACACTTAAATACAATAATTTACAGTTCATTTCAATGGCCCTCAAATAGCCTGGTATGGCCGAGAATGGGTTGGGCCCTCCCTCCCTCTCGAAATGCTCTCACACGGCAACGCGTGTACAGTCTCTGTCAGGGAAGTTCTACTCACTGCCTTCGCGTAGCGGGAATATTGTTTACGAAAATGAGAGGACAAAAAGCGAATGTCCGGCGCTTTAACCGAATTTCAAACCAATGGAGAACATGGGCACCAGTATCCTGAGGGAACAAATGGCGTATGAACCAATCGTTGGTCACCGACTACCATGGGACGGCATCTCCTCACAATGCTCCACTGCCTTGTGGATCAGAACTTTAGGTCAAAGGCTCGGGGAGTGGCCTCCTAAGAAAACCACCTGTTTCGGTCTGGGTAGCCGGGCAGTACCACAGCCCACACACACAAATATGGTGTGGCGCGTATATATTTGGTGCCCTTTTGTACCAAAATTTATGTGTTCAAATAAATAAATAAATAATAATAATAATTCCAATAAGAATGATTACAACAGTGAAATCAATCCAACAATCATATCTATGAAATTGCATGGGAAGTAGTTAGGAGTGCAGAAAAAGTGATATTTTTAATTAGATAAGTTAAATTAGTGCAATTGTATTAAAAATACAATTTGAAAAAACAACTTTTGAAAACTACACCAGAAAATTAATAAAATAAGAGTAATATATTATTATTATTAGTAGTAGTAGTATTAGGGAAAAAAACATTCTAACAGAATAGCATGAATTCATTTTTATTTCGTTGGTTCTCATCAGCTGCTTACAACCTATGATATTTAAAATCATAATTACATAATGGGTTTAAATCACTTACATGAAAGGGTTTGGCTGGAAGTTATATTGAAGACATATTCATATAGTATAGCAAGGGTGTAAATAAATTTAATAGACTGAATATTGTAAATATATACCTTATGTGATGAAAGAACATTGTGACAACAGTTCAAACGGTTAGAAACAAGTAAACATTGTGTTATAATCTCTTTCTTACGGTTATAACCCAGCTATTCCTATTGCTTAGTATTCTTGGACACCGATTCACTCGACAAGACCCCAAATCAGAACACGGTTGAAGAGGAAAGAGATTATATTCCAAATAACAAGGTTGGATGGAAGCAAGATGCAAGCCAGAAGCACAATAGGGAAAACGTCAGTATATTTATAGTTTTTACATAAGAAGATTCCAGAGTATTCTCCAACAATCGACTAGTGCTGGATGAATAAGAGTTAGCCAATCAGCGTGCACCAAAACAATCATGCATTGAGCATGCTTTAATCTAGTCTATGTCCCGCTAACACATTGATAGGAATAAAATGAGTAGAGTTCAGTTGATAAAATAAGATAGTTGGAATAAAACTCAATGGTGTGATAAATGCAAGAAAGAGTTTAAAGAAAAAAATTAAGATGTAACGAAGGAAAATCAATCACCAAGGCAAGGAAACATTAATAACCACCTCCTTTTGAACACATAAATCAGGCTTTTGGCGCCTGATAGCAACTGCTTCAGCAAACTTCAGAAGACTGGAGTTTGGCTGCTTACTAATCACCTTGAATGATTGTAGGGTATCGACCTGATGTCCTGTATCAAGAAGATGTTTGGTGGTTGCACTATTTAGAGTCCTTCTTCCTCTTGTTCTGAGGCTTTTTGGAACATGTTCAAAAAATCTGAGATATGCCCTCCTTTCTGTTAGGCTAATGTATCTGCTTTGGCAGGTACACGTAAATTTATAAATACAATTGGCGGTAACATGAAAAGGATGCTTATCAACTTTTGATTGAGTTATTGAGCATGTTGTTTTATACAGAATTTGAAGTTTGGCTGCCGGATAAGTTCTGGCTAACGCAGTATTCAGTCTCCTGTTGATTGTGTTTGCAACTTCATCACCTTTGAAGTTAATATTTATACTTATTGGTTTTTTATTGACAGTAATTACTTCAATATTGTTTTCTTTACGCTTTTTATACTCGTCAATAAACTTTTGTGGGTAAAAGTTGTCTCGTAGGCATTTTTCCACTTTCACCAATTCTTCTTCCAGTTTGTCAGTGGTACATATCCTTTCTGCCCTATAAAATAGTGTTTTAACTAATGCCTTCTTGTAACTGAGTGGACAAAAGCTATTGAAATTCAGGTAAATGCCATTCCAAGTACTTTTTCGATAAAGTGAACGTTGGACTGTCCCGTCTCTCCTACGTTTTATAGCAACATCAAGAAAGTGGAACATGTCATTCTGTTCGTGTTCCATAGTAAATTGTATGTTAGGATGAGCGTTATTGAAGTGTTTTAGCATGCGGATTTCATGCTGTTTATTGTTACAGACAATAAACGTGTCATCAACATATATGGAATATTCCGTCGTTTCGCTAATAGTCTGTTTAAGCAACATGTTTTCAAGATACCCCATAAAAATATCTGCCAGAATTGGGCCTAGTGGGCTTCCCATTGCTACGCCGTCGATTTGACGATATATGGTGTTATTAAACTGGAATTGAACGTCCGATGTGCACATTAATAATAGTTTTTTGAATTCCGAGGCTGGTAAAGGTAGGAGATCATAATTCTGACAAATTATATCAATAGTTTCAAGAAGTGGTATATTGGTGAACAAGGATGTTACATCAAAAGAAACCATGAACTTTATGATACGGTGAGTTTGTCATTGATAGGATATGTCTAAGGGGAACGTCGTTTTTGTGAACTTTTGGTAAACCATATATATGAGGTAGACGTGACCCACGTGGTTTTAGGTCATTATAAGTAAAATTACCAATCATTTTCCGTTTTAAAAGTTCTCTAAGCATGCCTGTGATTCGTTTTTCTGTTGAATCATTAAAATCTTTTTGGGATTTATCTACCTTGAATCTCAGTTGATCGTGAAGGATTTATTTCAACTTAGTGACATAATCATCTGTATACATTAGGACGACACCTGAACCACGTGGGTCACGTCTACCTCATATATATGGTTTACCAAAAGTTCATAAAAACGACGTTCCCCTTAGACCTATCCTATCAATGATAAACTCACCGTATCACAAAGTTCATGGTTTCTTTTGATGTAACATCCTTGTTCACCAATATACCACTTCTTGAAACTATTGATATAATTTGTCAGAATTATGATCTCCTACCTTTACCAGCCTCGGAATTCAAAAAACTATTATTAATGTGCACATCGGACGTTCAATTCCAGTTTAATAACACCATATATCGTCAAATCGACGGCGTAGCAATGGGAAGCCCACTAGGCCCAATTCTGGCAGATATTTTTATGGGGTATCTTGAAAACATGTTGCTTAAACAGACGATTAGCGAAACGACGGAATATTCCATATATGTTGATGACACGTTTATTGTCTGTAACAATAAACAGCATGCAATCCGCATGCTAAAACACTTCAATAACGCTCATCCTAACATACAATTTACTATGGAACACGAACAGAATGACATGTTCCACTTTCTTGATGTTGCTATAAAACGTAGGAGAGACGGGACAATCCAACGTTCGCTTTATCGAAAAAGTACTTGGAATGGCATTTACCTGAATTTCAATAGCTTTTGTCCACTCAGTTACAAGAAGGCATTAGTTAAAACACTATTTTATAGGGCAGAAAGGATATGTACCACTGACAAACTGGAAGAAGAATTGGTGAAAGTGGAAAAATGCCTACAAGACAACTTTTACCCACAAAAGTTTATTGACGAGTATAAAAAGCGTAAAGAAAACAATATTGAAGTAATTACTGTCAATAAAAAACCAATAAGTATAAATATTAACTTCAAAGGTGATGAAGATGCAAACACAATCAACAGGAGACTGAATACTGCGTTAGCCAGAACTTATCCGGCGACCAAACTTCTAATTCTGTATAAAACAACATGCTCAATAACTCAATCAAAGGTTGATAAGCATCCTTTTCATGTTACCGCCAATTGTATTTATAAATTTACGTGTACCTGCCAAAGCAGCTACATTGGCCGAACAGAAAGGAGGGCATATCTCAGATTTTTTGAACATGTTCCAAAAAGCCTCAGAACAAGAGGAAGAAGGACTCCAAATAGTGCAACCACCAAACATCTTGATACAGGACATCAGGTCGATACCCTACAATCATTCAAGGTGATTAGTAAGCAGCCAAACTCCAGTCTTCTGAAGTTTGCTGAAGTAGTTGCTATCAGGCGCCGAAAGCCTGATTTATGTGTTCAAAAGGAGATGGTTATTAATCTTTCCTTGTCTTGATGGTTAATTTTCCTTCGTTGTATCTTAATATTTTTTAACTCCGTTTTTTCTTCTTTAGACTCTTTCTTGCATTTATCACACCATTGAGTTTTATTCCAACTATCTTGTTTTACCAACTGAACTCTACTCATTTTATTCCTATCAATGTTTACTTGTTTCTAACCCTTTGAACTGTTGTCACAATGGTCTTTCATCACATAAGGTATATATTTACAATATTCAGTCTATTAAATTTATTTACACCCTTGCTATACTATATGAATATGTCTTCAATATAACTTCCAGCCAAACCCTTTCATGTAAGTAATTTAAACCCATTATGTAATCATGATTTTAAATATCACAGGTTGTAAGCAGCTGATGAGAACGAACGAAATAAAAATGAATTCATGCTATTCTGTTAGAATGTTTGTTCTTGCTTTTTTCAATATGATAAAGTGAACTATGTGTATGAAACTTATAGTTATATTTACAAGGACAAATTTAGCAACTATTAATTAATTTAATAGTTGAATTTTTGAGTCAATTGAAGCTAGACCACCACAGAAAACGTGAAAACACTCGATGGCCATTTCGTCCTATCGGTCTCACATGCGAATGCTTAACCGCTAAACCACTGAGTCGGCAACTAGTGGTGTTAATATCTAATTTCAATTAATCTACGAAATTGAATGGCACATCCACCATTGTCTTCAATTAAAAAAATATGGAAATGTACACTAATAAATTCTGCAAAGTAATAGTTTATATACATATAACATATTATTTTTTTAAATAGAAAAAATGGAACATATATTAGTGAATAAAAGAGGATAAGTCAAACACTGATATGAAAGAACTATGAGCTGTTGGTAAACAATAAAATTTTAAAGGATATGAATTAAGAATTTCATCTGTAAAACAAAACAAAAAAGAGGGCATTTTGTATGTGTGTATGTGTGTGTATGGGAGAGAGAGAGGTGGGGAAGGAAAGGGAGACGAGGCGTTGTGAATAATGATAAAGAATTATGTGGATAATTTTACTGTTTCTCCTAAAAACAAAAAGTATATACGAAATATGAGATAAGTGATAGTGGTCTAGCTTTAATTGACTCATGAATTCATCTAGTTTATGCCTTGCATATCATTCATAAGAATGATAATGTCAAAATATTTATTTATTTCTAGGGGGTATTAAAGAAAAGATTTACATCATTATAAATTTGTGAATAAATCAACATAGATAACAGTAATTTTAAGTAATGTGTTTAATTAAATAATATTTTGACTAGTATTTTTTTTCTTTTCACAATTACTGATAAACGTTTGAATAGAACTATTAAATAACTTGAGATTATTTATGTTATAACCTGTGAATTTGTACCCTTATCAATGTATAATGTCATGGTACCACCAATTAAAGAACAGTGATTTATTGACTGGACCAATCATGCATAAAACACGTGTAAGCAGTTTAGAGTACTTATTGGTCCTGCTTCCTAACCAATCCTGTCTGTTAAGTCCAGAACATCAATCTCAGCCTTTGCAATATGAATCATGTATTTCAAACATACTTGGTTTATTTAATAACCAGATAGACCACATCAAACCATAAAATAGGAAACAACATTTGTACAAGATTTAGCCAAATGTGGATGTGAATGTGGGAGATAGTAATTAATAAACTGAGATTAACTTAAGAATGGCAAATCGTATAATGGCAGTTCATAAATCAAAATAAAGCTCATAATAAGAGGAACACGATTAGGCATAGTTTAGTTACTTAACAATTATACGATAAAAATATACGTCCATAAATGGATCCTAAAAGTTATCATTCATTATTCTCATCGGAATATAACAATTTATTAAGAATAAAGTTTTCAATAGATTTGAAATGGTAATTTGAAGATTAAATAAACTTCAATATAAGAATATATGTTGCCTATTTGGGAATAAAATAGTTTGAAGGTTAAAATATATATATTTTTAAATTGAAACCTATTTACGAGTTGATTGCAAAAACACTTTTATTAATAACTGTTAAGATGATCTGGATAACAAATTGCTTTAAAAGACAACAAATATTGTCAACATGTAAGGTGTTATAAATAACTGAAAGACTCCCTAACAGGCAAATCATTTTATTTCTTAGTAACTGATAAGTGAAATCATATTAAGTCAACATTTATTTCATGAAATGATAGATATATAATTAATGGCAAATGTATTTGTGAAGGAATGTACATAGATGAAATCCATTTAAATAATACAACTTTATCGATAACCAAATTAACTACTGAATGTAATGAAGTTAAGTGTATTCCGAACTATAAAATTTTGGAGGGTAATTTACCCGTATTTCAAAAAATTCATTCTGATGTACAGTTTTAAACTGAAATTTATCATATTTAATTTTAACTACTGAGTGTTAGTAAGTAGTAAGATTTTCCGACAGATATTATTGAACTAAACCTGACTATTGTAATACTCTTAGGTGATCGATCAAGACATATGAAACCAGATAAAAAAGATTGATTTTTTCTCGAATATACATACTAAAACCAATTAATGAAAGTAACGAAGGAAATCTCAAAGCACGCAATGAAACATATATAAAATAATCAAGGAAAAAATAGGAACTAACATGAGAAATGTAGTAGGGTGATTAAAACGTTGAAAAAAGTGAAAAAGGTTTGGATAAACGGATTTATAGAACTGAAAGAAGTTTCACTGACTAGACCCAGTGGTAATAATTTCAACACTTGTACTATGATTAACAAAAAGTTGAATAACGCTCGTTTCCCTTTTAGTATTTGTAAACTATACGGAACAAACTACTCGATTTGAATACCAAATTTAAAGCAATTTCTCATAATAAGTTTAAATTCATGCAAATAAGATAGTTCGCACGCAAAAGTTTACCTAACGAATATATATATATATATATATATATATATATATATATATATATATATATATATATATATATATATATATATAGTTAATTTCATACTGTCTAGCTTTAAGTGTTAACCCATCATTTGTAGAATATCCCATGATAACAATTGGTTGAATAAATTTGGTATAGTAGTGGAATCCATGACACGCGTTTCGTTCAACTTGGGACTAGTCAGCTGAATATATCTACTAAACTCAAGCGTTAGTGTTCACACTAAAACTTGAATCCTGGTATTTTTCCCTTCAAATAATAACTAACGATAAGAAAAATTACATAAGCCCCTACAGACAAAGTTAGAATTGTTTCCTTTTTATTTGGCGAAAACAAAATTAAACGAAACACACATACCGCATAAAACACCTCCGGGACGAATTGTTCTTTTGTAGTTTCTTTTACATAACCTAACTCAGGTGCATCATATGTTGGCACAAGAATATTATCTTTTACTAACGCCATTGCTTGATTACTAACTTGATAGGCTTCAAAATGTATATGATTCGATGCATCACCAGTGACAACAACCGTGGTAAATTTGGAACCAAAACATCCATCAGGACTTAGACGACAAATATTTGGATGAAGATTTTGTAGATGAGCAGCAGTGATACATTCTTCAGCACTTAAAAAGAAAGTATCCTATTGAAGAAGAGAAGAGAAAAGAAGTAATTTTACATCATGCATGAGAATAAGAGAAACAACTAGTAAAACAACACAGTTGGACAATGTGAGAGAAAATCACTGATTACGGTTCATTTTTGGAATGGTCAAAGTGTAATTTATTAGATATTTTGTGAGTAAAAGTATTCCCTCAGATATGAATCACAACTAAATAAAGGTATTTCAATAGTGAACAACAAAGCTGTTTAACAAACCGGAGGATCTGGTTTTTACCTTTAGTAGAGTGACGAGTGTACGCTATTAAGAATTTCCATAGTCAAATGAAACGGCTTTTTAGACCTTGATTTTCAAGGTTTGGGTAACTAAGATTCTTCTGTGATGTAAACTGTATTTTTGTGACAAGACCACACTTGATGATTAATTACACCGTAGTGGAGCAAAAATGCAACTTAAAAAAATACAATACACTGATTCTATTATGCAAAAAGAGATGAAAATCGTTTTAAAGTAATCAGTGTAAAAAGGATTGAAAAAGATTTTATGATAAACATAAGTTATTGATTAATAATGCCAACTCATTTATCAAGAGTATCAATTTACGTACACGAAGTTCATAAAACACTATCCCCTGTCTCATGGACAGTTCGTGTTGTTAGTCGGTTCAACATACACCACTTCGTTCTTACTGTTACCATCAACATAAATTTGATCGAAAACGATGAACTACTATGGTTGGTCAATCATAATAGTTCTCAAAGAGACGTTTTAAATTATGATATTACAGTTGAAATACTACCGTAAACAGTTAAACACACATACATAGAGAAACAAGAAAAAACACTTTCTTTGTTGCCATGCCCTGGTAAGATCGAGAGTGGGGAGAGTCCACTCTTCCTCTCGAAATGCTCTCACACGGCCATGCGTATACAGCCACTTCCAAGGAAGTCCTACTTACTGACTTCTCGCGGCCGGTTTACGAAATAGAATATTCGGCGCTTTAAGCGGGCCGGTGGACACGGAGGGTCAACCTCGGGGAGTTGGAAAACCCTGGTTCCAAACCAAATGTGCATATGGGTTCCAAGATCCTAAGGAAACAAATGGCGTGCGAACCTATTGTTAGTCACTGGATACCATAGTGCTTCATCTCCCAACGTTAATCCACCGTCTTGTGAATTAAGCCACTAGGTGAAAGACCCCTAAGGAAACTACATGCTTCGGTTTGGGCACATATAAATCACTAGTTTCCATAATTTAAACGACCATTCTTCAACTATATTTCAAATGAAATAATTTTTCATACACATAGCTCCCATGATTATCTTGAAGAGAGAACAATAAAAGATCCTAGTAGAATAGCACGAATTTACTATATTTTGTTTGGTGCTCGTCAACTACTTACAACCTTATTTACTATTTGTTTATTTATCTAAACATAAATATTGGTACAAAGCGGCACCGAACACATATGCTCCACACAAGTCACTTGATTTGGGTGTGGGCTGTCATACGGCTCGTATGCAGAGACAGAAGCAGATGGTTTTCTTAGTGAGCCACGCCCGAAGCCTTCAACCTAGAGGTCTGATCCACAAGGCATTGAAGCAACGTCAGGACACAATCCCATGGTATCCGGTGATCAATAATTGGTTCATACGCCATTTGTTCCCTCAGGATCCTGGAGCCCGTGTGCACCATTGGTTTGGAATCAGGGTTTTCCAACTCCCCGAGGTTGACCCTCCGTGTCCACCGACCCGGTTAAAGCGTCGGACATTCGCTTTTTGTTCTCTTAATTTCGCAAAGAACACCGGTGTCGCGAGAAGGCAGTGAGTAGGACTTTCATGGGAGTGGCTATATATGCGAGGCCATGTGAGAGTATTTCGAAAGGGAAGGTGGACTCTCCCCGCCCTCGACCATACTAGGGTATTTGGGGGATCACTAAAAACAGTAATTACAAAATAGATTTAAATTACTTATACAAAACAGTTTAGTTGGAAGTTATTTTGAAATAGTTTTACTGAATTATTGCACCTTTATTCTAGAGTTGATTTATACTCAGCGACTCAAACCCAAAACTATTCGCTTTAAACACTAACAGGATGAATCACTCAGCTACTGATCAAAATTCAGTCAAAATATCAATAATGGGATAAGGCAAACAATCATGGAAATAAACTTGACTACATATATTATTTGGATAGTTAGAAATATTTCGAAAAAAAAGAAGTCAACAATTACATTTCATCAAACTAATGCTAAGTATTTCTCATATCATCTAATTTACTTAATCACTAATGCTTTTTTGGAATAAATTCTTAAAAACCAAAACCAAATAATAATATCTATATACCAATTGAATAAGTTAATGACGTTAATTGGATCTCTTTTAGTTTGAGCGAATGATAGATTTCTAGGCGTTTGAAATAAAAGTTACCAAGTTCATTTAAGCATTTTAGTGTGGGACATTGATAGAACAATGTTGAAATAACTGGATGATTAGTTCCAAATTGGACAATTCCAATGTTAACCACATATAATCAAATATATTATTAAAATATTCTTACAAAGTGAAACTGTTTACTAATCAAGAAATAAAAACACAAACTACTTACTACAGTACCACGAAAATGTTTGACAACACCATTACCACTTGAGTTTTGAGCGACTAAATCAGTGAATATCCAACCAACTGGCTGTAGACCAATTCGTTTAGCAACTTCCATGACATGTTTTGGTAAAACATTGTCGAGTGGACCGATTAATTTTACTGATTTCGGTGTGGATTCCTAATAGAGACAATAACAAATTAGGATAAATGTATTTTAAATAATCCGTAGATCTATTCTCAATAAACTTGTTCATTTATTTAAACATAAACATTGGTACAAATATATATATATATATATATATATATATATATATATATATATATGCGCCAACTAGTAGAAACGAGATTGTGGAGATATAAAAAGGGATATGAGTATAATAAGAAGGGAGCAAAATGAATAAAAATTAGTGTACGATGGCGAAATAATAATAATAATAATAATAATAATAATAATAATAATAATAATAATAATAATAATAATAATAATAATAATAATAATAATAATAATAATAATAATAATAATAATAATAATAATAATAATAATAATAATAATAATAATAATAATAATAATAATAATAATAATAATAATAATAATAATAATAATAATAATAATAATAATAATAATAATAATAATAATAATAATAATAATAATAATAATAATAATAATAATAATAATAATAATAATAATAATAATAATAATAATAATAATAATAATAATAATAATAATAATAATAATAATAATAATAATAATAATAATAATAATAATAATAATAATAATAATAATAATAATAATAATAATAATAATAATAATAATAATAATAATAATAATAATAATAATAATAATAATAATAATAATAATAATAATAATAATAATAATAATAATAATAATAATAATAATAATAATAATAATAATAATAATAATAATAATAATAATAATAATAATAATAATAATAATAATAATAATAATAATAATAATAATAATAATAATAATAATAATAATAATAATAATAATAATAATAATAATAATAATAATAATAATAATAATAATAATAATAATAATAATAATAATAATAATAATAATAATAATAATAATAATAATAATAATAATAATAATAATAATAATAATAATAATAATAATAATAATAATAATAATAATAATAATAATAATAATAATAATAATAATAATAATAGGAGAAACAGTTCGGTTACGAACAATGCAACCAGAACGGATTCTTTCAGTTGCAGAAGTTAATCTCATTTATCTGAAAAAAGTAAAAGAAAATTACAGCAGGACCGCCACCAGCTTCTATTATTAGCTATATCTGACATCTCTGACCACTGGGTTGCACTGTCTCTAGAACCATAACCATGGAGTCGTGAAGGATAAACAGAAACCAGTCCTCTGTAGCTTTCTTTCATATCAATGACACCATATTATATAGGTAGTTAGATTTAGTATGGTCAAATATTTGAACACCGGCTTAATAGAAACATGGATAAAATTTCATATATGATATGTAGTGATAACCAGGTTGATATCACTCAATAAACAATTATAGGTTTGTATCCAAAATGTTCAGCTATCTTCAGGATTATAACAAAAGTATTTACGTAGCAGAGAGCTGTTTAAACCTAAGAACGTATTATGAAATAAACGTTAAATAATTTTATGAACGAATTTTTGATTATCAAGTGAAAAATAATACACTTATGGATAGACAATATGCAATGATAAAGTGTAACTAAGGGATAGCTGCTCAAAAGATAATCTTATTGACATAAGTCCCTGAATGATTTGAAATCAATGAAAAGACCAGTAGACTGATGAATAAGTTTTAATAACATACATAATAAATATTGATGAGTGAT
The DNA here is from genome assembly GCA_944470205.2 of Schistosoma margrebowiei. NCBI lineage: Eukaryota > Metazoa > Platyhelminthes > Trematoda > Strigeidida > Schistosomatidae > Schistosoma > Schistosoma margrebowiei. The sequence goes on from OX104027.1 coordinate 15,340,151, forward strand.
TGCAAGGAATCAATCATGCAGGTCAATCACCAATCAATTAGAACTTTAGTCATCACATCAGATACGAAAATCATAAATAAGTTGCACGAATTCCTAACCTACCGTTTTATAGACATCAGATATAATGAATAGCTAAATGAATAAATTTGTATTTGATCAATGAATGGAAATGAAAGACAACTTTACCTAAAATTTTCTTATTTTGATCAGTAACTTAATAAAGGATCAACAAAGTAAGAGTGTATACAACATAAACAATCATACAATATTACAAATTGACTAAATTTGTAACATTAAAATTATTTAGATAGAGTGTAGTAATTTTAAGAGCCTAAGGTAAAAAAAAACCAAAACAGAATATTATTTAGATAATAAATTTTAGACAGAAAATAACAACTTTATCCTTTTTACTTGAGCTGGTTCATAAATTACAGCTACAACTGCTTTTATTGCTAATGGAGGTGAACCTGGTGCATTGAAATGAGCATATCGGCCAAGCATAATACCAATACGTTGACAACTTGTTTGTCGCCAATAATCCAAAAATGTATTCATTAATTGTGGATTTTCAAATTGTACAAAATCTACATGACGATATGGCTGAATTTCTAAAGTTACTGGATTCGGTTGACATTTAGTACAAATTCCATTAGGCCATGGAGGATGATCACGACAACCAGGACGAATATGACAACTTAAGTTTTCTAAGGACGAAAATTTTCCTCTATGAATAAAAAGATTATTGAAAATAAATGATGTGTTACTTGAAAAACGTTTTATTAAATCTAAAAAAATTTACTACTTATTAAATAGTAGATAACTAGTTTAATTGAAAACGATGCGATAAAATATATAGCTCTTCGTCACATGACCACGAGTATACAGCCACTTCCACGGAAGTTCTACTCGCTGCCTTCTCGAGGCGAGTTTGCTGTTTACGAAACTGAGAGGATGATAATCGAATGTCCTTAGCTTTAACTGGGTCGGTAGACACAGAGGGTTCACCTAAGGGAGTCGAAAAACACACAAATCAATGATTACTACTACTGGCTTCATAGTTACTGTATGACGTATATCTGGTGCCCTCTTTTACAAATGTTTATATGTTCAAATATATAAGTAAAATAGTTATACATCTTGATACTGTAACCATTAATTTATTAGAGAAGAATTTACGTGATAATCTGTTTGTACACAGATGAAACAAACTTAAATTTTCATAATAACTATATTTCATAGATATTTAAGGGTAAAAGATTTCAAATTCAAGTAGATGTGATTAGTATCAGAAGGGGATTTGTGGAGATTTTAGTAATTTTAATAGTTGAAATCATGTGTATGATGTGACTAATCTTACTGTAACATTATAACAACGTTTTAATGTTACAGTAAGAAAATTCAAACGTCTATTGACATGATCCACAGGAATTATTTAATTTATACTGGTAATCAATTCCTTTAAAGGTATACCTTCAACACTTTATCCACATACACATTGACAATTATCCTTAAATATATTTACTATGATGAAATATATAAAACCAGAAAATATGATTGATATACAATATTATTATATTAAAATATGTAGTGATAGAGCTCCACAGAGAGGACATACATTTAGTTTCTTTTAGTAACTAAACTAAAAAATTTATTTATATGTAAGATGTGAAATTTGTCAACTTTTTTAAAATTATGAATTAAACAGTGGAATATTGAAGAATTGTGACTACTTTATACAATGGTAGTATAAGAAAAAGTAATATTATCCCACTCATTCGATTAACACTGACTGTCAGTGATTTCATTAACCCAAATAACACAAAATACAGTAATACAAGTTTAGATCGGGGTAACAGATTGACTAAGGTACTTTATGTGACACCTATCTTGAAAGTTTAATCAGTTCTTGTGAGTTGGTGTCCGACAAAATTTCAGTGCAAATCCAGAAAGTTGAGCTGGTTTTCGGTAACTTACGTTACTTGTAGCATAGGTAAGATGTTCTATCAACTAAAAAAATGAATGTACTGCTCAGCAATTCTGTGTTATTGTTATGAAATACGGATCCTAAGAATAGAGCATATTTATAGGTCACTAATATTTCGGGTAATTTGGGACCATCAGGCAAGCAATGCAGGGGTTAAGTGCCAAGTAATAAACAAAGATAATAAACCAAATGGCCAACTTGTGAATCTTCAACAACTGAAATGGCTAGAATATGTATTACGTATCACCAAATGTCGGCTACTTTGGACGCGCTCTTCGCTAGTGTGGTCGTTTGGAAGAAAGCGAAACATCAGACCAAAACGTGACATCAGCCTATGAAGATAATGACTGTCGAACTAAGTCGTGTTGGCAGATGCAGACTACTTGGTTATGGTTTCTGCGATTATTGTAACCAGTAGTTGGAGATGTCAGGTGACATGAAGGGCGGCCTGCTTGAGCATTTGGGCTACCTGTTCCTGCCATCTAGATATTTCAACAACTTATCTATTTTTTTTTGTTTTAATGTATCCTTATGTCTATTAATCGCATAATCTATCCCGCTGCGTTTCTGAAAAGTGTACAACCTTTCGTTGTCAAAGTTACAAAAAACTCAATAAGAGACAATGTGATTGCTGGCAATATACAGCGAAAAGAATGCACATTATTCAGATGTTCAGTTACTGGACTTTTAACATCTAATTGGCGATCACTCAATATTTATCGCCAGGACCGACCAAGAAGAGAGAAACGGAAACTTATTGAAATACTTTACGCTGAAATTTCTATATTGTACCAAAAATGTAATATTGAATAAAGCTAATAATAATAATAATAATAATAATAATAATAATAATAATAATAATATCCATCACAACGCATATGTATTCAATCCCTATCGTTCCTTAAATCTTGGGTCCTAAAATGATCTTATACTTTTTATGCCACGAATTTATTCTTTTTTGTTGAGTCATATCGTTTATGTTCAATTTTTTTATTAACCCTGATACTGTTACTACTTATATTACTCTTACATTTTTCCTAATACTTTCATCTGGGTGTGCTCATCTGATGTAGAAAATTCAACGGATGCACATATGTGCCAGGGCTCTGTGTTGCTTGTGACTGATTGATAGAGTCGAGCATCCGACTTAAGCGATGTTTGGCTGTGACTGTAAGTAATCAACTACTAAGGCTGATTAGATCAAAAAGGAATTGGTGACAAAAAGTACACAAAATAAAAAGTTCCGAAAGACATTTCCGAATGCTTTAAGATGAGATAAAAACGTGAGATCACGTTCCAGACCAGTATGATTCCTGTTCAACGTAAGGCTCATTTTACGTTAACGTGATATTTATTAACTGTGATACTCTTTGTAATTATTCGGTGTGAACATTATGTAGTATGATAAGCGGTAAGAGCTTTTTATAGCGATTCTGTGTAATACTTTTGTATTGCCTCGAATTCCGTTGTATGTCATATTTGTGAGTAAAATCGATATTTAAAGGTGTATTTCGTTGAAGAGAGTGTTATGTTCTTGGGCGGTGAATAAAATATCTGTCACCAGTCCTGACTATTTTAAATATACGTCGTGCGAATCAGTGATTTTTTCCTTATTACAAGTATTATTTATTTCAGAGTTACAACAGAATGAATCTAAATGATAGTATCAACATTTCTTGTATATTATAATACTGTCTTAATTCTCCTTTTTCATTGGAATACTTATTTTTTTATAATAGTATTTTATGGATTTGCAACAAGTTACCTGATATTATCTGCTTTAAAGCTCCGTTATTTAGCTCCTGTAAGATCGAATGATATTGATATCAATTAAATACACATATCCTATATACTTCGTATATATCTCGTTGATTAATTTTGTTAATAACAACGTAATTGAATACGAAAGCATTTGAAGAACGTACATTTCAAAGGTTCAATAATGTAGACGAACGATAAGAAATGTATGTGAAGTAGTGATAGAATCAGAAAACTCAATTTCATCAAGGATGATTCAATACTCACTGCCAGACAGAAAAACCAAGCTAAAGACATGCGACAAAGAGATCACGTGATAATCACAAACACAAATACACCCATACAAAAACAATAAACGTTACAAGCGAATATACAGAAAAATAAACTTACTTGCTTTGTCCACCAGTTAGTTTACGTAGATATGCGTGAAATGACATAAATTTCACTGGAGGATCTAAATGTTCCAAATAGGCTGAATCAAAAGGCTGCAAGTTATAAGGAGAAAAAATCACACTGTCATGTGGCTACATGGATATCATTACTAATGACTACACAATGATCAGTAGCGATCAGCCGTATACATTAGATCAATTTTAAACCATGAACGAATGTAACACAAGATGATGGTAACAAACGTACGCCTATCGACTAGATCGTATACTGACGACTATCTCTGCCTTATATTGAATCATACGGATCAATATGGAGAGATGTTTTATATGACTTGAATTTTAAATACCAATAAGATATCAGATCTATCAGCTGAGACTTGTTATGTAAGTTATTCTACGATTATTGTAAAAGGTTGTTAATGCAGTGAATGTTGTTGTTACAAGGCTACTAAATAATTATAGCTTACTGCACTCCTATATTATGGCTGACAGTGGCTGACCCCAATGTGCTGCATTACTGGAAATATAAAAATGATAGGTGGTAATACAATTATTTCACATCAGTGATAGAAAAATTTATTCTATTTATCACAGACAAGTTTATCAGCGAAATTCATATGTTTATCTCAGTCACACCAATAGGAAGCAAGTGTGGTCTTATGTGAAAGAAAACCCGATTACTAACTCTCCGTAGCTTTTATACGTAAATGAAGTTTCTTTTAGGGAAAACCGAGATTGAAGTGTCCAACTAGAATTGATTAAATCTGCATGTAACTTTGTTTAACATGGGATATTGTGAAGATAGCCTGATAACCACTTGTAATGGAAAATTAATAATGAGACTTAAAGACCGATGTCAAAATAGAATAGTATTTGTATCACCAAACTCACTTAAATTAAACTGTCAATAGTAGTATCGCTGATAACTTTTACCATAAAATTCAATTTCTATCAATACAATAAAATTTATTTTTAATCTACTTACGTATTAACCAATTAACATGGTACTGTCAATCAGCATGTATCTGTACAAATATTTTAGAAATCTTAATCATGATGCACACTAGTGGTTGTAGCACCATCGTCACTTATCGTACATAAATATTCATTGAACATTTAAAATCCAAGTAAACACAATATTTTAAAAGTGTATGAATGGTGTTTGTTATCCTAGCGTTTCTACTATTACTTAACATAAGTCAGTCAGCTACAAACGCTGAAGAACCTGAAAACAAGGTGTATCATCTTAGGTTACATAACATTAGTACAACTAGATGAATAACAATTTGTCAGATAGAAAAAGAAAAGGATTAGGAATTGAGGATATAAATCAAGAAGAATGAATGAATTCGCAAAATAGGTATTAAAAATCTAAAATTCAGTATCTAAAGGAAGACAACGAATGAACAAATATGTGCCATTGTGACCGATTTCGAGACAGGGCACTCAATGTATTCAACAACTGGTTATGACAATCTTATGGAGTGTAACTAAAAAAAGCATTTTCAATTGATAAAGCTGTTCTATAACGGCGAGAAATCCTAGCGTCCATTTGGATGCACTGTGAACTACAACTCCTATTCTTCGCTTTTTAACCCTAGCTAATCTTAAAAACAAATCATAAAAGGAAGATTTATCGAACAAAACCAAAAGTGTTTGATTTAGACAAGCAGCAATGGGGTACATATGTATATATTATACATAGTGTCGAAATGGACACACTGAAAGAGTAATAAAACAATTAGGACAAAGTGAATTAAGTTGTGATGAAAATGATTTACAACTACAGTGTAAAATCTTAGAGTAGAAAAAAAATTTGAATTTTACAGAAACCAAGTGGCGAAACGGATAGTAAGTCGTTTTGAAGAAGTTCAGCTACCTTCCACAGAAAAAAATTAAATTGAAATTTATAACCAATATATCACTTAAACATTTACTACTAAGAAGTCCATCTTAGTTGAAGAGATCTATCACGAGCAATAAATGTATTAACTAGTCAATCAGTCAGTCAGCTACAACGTAGAACCAGGTACATATATGCATCGGTCCAGGTTGCCATACCTCATTAGCACAGCAAGATGAACACCGGATTCATAGGAGTGGTTAGGTCAAAGGTAGTAATATATAAAAGAAAGATTGCAATAAGGATATAGTATATGAAGAAAGAAATAGTTAGTAGAAAGATATGAAGTAATTTTAATCTCTTAGTTTAAGGGAAGACAGGGAGTGTATACACCAACGCCATTGTGGTAGATTCTGAGCCATGTCACCAAAAGTCTCTAACCATTGGTTACGAAAGTCACGCGGACCCCAATCAAGTAGTCTGCATCTACCAACATGGCTCAGACTAGAACTTAGTGACTTCAAGCGCTGATGCCACGTTTTGGTTTGGCCGCCCCTAACTTTCTTCCAACCATTTCCAATAACGGATAGCATTGCACGTCGTGGTAATCGGTGTTCAGGCATACGTAACACGTGGCCCAACCATCTCAGTCGATGATGATTCACAACCTCATCAACTGACTTACCACCATTCCCTAATACCCTGCGTCTAACCTCACTATTACTTACCCGGTGATCCCAACAGACGCTAGCAATATTTCTAAGGCATCTGTGATCAAATACTAGTAGCTTACGGGTGTCTTCTACTCTTAAAGGCCATACTTCGCTGCCGTAAAGTAAAACGGAACGAACTGCCGCGCAGCATGCTCGTCCTTTTATTGATAGACGGATATCTCGCCTTCGCCAAAGGTGATGTCAGTTGGCAAAAGCCAAATGAGCTTTTCGAATCCATGCTGAGATTTCGTCCGATACCAATCCATTAGGGCTCAGCAGTTCAATAGGTTAAGTGTTCGCGCGCGAGACTGAAGGCTCTGGGTTCGAATCCCGCGAGCAGGATCGTGGGTGCGCACTGCTGAGGAGTCCCAAAATAGGACGGAATGGCCGTCCAGTGCTTCCAGGTTCTTAAAGGTGGTCTAGCATCAATCGGTTCATAATCTCAATCAAAATCTATCAAGTATTAACTAGTTCATATAGAAAACATTTAATTCAGCTCTAGGGTGAGAAAACGAATAAAAATCCCAACTGATAATTAAAATTAAATTACCTCAAGGGGAACACAGTGAATACATTGCCCAGATAAAGGATGGTGACATCTAAAAGTCAAAAGAAAAAACGTCTAAACAGTAACTTGGTAAATGGAAAAAACCTGAACATCCCGTGAAAGACGTTTACAATGTTTTGAGTTAAATTCTCACTACGAACACAACCTGTACTAGCACCTGAAACTTCTGAACAGCGTTTTGCCAACATAGTTCAGTTCTTTAATAATAAATCATATGATAGGTAATCTAAATGGACGAAACCTATCTTGACTAAATTTTTTATACTTTCTAGTTCTTTCATAATAGTGATTGTTTTTCTTTCGCCTCTTCCTAATATTGTCATCCAGTTCCATACAGAACGTTTTAAACCACGTCCCACCTACTTCGGTTTGACCAACTGTGTAGTACCATAAGCCCTTGGATTGACAGTGTGGTTCGTACCGAAATACCTGATGAGTTAATTATGATCCTGGTCCATTATTTTATACAAACCATCTTTTTCTATTGAATAAATAAGATTGTTATTTCACATCGAAAAGCGAATAATACGATATCGAGTAAAAAAGTAACCCTTACAATTGTTCATTTCTTTTACGGTGAATACGACCATCCATTTTAGCCATTTCTTGGTCAACTTTATCTTCCACTGGCGGTCCACAGGTAGACCAATTACTAGGATTGATATGAGAGATGGAATCATTTTGCTATATTCGTGAATTAAGGGTAAAAGTCAAGTTAATAATTTAAATTTCGGCAGAAGAAAATTTAAGATCAAAATAAACTTGAAACCCGTTTTACTAAATTTCTTTACACTAGAATATACTAGCGATCAAGCGTGTATACATTCGTATATATAAAACAGGATTCACGCCATTTTAAGCCATAGTCATTACTATGTAATGAATAGACTTTAGTACTAGGTCATGGACAACTTATTTGGGAACCAGATGTCTACGATACATATCATTGTGCTGATGAGTAGTTATATTACTTGGTAAACCAGTTACGTTTGTTGGCTATAGAATCTCAGTCCTGTGATATTGTAAATTCTGTTCGCACATTAAGTTATTGACTAGTTGATATCAAGTGCTGCTTAGTCTTATTAATTTAAAACGGATTATTGATCACTGTACATTAAGAATGTATAAAAACTAATGTATTTAGACATAGTTTTGACCTTCGTTTGTTGAATAATAAGTCTTTAACTCCCGTATTTCTCTTCTTCGTTTCATAGAGCCATATCACTTTTCTATTCAGCTGTGAAACAGAATTCATGCAAAATTTGTAAAAATGACTAGCAAGTAGGTTTACTTACACTGTAAGTACAGTGACCGCACTTTGAAAATACACATCCTTAAACATGTTTGACTGATGCAAAGTCTAACGGTTTTGCATGCAAGCCGCTGTATAAGTGCTAATAAAGTTTAAATTCTGTTCACTAGCGTAGGTGTGCAATATGTAGCACTTAACACCAATGTGGTTAAACTATTAGATAGGGCGATAATTTATCGATAGGGGGACTGTAGCAAATAGTTCTACCGTGTATTACCTAGAAGCCATGAAAAGTTTTTAGTAAGTGACGTTTAATAAGACTTTTCTGTGTATACATAGATTGTAATGAAACATCGGGAAATAACAGATGAACTGGTGTACATACGGGTGGACTTGAGTGGTTAATAAACTACCATACATACACATACTCGTCGCAGAAAATTCAAATGATATGAGTCTCCCTATTGAGCACTAAATAATATTGAGTGATGGAGTACTATGACAATAAATGTAAACTACTGAGTTCGTACAAATAATCTGATATCACTGGCAATTTACCTGGTCTGTATTAGCAGCTGCTTCGCCAACACTTTTGGCGTGATCCAAGAGAAAAAGAAGATCCCCGTGTCTAAAACGTAAATAAGTGTCAATGATAACAACTAGTACTTTAAACCTAGTTTTGCTAAACGTGTATTCAGGCTGGCATTTAGACGTTCAGACTGGCTATGAGATCGCGAAAGGCACCAACTATCATTCCGGCCAATGCCGAACTTTTCACACACTAAGCTTAAAAATTTATCATAGCTATCAGTTTCTGGCAGTTCTATCCTTTTTATTCCGTTCGGAGATTGTACACGAATGATCATCAGGATTGATTTGCCGCACCAATTTATGACTCATTATAAGCACAGAATCGTAATCTTTCACAAAAAGTTTTATTCAAGTTATCTTACGTGTCCTTTCATTCATTCACTGTAAGAAAACCTCTGAAATCTATTTTTCAAAAAGACTGGCAATTTCCTCGATGAGTAAATTTATATTGTTCACAGTCTTTAGTCTTAAGTAATGAGGATAGTAGGTTGGTGAGCCTTTGTTAATCCTGACAGATCACCTTCCAGTGAAGGTCCAGCTTCTCTTTGAGAATATTCAGCGATGGAGCTGATACCACTTGTTCTGGTAAGGCGTTCTAGTCATTGACTACTCGGTGGGAAAAACAGGACCCCACTTTAAGTTTATTAGATCGCGGTTTGCGAACTTTCTTGCTATGACCTCGGAGATTACTAGTGCTGGGGGGAGTTTGTCACATATCAAGACCAGTGTTTTTAATTTAATTTAATTTATTTCATTCAAAGTATCCGCTCAGAATATCGTTTTTACTTCCATAGTAGCCGGTACCTTTGAGTACTTTGTCTCTATTGTGTTTGTCAGCACTTTTGGTTTTAGCGATTTCACCCTTTTGACCATTAATTACTTTTTTCTCTAGGAATTATAGCATCTTGTTATTTTGAAAACTTCCGTTTGATGGCTGGAAAGTGCAAGGAATCAATTGCCAACGCCCAGACTGTCTATACCCCATTGAAAGCGGCATACAGGGTGACGAGTGCAAAGTCAAGCACCACGAAGTCCGCACGATGTTAACGCCTGCGGCTTTCAAAAGGTTTAGCATAATGGTTGCAGATGTTATTGTCAGCAGTTCTGCTCGGATATAAATGGCTTGCTAATCGAGGCCATTTCAATAGTAAATGCTTCCAAAAAGTGCATTAGCAAATGAGGTCGGGACACAACGGAGAGTACTCTCTTGGTTATGAAAATTGTAAATTTTCGGGTTGTGAGGAATAGACAGAGAATGATGCTGAAGCCACTCTGAGTGCATCACGAAGCCATTTAAATGGGATTCGGATCTGCTACGCAATGCTTGAAGCTTGCTTAATAAGGGTTCGGAACTAGGTGTACAGTTTAACTCTACCAAGCCAGATATAATTTCAGTCACAGAAACTTGACTGATTCAGCTTATAGATAGTACAGAACTTGATTTTGAAAGTCTTAAGTTGTTAAGAGCCGGCAGACTTCAGAAGCCTAAAAAAGAGTGGTGGTCGATGTCTAATCCTAGGCTTAAAAGATATGAGAACTGAACTGTCGGAAAAATGTTTCGAGCAGAAACTAGTTGTTGCGGTTATCACATGTGCCCTAGTTCAACATGTGAAAGAAGCAACTAGGTACAACCCGAACTCTGAATCATCCCTACTAGATCTTATATTGGCCCATTATGAAAATGACGTCACGAACCTCGATTACATTCCACTCCAAGGTAAAAGTGGCCATGCAGTTCTAACCTTTGACTTTCATATAATTGTCAAGCACGAGCACGCATCAGCTCAATCCAGACCTAACGTCTGGAAAGCAAATATTCAAGATATTATACACTCAGCATCGTCAGTAGAGTCCTCAATAGAAGCAGCTGAGACGTATTTCGAAATGTGTACTTAAAAGTTACCGCACCCCACATCCTTTGAACTATACCACGGGGGCCGAGAAATTCTCTACCATAATTCAGTAGGGAGGTTTAAATCCTTCTCCGTAGGAGAAGAAAAATGTAGGATGGATTTGGGTCATTGGGTACTGGTGAGACAAAATCTCGACATCCAGAAGCTCGGAATACTTGCATCTCGACTCTCCGTACGTCTGGAAGGTTGTTCGCAGAAAATCTTGATCTTCTCTGTTAACTGACATGCCTCATATAACAAACTGTTATCTGAGAATAAATTATTATCATTATGATTATAAATCTATAGAGTGCCCTAAAAGCTTGTATTCGTGTATAAACCAAAGAACTAAAAGAAGAGGAAATATTCCAGCACCATGGGGAGACAGTACTACTTCATCATTAGTGGAGGACGACTACGGTAAACCTCAAGTGCTCTCAAACTACTATAGCACTGTATATACCGTACAAACACCCTTCCTGTCAGTCCATACAAATCCCCCCACGCACACACCGTTCAACGTGACGATTAAAGAATTCAATGTCTTTGGTCTGTTAAATGAGCTAGACATAGGCAAATCCACGGAACACAATGAACTATAGCCTAGGCTACTAAGGGAACTAAATAACTTCGTTGCGAACATTCAAGGTATATGCTTTAATCTGTCTGTAACTCAGGGTCACTTGCCAAAAGACTAGAAGAACGTTATAGTAAGTCCTGTCTTCAAGACAGTAACGAAACATAGTCTTGAGAACTACCGACCCATTAGCCTAACTAGAATGGCTGCTACAAGTTTAGGAAAGATTATTCGGAAGGAGCTGTTTAAGTACCTCGATGAAAACTGGATCCTTTCGGAGAAGCCGCATGATTTTAAAATAGATTATTCCTGTCTCACTAACCTACTAGTGGCTGGTGCTTTCTTAAAAACTAAAATTTACTTATAGACGTAGCCTGCATTGACTTTAGCAAGCCTTTTGACAAAGTTCCTCACACCCAGCAGTTCTATAAGTTAAGAAATATTGGGGTTGGAGACGATCTATTGATGTGGATAAAAGACTTCTTAGTTGGATGCCAACAAAGAGTACGGACGAACTCCGAGTTGTCTAGCTGTGAAACTGTTCCTAATGAGGTGCCTCTGGGTACATTTTTGGAGCCAGTATGTGAATGACCTTCCTCGTCTCCTATAATCGGTCTTGTTATATGCTGGCGACGTGAAGTTATGTAGAGCGGTAAGAAGTAAAGGTGATAGCTTTAAAATTCAAAATGACCTAGAGAACTTATCTGAATGGTCTCAAACCTGGCAGTTGCCGATAAATGCTTCCAAGGGTATTATGATGCAGACTGGTTGTCATGGTTTAGATACATACATGATGAATAACACTAAACTACATGTTTTTCAAACACACTGACTTAAGTGTCACTGTTTGCCAAGACTTAAAACTACTGCATACTGACGTGAAATAACCGCCAAAGTTTAAAGAAAAAGAAAAAACGTATTAAAATACAGCGAAGGAATATTGGTCACCAAGGCAAGGAAAGATTAATAACCACTTCTTTTTGAACACAAAAATCAGGTTTTTAGCGTCCGATAGCAACGGCTTAGGCAAACTTCAGAAGACAGGACTTTGGCTGCTTACTAATCATCGTGAATGACTGTAGGGTATCGACCTGATGTCCTGTATCAAGAAGATGTTTGGTGGTTGCACTATTTAGAGTATTTCTTTCTCTTGTTTCTGAAACTTTTTGGAACATGTTCAAAAAAATCTAAGATATGTTCTCCTTTCTGTTCGGCCAATGTAACTACTTTGGCAGGTACATGCAAATTTATAAATACAATTGGCGTAATGTGAGAAGGATGCCTATCAACCTTCGATTGAGTTAACTAATCCATTAGTTAAAACACTGTTTCATGGGGCAGAAAGGATATGTACCACTGACAAACTGGAAGAAGAATTGATGAACGTGGAAAAATGCCTACGAGACAACTTATACCCACAAAAGTTTATTGACGAGTATAAAAAGCGTTAAGAAAACTATATTGAAGTAATTACTGTCAATGAAAAACCACTAACTATAAATATAAACTTCATAGGTGATGGTGTTGTAGACACATTCCGCAAGAGACTGAATACTGCGTTAGCCAGAACTTATCCGGCGGCCAAAATTCTAATTCTGTATAAAACAACATGGTCAATAGCTGACGAGAACCAACGAAATTAAAGTGAATTCATGCTGTTTTGCTAGAATGTTTGTTCTTGCTTTTTTCAAAATGATAAAGGGAAATATGTGTATGAAATTTTTTGTTACTCACTACTTCCCGATCAGATACTGCCATCTCCTTATTAATTGTCTCACAGCTCGGCAATACTCATCAGATTCATATCAGTCATTTGGGAAACTCCGATGCGCGACTAGTCCCAACACCGATTGAAACAGTTGATGAATCTGCTGGGGGAGTATTGTAGGCCCAGTGTGATCTCACTGGGTCCTTGCCAAATCATTCGGCATTTGGGTTACTGGATATCGAACAGCTCGTTGATACCCTTCAAGGTCAGAGATGCTCAACGCGCATCAGTCGTATGCCATGGACTGGCCCACGTGGTGGTGACACACTCCCTCCTGTATCTACGTTCACTAATATACATCTGTAATAACGTTCTTTGTGTTATGTGTTCTTCCACGCAGCCACTTGTGATATTTTTTCTGATTAATAACATTCGTGTTAATATTGGTGATATTGTTTTATGAATGTGGTTGTGTTTCATTGCTAGGATTCGGTCTATGTGTGGTGTTCGTTATTGGTGTGCAATAGATATAGTATGTACGTGAGGTAAACTGGGCGCCGTGGTGGCGCACTAGACGTTTGATCGCCTATCGGTTGTTTTCATGTTCATCTGTATTATAACAATTCGATTATCAAAATAGCTGGGTTTTCTGAGATCTACCTGAAGTTACTATTAGTATTTCTCTTCTGTATACTATTAAATACTTGGATTGTAATATTTTATTATTCTTCTGCTAGCAAGATTCTATTACTGGTAATTTGTTACGAGCTTGTTAATGAGTTCTCTTCCATCTACGGCATATTATTAATGTGACCTATTAATTGTTGACCATCAATCTCAAGCCATAACAAACTCCCTCTTAATTCCATCAGAAACATAGTTCTTTTCAGTAACTAAAGACGTTTAGTCAAAATAATTTAGAGATCCTAAAACAGGAACCTGGTTCATTTGCACCAATGTTGTTGGAGTAAATTAAGTTGAAGTAGCGTTTGCTGAAATTAGTGAGTCTACAATCCATCTTACCTACAGTATCAGGTCGAGTGTCTTAGATAAGTTGAAAGCTTTATATATCTAAGCACATCAACAACTAGCTTCCAGTAACATGTATGTTCGTTTATCTATCTATTATAATCCCAATATTCGGTTTGAACGCAGAACTAACGAAGAAAATTTTATTTGATTAGACCAGTCTACATTCTCTTGTGTGGCGTAGAAAGCGGTTTTTGAGTTGCATGCATTAAGTTATATCAAATAACAAACTCTCCGTTCATTTTAAACGGTTCTAATTTTAAAAAGAGAACAAATTATTACGAAATAACTTAGACAATACAGACTGTGCTTGACGGTCAAGGGTATTTTTAACAAAATTTAGCGTGCTAAACAACAAATAGTAGATAATACACGGAAGGTTAATGCCTGATAATCGACTAAAAAGATATTCTCAACAAGATAGAATCAGATATTTATCTGCAGGTATCTCAACATTCTTCCCAAGCAGACGGTCAAAGGTTAACAGTCACACAGTGAACCACGCCGTGACACTGAGATTTGTCAATCACAACCTTATTGTCAATAATCTGGCATTATGCAACAGAAAATTTAGGTAACGAAATGTAAGGCGTCAATTAAAGTCACATGATCAAGGAGTAGACAAGGAATACTAAAGAACGCAAATTGTGGTTAAACAGACCTCAATAAAGGTTAAAATATGCGATAAGGATAAGAAACGAATGAGTGACAATATTGTCCAACAAAATGATGTAGAAGGATTATCAGCGTTACAATGTGTCTGCAGTTAAATAATCCTCTTATTGATATGGAATAAATAAAATATAAAAAGGATTTCACGGATATCTGAAGACGTTCTAGAGCTTTCATCTTACGAAACTGTTGTAAAACATAGTAAACTTATTCATAATCCATGGTTTAATTTGTTATTTTTCAACTACATAGTAAAAGTAACAGGTAAATTATGTATGATGAATTTGTGTGCTGTGAACTCATGTTAAATATTTAAAATGTAAATTGAGATGCACAAGGTACATTGCATATTCCAGTTCTCGGATTGAGCATTTACCAAACTTTAGTTGTTTGTGTTCGGTGAAACTACAGTGTTCTCTACAATTGCACTCAGTACCAACATCACTCTTCACAACCCATCTCGCTCAGTATTGGCGTACCGTTTTCTGTTCCGACTCAGCTCAATATTAAACAGTCAAACTGCGTCTCTAATGGTTTTTCGGCGATGGTGCAAAAATGACAGAATTTTTTCGCTCTTGAACAATCAGTTTTGAAACTAAAAATACGAATTCTTAGTTAATTCAACTTATAAAATCCAGAAAAGCAAACAAGTTCACTACCATTCACAGTTTGTTCCAAATATTTTCAGGACGCAACCCTTCGTCCAAAAATATATCAGGTAAAGTCCATGAACAATTGTTTCTATGTGGACTTGATATCTATTCATTATCGGACTGATTGTACGTTAACATAGTAAACTGTCACGCCAACAGTCCATAAGCAACATGAACAGCTACACTATTGTGACCTAAATTTGGATGATTAACCATTTTAAGGATCACTTTCTAGATGAACTGGATTAGTGTTAGCTCAAAAACATCAACGTTTATGCATTTGGTCCACTTAACTACAATGTAAAGTACATCATATTTCGGATCGATAGTTTCTGAAATTTTTTTCATAAACAATTAACTCTTTAAGCTGGAAAGCTAGATAAGTTAGGGAAACCATATCTACTGTCCTATAATAATACAAGCGAATAATGATAATAGTTCGAACATAGTGAGATAGACTTCAGTACTAGTTGATATTACTTCTAGTTAGTTTTGACGGATTTAGCATTCTGACTAGTTCGCAAAAACATGGGATCCTTAGAACCTATTTGATTTGTAAGTCATTCAAAATGGAATATTATACAAAAACATCTGTATTTAGCTCATGAGTGGCACAGAGTGGATCACGAGGCCATTTGTTCAAACATATAAACTTTTGAACATTCAATATAAGATAATAGGAAGTACAATGCCAATAAAAAATAAGGAAGTAAATTAATACATAAGCACTAGTGTTTTGAGAAATACCTAGGTGTATAAGCAGTCGAGAAAATCTGCTAACTGAATACTGTCGAATTCACCACAACACTGACAAAGGTTTATTGCATTATCATAGACATGAGATAAGAGTTGTACTCCCCTTGGTTACAAGTTATGTTATCCCTAATAATGACATGAGCATCACTCACTGTTTTTCATAATGTAAAGATTGATTTGGCCGAAAGTAATTTTATGCTTATATACTGGAGGTTCTTGTGAAATGGTTATACGTTTCTTCATCACCTAGGCGATAGTGGTGAGTTGATCTTCAAAATAAATAGTTCACCAATTCAACGAAATCGATCTTGGCCCTATTAGTTTTGCTGGGTATATGCACATCAGATCACGAGTTGATACGCCGCTCTATTCATCTCCTGAAACTACTAGCCAGCTTAGACCATACATTTTCTAACATATTGACAGTCTTCCAAATATATATACAAAATCAATCACCCCTGACATCTGATATGACTGGGTTGATTTCCTTCGATTATAAAAGTCTCACAAGCGAAATTGTTGTCCAACGTGAATATCTGTAACATTTTAAGACTAGATGTTGCAGTTCAGTTAAATGAATTATTCATCGACCAGAAACTTCCACGACAGTTCAAGGATATTAGGATTGCTGCAATCGCCACCACCGTTCCTTGTAATATCGAAGTAAGCAACTAACTAGTAATTTAGAATTTTCAGATAACTATAGCACTCATCTTCCATAATTTGTCTTCTTAATGGGAAGCCAAAATATCGACATGGATAGCTACATGTCTCGAACACTATGCAATTACACTCCCTGGACACTAAATCCACCTTGCGGCGCGCCTTAGATACCTTAAAAAAACATATTTTCACCCTATACAAACTCGATGACTTCCTATAATTGTATACTTTTTTGGCAGCAAACAACTTTAGATACTGTAAAATAATGAACAAGTTCAATGAAACATCTAGAGAAGAAACCCTGACGGGCACAATTATCTCTGAGATGAATATTATTTTTGTTATTCTGACATTAAACTTATACGTCTTCATTATATATTTGTGCGACACGTCCTTTTACACTAGATATATCTTCATATGATGACAAGGCAACTAATCTCGGTTATTGGTGTAATTTCCAATGGCTATGTGAACGGCAGCTAAGAAAACTCTTACAGAGCAGAGGAATACTTGCAAGATATAAAGAAAACTCCTTGGCCTACAATAAGATGGAAGTTTTGTTCTGTAAACAAATCACAATTTACGAGAGACTTTGCGTTTGGAAAGATCAAACCCAAACAATATTACAAACAGCAACATTAACGTGTAGTGACTCACATTTATCATGAGAACACGACTGGTTTAATAAAAACAATTATTATTATAACCAATTGTACCAGTGCTTGTTTTAATGTGCTTTTGTTTGACTGTGCTAATGAGAGCTACATTGTGCTTCCATTCTTATTCACACACTTCGATTGTAACCAAGCTTGTATCCTGGCACGATCTCGGTATCCTTTCGATGCCACGAAATAGAAAGCAAATAAACCTCGACTTGGTACATTAACTGCCTTTTGATATCTGGCTTCTCGGGGGATTTTATGGAGTCATTTGAAACGAGCTTCTTGGTAGCGGTGTTTATAGTCCAACTCGACTCGACACCATGCTACAATTGGTGATCCCAAAGTTTGGAACACGCGACAAACGTTATCACAAACACTACATTTCAACTAATAATCAGAGCACTCACAATCACTCACTGACCAGCATATATGCACACAATATCGTCAACCATTCACAATGTCTATTTTTACGAAATCTATCAGCCAGTATCAAAAGAATGGATAATGTTCTCTGCCTAAACAGTTCCATATGTTATGACCAAGCATTGACAAGTGAAAGAAGCAGATGATTGCCCATATCTGTCGAAGCATTAATGACTTTTGGTCATATTTTCCGATAGCCTACGGTAATTTTAAATTACAAATCTGACTACCAACTTATTCATCCATATCTTTCAATAGACAAGTATATACGTAATTAAAACTTGTGGAAAATAACAGAGCACAACACCTTTAGTTTCTTCGTATTTATACTTACCAAACAACATATTTTCAACTGAATGTTTCGCGTAACTTATCAATTAATCATTCAAATTATAGTAATGCAGATGAGAAAATCTTCATCAACGTTTCGAAGTTTACTTAGTTGATTATCTGTATTATTGCAACTCATATTATTGCTTAATCTATGGGAACTTTCACAGCCACCTCATACCAGAGAGTTCTGATCGTACTAGACGCGCCTTTACAGATAAGTGAATGTATGGTCGATAATTGATTTCTAGTAGCTGTTACACAATAATAACAGCTTCATAATAACATCGATATTTAATGACGCTTTCATCATATCGCCACACTGACATCCAATAAAAAGACTAACTTACTTACATATACTACCCCCAGTTAACGAACATAGGCCACCCAGCAGCATTCTCCATACAACTCTTTCCTGGGCAATCCTTCCCAGTTGTTTTCACTTGCTATTCATCCTTTCGATGTCTGCTTCCAATTCCCGACTCAGTGAGCAAAATGATCTTCCACCATTCCGTTTCCCCCCAGAATTACATGTTAACGCTGGAAGTATTGGTGATCCCCTGCTACTGGACACGGGAACCTGTTAAGCGGAAGCTTCTTCTATTCTGTCCACAACCATTTGAAGCGGTTATCTAGTGATGCACTTTGATGATTTCCGTAATATATGTCTTATCCACTTCCAACGTCTTTTTCTAATTTCCTCTTCAAAACAAAGCTGGTTTGCCCTCTCATACAGTAAGCAGTTTGTGATAACATCCGGTCAACGGACATTGAGAATCATGCGTAGACAATTGTACATGTTTGACCATGGTTGTGGTAGTTCTTCTAGTTTCGGCTACCCTTGATTTCTCAATCTTTGCATTTACGTCTGCATCAGATTCTCCATGATCATCGATGTTGCTGTCCTGATACCTCAAAGTTCTCAACATCTTCTAGAGTTTCCTCATCAAGTATGATTACGCTTATGTTCTCCGTGTTGGATTTGAAGATCTTGCTTCTTCTCTTCAGTATGTTGAAGCCTACTGATGCACAGGCTACTGCTACACTGGTTGTCTTTTCCTGTATTTGTTGGTATGTATGGGATAGAAGGCTCAGGTCATCTACGAAGTTTAAATCGTTTAGTTGCATTCGTTGCTTCCTGTCAGGTGTCGAGGTCTCTATTGTTCTCCAGTCAACTACCAGAACTAATAGAAAGAGGGGAGTAAGTAGACTTTCTGACTCCGGTGCTTAATTGTAATGAGTCTGTCAGTTGCTGACCCCATAACCGACCCTTATACTATACCCGGGCATAGGACCGGCAGTAAACCCAAGAGAGCTACAGGAGGAGTTATTATTGAACATCGGTTCCATGTAAGTTGCTGAAAGACTTTAGTGAATAAAGGGTAAACAGCTAACTTCTCTTTTTATCAACATGAGTGTGACAGGCTTCTGTAGAGAGGCGTCGAGTCGAGGTTGACTATGATCACCACTACAAGATGAGCACATACCAGAGAATCAGAAGGCGAAAGGAGATTGTAACCAGATTTATTCGTTGGCGATCTCGTGTTATCGAAAGTAACCGAGATCGTGCCAAAGGAACTACAAGTGGAATCAATGGGCGAACTTGCAAGCGTACAAGGTCACAGTCAACGGAAAAATAATGGAAAAGTAATGGATGTCTTTAGTACAGTTAAATAAACGGGCACAGTAAAACAATCACCGGTACAATTGGTTGTTTCCATTAAACCACTCGCGTCCCCCTGATAAAAGTACGTCACTAAACTTCCATGAAAGACGTTTTTATACAGCAATCAAGAACTGACCAGACAGAGAATTTATACATCGGAAGGGGGTAATAAATCACGTACTATAACATCATACGATATAAATTAACGAGTATAAAAAACATCGTCTTTCGCGAACTTTTTTCTTAAAAAAAAACAACTGAGCATCATCTTTTTTAACCGTTGTCATGGCGAGGCAGTAATTTTTTCGATAATGCTATTTCGTCGTCAAGGTTACAAAAGATCACTCCCATTAAAATGGAAACTATGGTTATGATGGAGTAACTATAACATACTACGTGTGTATACGAAGGTCATTTTAGGTAATCAAAAAATACAAATATCAACTTCATCTGATATTTAGGATATTAAAATAGACACTCAATTGTGAAGCACGTCAAAACTATCAGATGACACTTTTGGCAACTAATACGATGTTAAAAGATTAAGTCTAACAATGAGATCTTACTTGATTAGTGAGTGAATGACCTTCAAACAAATTCCCTTCAATCAACTATGACACGTTATCATGTTTATTTTCTATTCATATTCTGTATATAAGCACGCCGAGCTTTCAAGTTTGGGGAAATTTTGGGGTATTTCCCCGAATTTTACTATAGAGGCTTCCCAAAATGGGTCAAATTTTCCCCGAAATTAGGAGCTCGGGATGTTATTTTATTACACTGAGGAACTGTTTATCCAGCTGGTGATCATCTCTTTGCTTTCTAACCATTTAAAGCCTCAAAGAAATAATACAGTGGAGAAGATTTGTAAGTCAGGTACGTGATTTTGAGCTGGGTGCTCAAAGAACAAAACTCCATCAAAATTGTACAGTCTTGGAAGTAGTCATCACTCAACCACATCATACAATCTCATTCTTCGGTCAATTAACATTCTATTAATTGATTTTAAGTCTAAGATTTCATCGCATTAAATCAGCAACAATCTCCTTCATAATAGAGCAAGAACAAACATTGATGCAGAATAGTATGAATTCATATTATTTCGAGGTTTCTCGTCAGCTGCTTACAAACCAAAATTGTGATAGAATTTTTACATGGAGATAGTGCGAAAACAATTGACATAAATGAGTGTAAATAACTGGATTACAATAATAACTATGTATATATATGCTAGAAACAGGTCAGAGGTCAAAAGAGAGGGGTTAATCCAGGGTGGGTGGTGTAATAATTTAGTGAAGTTCAGAAATTGTGTGATAATTGTAGAGATTAACGAAATTAAATAATGATAAGGTAGATTACGTAATAATAATTAAATAGAATTTGGAAAGTTAAGATAATTTAAGAGGATCAGGTGGTGGAAATGTGTGAATAAAATTTATTTTAAGAATTAGGTAATAGGGGGGGAGTATAAAATATCTTAGAATAAGTAAATGAATAAAATAACCAAAACACAAAATAAACAGAAACAAAAAGATTACCAGGGTAGTGATAAGTTTATTAAAGTCTCTCACTCCCAAGGTCAATCTAGCGTCACTCAAAGAACGTCTATAAATTATAGTCTCATTAGTTTTTGTAAATAGAATTACCATTTCATGTAAACAAAAAAAGATGATGAACAGTCGACTAAATCTTGAGCGAAAAAAATAATTAAAATTTTTAAGCTTATTCAAATACATTATATCATTTAACAAAAAAAAGTTAGTTTATATTTTGAATTCATTCAACGCATATATAAAAATCAAAATGATTTGTTTAAAGAACTATAATTCAATCCACATAAAAGATAAACAAAACGAAATACGACAAACAAACAAAAATCAAGAATATCAAATAAGGAAATTAGTTTAAGTCTATTTTAATAACACAATAATAATTTCAATAGTTGAAATAGTGAGTCAATTGAAGCTAGACCACTATGGAAAGCCTGAAAGCACTAGACGGCCGTTTCGTCCTAGTATGGGACTCATCAACAGTGTGCATCCAGGTTTCCCATGGTGGTCTAGCTTCAAATAACTCACATTTTCCACCACTGAAGTTACTAAAATCTCCGCAAAGCTCTTTCTGATAATAATAATAATCTTCTCATTAGTGACTGACTTCAGGAGGTATTTCCTGGAATTCTAGTGAGAAGCCGTTACTAATGGAGTTTAACCATGTCGGTTGTGAGATATCAGTTTACTGAAGACAATGGTGTGCGGTGACACAATTTCGTGGATTGGTTGAAGTTAAACATTAACACCATTGGATGCCGTCTCAGTGGTCTAATGGTTAAGCGCTCGCATGCTAGACTGACAGGTCCTAGATTCGAACCTCTCAGGAGGCGAGATCGTGGATGCGTACTGCTGAGGAGTTCCAAACTAGAACGAAACGGCCATCCAGTACATCCAGGCTTTCCATGGTGGTCTAGCTTCGATTGACTCACGATTCAAACTACTGAAATTATTAAAATCTCCACAAAACCCCTTCTAATAATAACAACAATAATAACTTAATCTATAATAGTATTATAGATCATACATAAAAAACAATAAAAAAATTATATTTTTTGGTATAATAGACATAAAAGAAATTAAATTATACAATATTATTACTCATTTAATTCTATAAATATTAAAATTGTTTATTCTAATCATAAAATATTAATAAATTCTATAAATATACAATAATTCACATAAAAAATATTTACGAATAGTATGATATTTTATTTTTTTAAAAAAAGAAAAAGCAGTTAGTAACAATTAGTTGCTAATTTAAAATCATTTTCAATCCAAATCAATATTGTTTTTTTGCTTATTTACTTCATTACTAACTGAATTACTTTTTATAGTAGTATTTGTAAAATTGTTAATTTTCAGTGAAATTTTTAATTTTTTTTTTAATAGTTACTATTCACTGATTAATGTGAATAATTAGTTTGTTTGTTTTTTTTTTAAAAAAAAAGGATATAGTTTCTGATTTCACTTTAATTTGAATTCATTTTAATTTAATTATTTATTCTTTGAAGAGAATAGGCTTATAGTGAGTTACGAAACGTCAAGAAAATCTAATTTCTTACTACTCATTGGGATATATAATTTTTATTTATATTTTCTTAATAGGTGTAAGTTAAAAATAAATAAGTTTCATTTCTATCGTTGAATTGTTTATTCAATTTATGGAATTCATTTAGTTTGTAATCTGCATAATAAAAGAGATAATAAACTATAAAGTAGATTGTGTAAATATTATTTATATTTTGTTGAAAGAAAAAGTCATCAAGTCAAATGTACTATGTAGACTGGATAAAGTAGCATTAAATTAATTATAATGAACATTAATCTGAGTAATTCACAAGGAAAAAATGAACTAATCTGCAAATAGTTAAGAATGAGTTTAATTCATTTGTTTATTTTTTCCATTTTATTCTCTGAAGAAGTGGCTTACAATAAATCACGAAACGTCTTTGGGATATTACAAACATATTATTTATTTTTTTTGATTGAGATCTTGAACCAATTGATGTTAGTCCATCACAATTGAAAACCTGGAAGCACTGGACGGCCGTTTCGTCCTATTGTGGGACTCCCCAGCAGTGCGCATCCACGATCCCACGAGCGGGATTCGAACCCAGGGCCTTCGGTCACGCGCGCGAACGCTAAACCAACTGGACCACTGAGCCGGCATCTAATGGTGATAGTTTCTAACATCAACCAATCCACGAAATTGCGCGACCAACTTCTATTGTATTGAAGTAGATAACTGTCTCTACCCGACAAGGATTAGCTTCACTGGTCACGGCTTCTCACTAGAACTCCGAGAATTCCCTCACGAAGCTAGTCACTAGTGAGCACATGTTATTATTATTTATTTATTGACATTTTATTTTCAGATCATAATTTCAAAGAATGCCTTTGTAATATACCAAGTAATATGAATAGTCAGCTAAGAATTTTATCTTGTATAAAACATATACTAGGGATACTACCCCTAACTCAGGGTCTGAAAAGTCGAAAAAATGAAAATTTCGCAAATGCGATAAAAATGATCTTGGTGGTCTAGTTATAGTATTTCGACATCAGACAATGGGTTTTAAGCGTTATTTAAGCCCTAACGCTTCAGGCTGGGCTATTTCGCTTAATACCCTATACATGTGTTGTATGCAGTATAAGCTATATGGCTATATAGAGCTGAAGGTCTCATATGAGGCTGGAGGTTCGCCATTGTTATTGTGGACAATTCGGCATTGCTTTGGCAAGTTTTGCTGACTGTTCATACAAAAATTGTTTTGCTGGTTAACTGATTTCATTCATACTGGTGGTTGTTTTTCAGTGTTCCCGAGGGCCATTGTCATTGAGACATTGTTAGGCATGCCGCCATTGCTAACATTAATGAGTTTGACTGTCGTGTAAGCGGAATAGGTCAACTTTGGCCTGTTCGTGCTGTGCATAATTGATTCACGCGATCATTGATCGGAATAACTATACATGTAATGTTAATGTGTATATGAATGGTGCGAATGGTCCACCAGGGTTCTTGGTACCTGTGTGGTTGCGCCACGGGATTGAGCTGTACTATTCAGATTGTAGCGTTAAAGCCTGTACGGTGTCTGGTTCCCCTGCTAAACGGGGTTGAGCTGTACTGTTTGGGTTTTTACGTGAAGGTCCGGATGGTGTCTGGTTCTCCTGAAAACCAATGTAAAATTACCCTGGCCCACAAGGGTATATTATATTACTACTTACTACTACTATAAAACATATACTATTGAAGAAATCTATTATTAATTTAAAATGTCAGTTTTTAGTGACAGAATTCATAGTTTGTTTTTACTCTTTTCAGATGTCATCAGCTTTCTTTATGGTAATTGTTGTTTGATACACTGAAATCAGAATTGAACATATTTCTCCCCGAAAACAAGAGGATACCATATCCAAAGTTAATGTTATTATTGCTTATTTACTTCCAATAGTTTGTTATTCAAGGGGTAAAGTAACTAGGAAACTCCATTTCATTTAGAGTTTTTTTCTTTTTAAAAGAATAACAGGCCTAACGGGATGAATTTTTATCATTTATGTAAAAATAAGATGTCCTTTTACAGTTCATAAAGTCTCGTTATTACTAATGTGATTGTGATACCTCTAAGTTGCTAACCAAGATGATTTAGGGAAAAACTGTTAAACAGAAAATATATCATGAAATTATTTCATAAAAAACTCGTTAACATGGTGAATCAAAAATAAAGCGTGTATATTTTACATGTAATAAATATATTAATTGAAATACACTCGACAATGTCAAGACTATACTATTAATTATAAAAGTATTTACGAGGACATAAATACACCTAAATATCAAATATCAAGCATTCTGAATAATAACTAAAACACTTTTTGTTAATTTTCAAACTTCATAAAGTTTCTTGCAGAGCAAAATAAAAAAAATAGTAACTGCAACAACGAACATTGCAAATAAAACTGAAAAACTGGTCAAAAGAAATAGAAATAATTTCATTCGAAAACTATGCCTTGTACCATACTTCCTTCTCCAATATTGTTCCTTCAAATAGTTTAGTTCTTCATCTCCAATACTTCTGTCAGAAGTAATATTTCTCTGATTATCGTCTCTTGATCTGGCTTTTGAGCTTTTGAATAACATGTTTATTGGTCTGTTGCATCAAAGTAACACTTAATAATGAAATTCATTGCCTTTATATTAAACAAAAAAACTCTTGAGCATGAAGTAAAATCACTTTATCAATTCATTTGTATCTTAAAACAAGGTAGTGTTTAGTTGCTACTTCCGTCCTTGTAATGTAGGAACAACTTATTGATAGTTCTGTAGGTTGGATATTAGAATTATATCTTGAGTATATTTTTCTTAATTGAGTATCATTAGGTTCCTAAATAAACGAGGAAAAATCACAAACAGATGGTTTCAGCCATATTTTGTTATTAAAAAACGTTAAAATATTTGAAAAAATGTAGAATTTTTCTCATTAGTGCCATTTCATTTCTAGTGGAATATGTCGACCTGTATGTGAAAAACTAAGAAGAATTTTCACGAGGTTTTCTACATTTAAAGTGTGAGTTATATTAAATCTAGCTATTCGGCTATAACCATCGCAAAATTTGGCGTTAATTGTGTATCAGTTCAAGTAGTTACAACTCAAATCAGCTCAGCAGGAAAGTTAGTCAAGAAGATGGAAACGGGACCGATTCGGACTACATAAGAAATATATTAATAGCAAGCAGGGATAATGGTTGAATCAGGATTTAAAGGAAGGTAAAAAAATGAGTGGTACTACAGATATCATCAACACCCTAAACTACTGGCTCAGGGGACTTTCCAATAACGAGTTCTACACCCGCAGGTATGAAAGACCAACATTCAATAATTTTATGGATTCATGTCGTGTCACTATCTGACTCACTCCAGCTTTATCGCAATATGCTTTAATATAATTCAGTAGTGCACGCTTAAATATGCGGTGACTAAGAATGTGCTATATATGCTGTCGGTTACCACTCTCTCAAAAGCTCATCATTATCCATTATGTAGTCGCTTCATATGTGAGCGATGCACCCCGAAATCTGTAGTTGAATACTTGCAGTCTAAGCACCCCCTACCTTTGTAAGCTATATTTCATAACCGTGAAACAATGCCAGATAAACAACCACTTGTTACAAGGTCGAGATATCACTGTGCTACGTGTGACGCACATTGGCCGAGATAACTAACCAAAATCTTTAATAAATTCAGGTATTCAAAGCATTTAACTACCTCATTAGCCAATTTTTGAACTGAACTTTAACAAAAAACGTTATAAAACAATGTAAAATCTGGTTCTAACTGTCGTGAAACGTTAGCTACTCAAAATTCAAATGTGAGCCTATTGGTAAATGTTATTGTAAAATAGAAGATGAAGCCCAAAGTTATCTTGATAGTTTCGCCACTAACTTTGTAGAAGTTGGTCGGAGAGACAATCGAATAGATTAACAAGAAGTTTGAACATAATTACGCAGATCAAAAACATTTCAATCAATTTCTCACACTCCTGTCTTTAGTCAAAGAGTTATCAATCATAAGTATCAAACCTATCTATATGAGCCATCAGAGATCAAAATCAATCAATTGGGATTATATTACTTATCAACTGTGAAATTGGATCAAGAGGTAAATAATGTGGTTGAATGAAAGTTTTTAAAACCACTAGGATCCGATTTATTCAATTACCGTGGTAAAACAGTGATTTCAGCCAATAAAAGTCAGGGACCAGTCCATTAAATACAAGATGTCACAAGTAGTCGGAGTTTGACAACGGTATTACCAGTCACATCATTATAATCAAAGTATAGCAACCCAGTCAAATCAAAATCCTAAAATGAAGGAGTTCAAAGACATATCTGGAAGGTTGTCTCTAAGTTGAAAAACGGCTGGTCTAAGCTGGCTAATGGTTGGAAGGGATGTTTATCACGGCGTACTCACTCGTGATCTGGTGCGGATGCGTAACCGGGCTCATTCAGCTAAGTGAGTTGAGTAAAACTAATATAATCAGCACCATATGTTGGAGACTTACAGAATCACTTATTTTGGGGATTTGTTTACCGCTACAAAATTATGAGCTAGTACAGATACAAAACAAAATGAAAAATGGTTTGTCGTGCTCAAATATTTTTTGCGCAGCTTCATGCGTGAAACTAGGTAACATTGTAAGGCCTGAAAAATAGATAATGTTTTTGCAGAAAAAACGTGACTAGCATCACTTGGCAAACATGAACCTTGGTGATATGGGGGAGAAAAATACAAACACTGGTAATAAAAAATATCGTGGAAACAACAGTGAAATCGCTGTTGTCAATAACTCACTAGTCATTATTTATTTATTTAAATTACAAAAGTATCTTCTTCAGTTTTGTGATAAAAGTAGCAATTCATATTCAAGTGTCGTGAAAAACAGTGTATTTTGGCTTAAAAACTGGTTGTGTTCTTTAACATGCCACCTTAAAATTAAATGTTTTTAGGCCAGTTTCTGTATCGTAAGGACTATAAGTTTGGAGTGATTACTGAAGCCAAACCATCAAATAAGTAGGTTTTATTCCCATAAAATATGGCGATTGGTAAGTAAACTGCTTAAAATTCACCAACATCTCACAAATTACTGCCGAACAAGTGCATTAAGCCTTACTGGAAACTTTATGTCTTGACTACCATTTTTGAAGAAATGTTAGAGGCTTACCCAAAATTTCCCCGAAATGGATCAAATTTTCCCCAAGATTGGGAGAGTGGGTTGCATTACGACCCTTCATAATTTTCTGTTAAGTTGGGTTCAACACGACCAATCCTCAAACGTTCGATTTTTTAGATTCAAAAATGGTTGATACGAATTTCGGAAATCAACGATGTACGTGAATAAGTAAGGAAAACTAAACGAGTTTCCTACATACTAAAATGCGATGAAAGAGATACAAAAGCGCTCATAAAACTATCGAAACGTTTGGAATATTCCGAAATAGTTATAACTTAATTACGAGCTATAAACTCTCAGGGGCTGGTATACACTAATATATATATATATATATATATATATATATATAATTATTTTATCCTATCCTTTCGTGATTTGCGCGACTTCTAGTGTCAAATATCTTTTCATGAGTCTGATGATAGATGTAAAATACTGAATCACACATTTCGTTAGGTCACTTATACACACTTTTAAAGTATAAAATCTACACGTCCTTAGTACACTTAAAACACCGCGTTTCTTACTTACCCTGTTTTCGCTTAGTAAAATTGACTCACTCAAAGTTCTCCAGTCTGATCAGAGAGGGTCCAAATTCTTTTTTCTCGTCTACTTAAAAATGTGGAATGCTAAAAAATTAGTTATTGGTGACTGCAGTTATCAAGGAGTGCCACCTAGTCTCTTTTCATCAAGTTGGGGTGAAAATATATACTGAGACTTCAATCGAGAAAAAATAAGTGAGTTTATATTCTGATGATATGTTGTAGCTATTGCAGAATGTCAATAAGTTGATGTTCATGTCAACTACCTATGAAAACCTATATCAAGTCTCAGTGAAAGTCCTTATGTCCATGACCTCGCAGATATTCATTTACAACAACTTCCATTAGTTGCGAAACTGTAAAAAGCAAAGGGGTCAAGCAGTTATTTTAAGATTCAATCGTTTTAGTATTCTATGTACAACTGAACACCACTTGTTTTCCAGTCATAAGTTGTTTGTACCTAATTCACTGAACAAATGAGGATAGTTGCATGATGGTATTAAATAATGTCCAAGATACGTTGGGTACAACAGGGTCTCACTAAAGGACTAAATTATAGACAAGGAAAAACAAAGTGACAGTTATGGAGGAAGCACACAGTAAATTGTGAGAACAGATATAATAAAGGTTAATATGACACGGAAATTCAGTATCTGAAAATGGTGCTGTCCGTAACACCTCTATAAACAAAAGATCTCAGGACCAGTCAAGCCGGAAGTCAGGAATGAAAGTGTTCAGAGATATATTTGAAAGACTGTTGGTATGTCGAGAAATGTGTGACCTAAACTGGTTAAATAATGCGAGAGATGCATAACACGGCATACCGAAAAATCACCTGGTGAGGATGCTTTCCTCAGTGCTCTTAGCTAGTGTGTCCATTGGAACTAGTGAGGTCAGCATCAATGTCGAAGACTTAGGGGACTATTCACTCCTTGGATTTATGTACCGCCACATCTCACTTTCGCCATAGTAGAATAGGGACGACACTATTACGTAGCCAGACAGAATTTCATACCTAATGATCTTGCTGTTGATAAGCACTATTGCCCTAGCTTGCTACGTCCATCATAGTCTGATTGTTTTTCCCCACTCTACTGAGTCGTAAAGTCCATAAAACTAGTAATTGTAATAAATGTACGAGTTAAGGTTCGGTTAATCGTATTTGTCTTCGGTTTTGCAAATTTTCTAGTTTTCTTGGAAAAGAATGAAATAAAAATATAAGTGCATGTCGAAATACATTTAATCTTACTTAAACAAGAAAGCCGTGCAAAAACGGTGCATTTAACATATGACAACGAAAAACCATACAAAAAGGTTATATTATGAATGTTATGTAACGAACTATACGTTCATATATATATATATATATATATATATATATATATATATATATATAGGTGAGAGCTTACTTAAAATTTCTAACCAGAAAAAACTATTTGAGTCATTTACACTACATCCCGGGAGTTCATTAATAAGAATAATGACAGCTCGTCGAAAAAGCTGAGATTATTCGGAAGTCACGAGGCCGATGTCTCTTCAAACAACCACAGCAACAATTAAAATAGGTACTTCGAATGTCTGGAAAATGTGAAGGACTAGTTACGGAAATCAGTATATACGAACTGCCGGTTATCAGAATCAGTGATAACCATTAGATTCAAGTTAGACAGAAGAAGAAAGATTCAAGAGAAATGCAACGGAACGAAAAGGCTGGAAATCACTCTTTGGCATTTTTGTTGGACTGTACTGTCATTTATTTGTTCCTTCTCCCTGTCGTTATTTTAACCTTTATTCAGACCTCTTCTGACTACTTCTTCAGTCCTCCTCGTCTTAGCTTTTACTATGTGGTTTTGATTAAAGACTTATATTTTTTACCTAATTTTCTATTGCATTTCGTCGGACTATTGACGGAAAGGCCTTGTTTGACTGAGCTCGAAGTCACTGCGTGGTTCAGCGTGGGACTTTTAACCTTTAACTGTCTGCTTGGGAGGATTGCTGTAACCCCTGCAGATAGATATCTGATCCCATCTTGCTGGGAATATTGTTACTGATTCTCGGTTATTGAACTCTTTTGGATTAACTGTTTCTTTTGTTGTTTAGCACGCCAATTTGTGTAGAGAAACTTTTGACTGTGAAGCACAGATTGTACCGTTCGAGGTATTTTGTATTTTTTGATGTAATTTGTTCTATTGCCTAATTTAGAACCATTTAAATTGATAACAAAGTTTGTGTTATGAAATAATTTAATAAGAGTATCTCAAAAACGCTTCTTACGGTATATAGAACGTAGTTTGGTCTATCCGAATAAATTTTGGTTCGGTTGTTCTGCGTTCAAACCGAGTACTGGTAATTCGATTGTCTCAAGAAATGCTGCTGTACTCTGTTCACAACGAAGAAAATGATCCACATGCTCAGAATGATGCTGTCCAAAAAGCACGTGAAGCACTTATAGAATATTCCCACACAAACGCATGCAAAAAGTTACACGCTTACCGACTGATGGTGAAAACAAGTTAGTTGCGAGTATGGAGTTCGGCATAAGGTTGTTTGGCTTCTTTAGTGTTACATGTTGTATGTAAAACTTCTCAGCGATTATAAGCTCAGCCTCGAAGACCGTGTGGTTAGGGACCAATACCACCACAAATACAACAGACATCAAAGTAAAACCTACAGACTACCCTTTAACAGTCACTCTCCCAACGATCGAAGTAGTCAGGATGGTTATCAGACAAACTACGATTAAAAAAGTAGTAGCACCTGGAAATATACCAATCGAGGCACAAAACATGCTCCACGTATTTTTCAGGAAATTTTGGGCGGAAGTACAAGTTCCGATGAACTGTAAAAAAAGACACTTCATCAAAATACTGAGGAAAGGAGATCTGAGCAAACGTGATAACTATAGACGAATCACACTACTATCAGTACCAGGAAAATTTTTCAACAGAATGTTTTTGAACTGCATGAATGATTCAGTAAACGCCCAACTTCGAGATCAATAGTTCGGTTTCCGTAAGGATCGATCGTGCACGGACCAAATCACAACACTACTGATAATTGTTGGGCAATCAGTTGAATGAAACTCGTCACCATACATCAATTTCGTTAACTATGAGAATGTGTTTGACAGTGTCGATAGGAGAACATTAAGGAACCTTCCTCGACACTATGAAGCACCTGAGATTTTCAACATCATTCGGAATCGATAAGACGGACTACACTGCAAAGTGATGCACGGAGGTCAACGGACAGTCGCATTCCAAGTGAGGACCGGAGTCAGAAAGTCTACTTACTCCCCTCTTTCTATTAGTTCTGGTAGTTGACTGGAGGATTATAAAGACCTCGACATCTGACAGGAAGCAACGAATACAATGAACAGCCTGGATGCAGCCAAATGATTTGAACTTCGTGTATAACCTGGGTCTTCTATCCCATACACACCAACAAATGCAGGCAAAGACGACCAGTTTAGCAGTAGCCTGTGCATCAGTAGGCCTCAACATGCTGAAGAGCAAAAGTAAAGTCTTCAAATTCAATACGAAAAACATCATTGTAATCACATTTGATGAGGAAACTCCGGAAGATGTTGGAAACTTTCAGGTATCTGGACAGCAACATCGAAGAAAAAGGAGAATCAGATGTAGACGTAAAAGCGAGGATGGGCAAAGCAAGGATTGCATTCCTACATTTGAACAACAAATGAAACTCAAAACAACTGTCAAACAACGTCAAAGTCAGAATGTCATACAAACCATTGCTATGACGGGTGCACATTTTCTCCGCACTTCACGTTCGCATGTCGGAATCTAGGTGCTGCTAAATATTTACGCGACGCAAGTGTCAAATAAATCAACACTGCAAGCCTCTTTGCATAGGCTGTGATACTGACATACGCGTACATTGGGTTTTTGTTTCAGACATCAGAAGTAGCTTCTATACTTAGTAAAGGTGGTTCACAATCACCAATGAAGAATTCACAGTTAAGGACTGAAAATTTATCGTCTCTAATCAGCAAATTAAAACACCCGAGAATGTGAAGTTCATGATTAGTAATACTCAAAATCAAAACTTTGTTAGATTTAAATATAGCATTGAGCCTTAATAATTTCAACCTTCCAACCGAAACGATGAATTTTATACTATCGGCGTAAATAGTAAAATAGTGAAGAGAATCAATAAATAAATATGATCGTTTTTGGAACGCAACTTAACAGGATCCGAACTACAGAGTATAGTAATAATAATAATAATAATAATTTATTCTCAAATAACAGTTTGTTACATGAGGCATGCCAGTTTACAGGCAAGATCAAATTGATACAAATGATACAATATACAAATAAATTACATAGCTGGGTTGATAATTTATAAGATATGAATGTCGATGGTTTAAATCAGTACCACAGTTGGCGCGCTTCATGAATGTTGCGTTGCGAATGTGCGACTGATGGTCAAGGATAGGTCCATTGAAGATATGGGCTTCTAAAAATCGCAACCTTATTTCCTTCTGGGATATCCAAGGCTTTAAGGATGGTGCAGGATGAAGTCACCAGTTCCATATCTCAAGGGGGCTGAAAGAGGGAGCAAGTAAAAGAAAACACGAGAGGCAGAGTAGCCAATATTCATGAAGGAATGCTTAAGGTATGATTACTCAGTCTAATTTTCCTTTATTAAGGTATATGTTAAGAAAGAGCATTTTAATAAGTTAAAGAAAATAAGTGTTGACAAGGTGTGAGTGGACATACAACTGACAAATGGGGGCGATTCGGAAAAGAGCTGAGAGTATAAGATTGTGTGCGGAGAATCAACTAGTAGTTTTGCAAACCGGCTGGATGTCTCATTTTACCTCACCAGGACCATTTAGCATGACGAAACACAAATTAATTACGTAAGTGGAACTTACCACAAGATAAACTTTTACCAAACCTGTGACAACCTGTATAACTTGCTTTGCAATTCTTTGATGAGTCATTGTTTCTTATTTCACGAGAATGGAAACAATTATTAACCAAACGCGAGCCTAAGCAACGTCGAGAATGCAGTTCATAATTACAAATGAGTAAAGTATTCAAAATCTGTCTCATACTTAATACATGCTGACTTGGTTTCTTTGAATGAACTTTAGGATTTTGGGATTAATGCTTCTCATAAATTCGAAATATTTATCTGAGCAATCAACCGATTACGAAGTTGAGTTTCATTTTGATCGTCAAAATTGCAATTTGCTGCCTGTTTTTGTCGTTCAGGTATAAAGCTTTAACTTTCTGTTCATTCTGACACATCATCTTACGAAACTTTGATCTCACTTTGCATTCAAAGTTACCATACTCTACGTTACCAAGTAGTAATTCCTTGAGAGATCCATGTGACAATGAAGTTGGTTTTCCTGGAAAAGCCAGATTCTTTAGCAAGTTATACACATCTTGCCGATGAATTTTAGGAAATAAGCTGCGAAACTGTTATAGTTAATATACTTTCTAGTTATGCACCAAACTTCAGACTGCCCTATATAGTCTACAATAAAATCTCCAGCCGAATTGATATCCAGCTGTCCCAGAATTGACACCTTCGAGACGCCAGTATGAGGATTAGAAATATTAGAATTAATATGGAAACTAAGAACTCCCGAAATATTGCAATCTAAAACAGGCAAAACTAGATGAGCACAAATGAACTTTTTATATTTGAAATTCGTAACAACAAGCAATGAAGTACAGAGGAATATTGAGTTAGGACGAGTCCCACAGACGTTTACATGTAAAAGAATGCATTGTAAAGAACAAACATTTGTGACGTGTGACGAAGTAAAAAAGTTTGAATATTGGGGAGGAATTCGAACATAGGATCCGAAAGGATATTTACTAAATTCGTGTGCTCAACAAAAAAAAACTACTGGAGAGAGGCACTAAGAACTCACTTTAACAATATATTATTTCGTACTATTAGGCTTTATTTCATGGAATATCGACAGCTATGACACAACGCATAAACCGGAGTTAGTATATTATAGGTTAGTTAGTAGAAAAGAGATTCCGAAAATCGGAAACATGGGTCTGAATAGCGAGTGTAGGAGAGCAAACTCAGTGTCACTGATTGGTTGCCTCGTCCTCAATCATAAAGAGCTTGAAACAAGCAAGGTGTTCTGTTTGACAAACAAGAGTAGATTGAAGTCATCACTCTCATCATCAATGCTTACTGGTCATCAACTTTATTCTCCCTTCTTTGTGACGTTAGGATCATTAAGGTTTATTTTTGGGTAAAATATTATATTTCGCACGATATTGTATGTTTCACACCCTATCAGAAGGTAATATATCTATAAGTACCGTTCTACAAGCTTGCCAGGCTGTTACAAATTATGGACTGTGGGTAAGGCCCCTATGAAATGGTTTAAATGACTGTAGTATAAAGTATGGGTTTCTGAACAAAATATAAGTAAAAGAGTGTAATGTAGGATGAATGTTTTTTGATCTAGGTGGAAACATATCTTGCCTAAATCATGATGGAACAGACACCTTAGCGATTGGAGATTGATATTCTTTCGCCTTTCACCCTCCAACTCATTCCATTCTGGCCCGAAAATAGCGAATCCTGGTCCTTCCACACAGAAGCTAATTTCCATGAGCACGACCTGATAAGCCACTATTCAGAGTCCTTCCCAGTAGTGAAGGCATTACTGCAAGGTGGTACAAAATACGTCATACCTAGTATGTTTAATAGTGATGTTTTGGAAACTTTCGATACTTTAGAAAAACTATCCTTAAACGTGAAGACCTAACTGATCGAGAAAGGTTAGACCAACTCTTCTAAATTACTCAGTTACAAAACTGTACAGCAACAGAAATGTTGCTTCGTATGTGAGAGGTCATTGGAAAACGGGCTTCTGATAATGGCTTGTTTAGACGGCCCTACTTGTCGAATCTCTCCCAACAGTTGCAGGCAGCCCCTGTCGCATTTCAAAATCGCGCTGTGGACGACTTGATTGCATTTGTCAAACGGACTCAAAAGATCACCAGGACTACCAGTATGGAGGTTTATTCTGTCAATAATAAGATTCAAACAACACAAAATTACTTTACTAACAGCTGTCATACTCCCATTCGTCATCTTAATGTTCTTCAAAACTGTAGATACTCCCAAACTCTTCGAAAAAGCTCGTGACGGAAAAGACGTCTTTAGACGACGAGATGTGGGTAATCCTGATTTGTGTTCGCACAACAATACGTATGACAAGTTATATAGAATTTGCGAAAAACCGTGAACTTTCCCGATCATCGAGCTGTCCAGCACGTAAAACTTTAAGAAAACTTCACTGTCGTCACGCGTTAACAGCAACCGCAGCTGACAGACAGCCATCTGTCATACATCAATGATGTAATGACGAAGGTTTGCTATCTCGTTGACGCTGGTGTGGAAGTAAGAGATTTTACCTTGAATTTTAACAGCCATTTGCGTGAAGTAGAGAATAAAACACCGATCGCCACATATGGAAAGTGATATGATTATCTGATTGTGAGTTAACATAATGTCCATCACTGGGTGTTTGTTGTTGCAGATGTTTCTACACCAACCATTCGTATAGACCTGATACAACACAGTAATCTACCCATCAACCCAAGCAAATGGCGGTTGGTTGATGGAAATACTAAATTATCTATAGAATCAGGAGAGTAATACAACAGTGGATAAACAACACCTAGAAACCTTCTGGATTTTACTCAAAATGGTCGCAAGTCACTAAATGGAGACATAACACTTTTAGTAGGGAGTTTATAGCCACGTATCGTGTTGTACGGCACTTTCAACGCTCCGTGAAGACCAAGAATTCACAACGTTTACTGACCATCGACCCATTACCTTCTTTATACAAGTAACCCCCTATAAAGTTTCGAAAACTGGACTATATTTCGCAGTCTACTTTGGATATACAACACGTTACTTAAGCTAACAATATAGTTTCAGACCCCTTGTCTCGTATAACTTTATTTGACATTTCCCACGAATTCGACCTTCACAAATTTGTCCAGTTCCAAAAAACACTGATATTCTGCACAAGTTTTCTTCGATAACACTGAAACTACGGATCAAAAAGATAGGGACAGGCGAGAAAGCTTTACTGTGTGAGACGTGTACAGGCAAGGATCGCTTAATCGTTCCGAAACATTATCGACGCAACGTCTTCAAAACATCGCACGACCTTCTTCTCCCAGGTGTTCGAGCAACCACCAAGCTCGTCACAGGACGATTGTGTTCGCCTGGTATGAATATAGACATGATAAAGTTGCTACATTTCTCTGTAAGCTGGCAGAAATCTAAGGTGATTAGACACAACACATGACTCTGAAGCCCCTATTGCTACTCTCGACGCTCGTTTCGACCATCTGAATTTGGTAAGATCCTTACGAGATTCATCAAACGCGTCTGCCTATTAACGTGTGTGGACCGTTTGACATGATTAATAGAATCAGTAAATATCAACGACGTTGCTATTAAATACGGTCTATGCCTTCATCGAACAATGGGTGGCGGACGTCCGCTACACCGCAATAACTAATACAGACCGTGGACACTAGTTGCAATCTGAAGGTTTCCATTTTCTCACTACAATCCTAGGAATCACACGGTTCCGAATGACTGCTTGGTCACTCCTAACTAACGTATTGGTCGCATGATTTCATCAACAGGTTAAAGCTTGAGTTATTGACGCCAACTTACAACAATGAACTTACGCTCACACACCCGTGTAGCTCAGTATTCTAAATGTGATGAAAGCTGCCGTTGAATATATTGAGACACAACACTCTTACAGAACTACACTTTGAATCGCAAGAGTTGTTGGTCTGTGGAATTATGGTGAGGATACAAGACCACTAGAGATTCATCGTCTTCACTGAATTTTAACTTTAACACGAGCAGTCTGACTAGCACAATTCGTTGAGTTAGACCTGTTTCCACCCAACCTCAGTTAACTGATGTTTTTGCTTAACCCACCTAACAATATGGTACACACATTTACGTACGCCGTTATTCACTTTAAAAGTGTTTGAAATGGAATACCAAGGGCCCTTCAAAGTCCCTGATAATTTGATTATCGGGGTGTTACGTGCAACGTGGACGCGATGCTACTTTGGAGAATATTTTGAAGATTACTCAGTATATCTGAAGGAATGAACTGATATTCACTTTTATAGACTATATTTATTTAACATGAATACTGTGAAACGATAAATATTGTAATTTATAGATC
This sequence comes from Schistosoma margrebowiei, assembly GCA_944470205.2. NCBI lineage: Eukaryota > Metazoa > Platyhelminthes > Trematoda > Strigeidida > Schistosomatidae > Schistosoma > Schistosoma margrebowiei. Next base: position 15,378,350 of record OX104027.1, read on the forward strand.
ATACCTGTAAAAATGACGTGTACCAGCCAATGCATAAATATATACTATTATAAAATAAGAAATAATATTTGCACAAGATCTAGCTAAAGAGTGTCCGCGATGGTGGGAGAATGTGACTAAAAAACAGTATACAATTTAAAGAGAGTAATTCGTATCATATTAGTCTGTAGGTCAAAATAAAGCTTATAATAAGAGGAATATAAATGTACATAATCTAGTTGCTGAATAGTTATACGATAAAAATAAAAATAATAATAAACCACTAACGGTTCTCAGAAATTACCTACGATTTAAAGTTCATCAGAATATAACAGCGTTCTGAAATCCTGGAAGACGGAGAGAAGTGCGAGGTTACTTGTTCAACACCACAAAGCTTCTCAACATTCAACATAAAATAATAGTAAATGTAGCCCATATAAAACGTAAAGAAGTGGATGAGTATGTAGTGGCATTGAACCCTGACCGCACAATCTTTGAAGCCGCGCGTGTAATTACTGAAAAGACTTATATTCAACAATTGACATAATAATAATAATAATTTATTCTCAAATAACAGTTTGTACATGAGGCATGCCAGTTTACAGACAAGATCAATTTGATACAAATGACACAATATACATTGTAGTAAATTACATAACTGGGTTGATAATTTATAAGATATGAATGTTGATGGTTTTAATCAGTACCACAGTTGGCGCGCTTCATGAATGTTGCGTTGCGAATGTGCGACTGATGGTCAAGGATAGGTCCATTGAAGGTATGAGCTTCTAGAAATCGCAGCCTTATGTCCCTTTGGGGTATCCAAGGCTTTAAGGATGGTGCAGGATGAAGTCACACGTTCCATATCTCAAGGGGGCTGAAAGAGGGAGCAAGTAAAAGAAAAGACGAGTGGCAGAGTAGCCAATATTCATGAAGGAATGTTTAAGGTATGATTACTTAGTCTAATTTTTTTTTATTAAGGTAATTGTTAAGAAAGAGCATTTTAATAGGTTAAAGAAAATAATTGTTAACAAGGTGTGAGTGGACATACAACTGACAAATGGATGCGATTCGGAAAAGAGCTGAGAGTATAAGATTATGTGTGATTATAAAATAAAATATAGTGCTAGAAACATTATTGTGATATGCAATTGGCTGCCTTCCTTTTATTATCGAAGCTATTAGAGCCCCTTTCGTTTTTTTTGAAGAGTAGGTTAACTATGAAGATCGCTTGAAAATTAATTCCATTCATCCGATGGCATGGCTCAGCCTCGCAGGCGTGTTCATCCTTGTGTAACTTATCCCTTCTATTCATATTAAATATATCGCTCTATCTCCAGCCCAGATATGTTCTCCATCATATATTAGTGATTCTTACGACAGAACGAGTTTGTGTAGACAGTGATATGACTTCCACGTAAGATCTGATAGATTAAGTAGTCACATCATGACGAATATACTATTTTAGGATTAGATCTATTACTAGAGCAGTACTAATAACGAAATAAACTAGAGGTTCTACAAATAATTGAGTTTTATTGTTCTGACACTTAGATGTTCAAGGTCAGCCCTTGACTAATCATCCTAAGTTGTTAAACCCTAAAATTTGTTTCAAATAAGCGTTTTAGTTTCCGCGTTACCTTGAGCCTTCTACCTTGAGTTTCATACGGCTATTTCTGTTTCAACACTTTTCATTTATTCGTTCTGCTACTGGTCACTTTTCAATCATGCTTGAGAAGTCCTTGAAATCCGCTGCCTTCAGGTTTCCAGCCAAAATTAGGAAAACGATACGAAGTAAGACTAAAAATATCAAGTCTAACCTACCTATAGCAAACAACGTGACACACGAACCTTGTGTGTACACATGGCTAAAATGTTCACTAATATTGTTCAAATTAACCTCATCCGACGCAAGTGAGTTTTTGACTTTCTCAAATACAGTCAGACAGAAACAGATTATCAGAGATGGTAATGTTCTTCCAGATAGAACATCGTGTCAGCAAAAAGCAGGTAAAGTTAGCTACAAACAACTTGCATCAAGATCCTAATCACATTGTAATTCCGAAGGTCGTAAACTGAAGTCAGATTGTACGAGAACCTCCAACTTTATAAATATACAGTCATTGTTAAGCTTTCTGTAATTTCTCAAAATTCAGAACCCAGTAGTAAGTAACTATAATGTGAACGTAGTTCTGTCTTCCAAAAACATTAACTTAGATCTGACCCTAAACAATTTTTCAGGTGATGAGTTAGATAGTATAGTTAAAAGTTCCGTCAGTTCAACACATAGTTGGTGCTATTGTGAAACGACAACCGGCCAAAATGATGGTGAAAATTTCGTAACCGACCATGTACAAGATATGAATATATTTGAACATTGTAAGCCACCAAAAGTATTCTCATTAGCATTCAATTTTGCTCAGATCACAAGGGGTTAACACTAACTACAAACCTTGCAAATAAGCATTCTTTCCTGACGTCAGGAAATTATGCGAGTCGATTCCAAGTTGTCCAACTTCACAAGCAAATGAATCCTAAAGAGTAGAAGGAGATATAATGCAAAGCTTCAAAAAGACAAACAGGGATTAACGTAATAATCCAGAACCTGGCTGTTGTCTCAAACTACTGTGTGGAAGATTATGATCCATACTGCTCACAAGGTACAGTTATGTACACGATCGGCAAATGTATTTCTTAATAAATAACTGAAGTGTATAATATGTGAATCTTTGAATGTGATCTTGACCATACCAGTTTTGAAGGAGTACTGCTTAGAGTAAGGATATGCACTCCACATTATGTTAGGGCACGTAATGCAGCACGTTCCTATCGATATCAAGCCACCTTCAGATTTCACGTATTGTGGTCATAGACATCCGATAAAATACGATTTTACATCACTTCATTATCAACTTCTGCTGTTTTTAAGCCTGAAATTGTTGATTAATAGAAAATTTTAGAGAATCGAGTTGTCAAATTTTGTATTTCCATGACGTCATCCTATCATCGAGCTGTAAATATCCCAGAAAATCTGTCTTGGGTTCACTGCTTTTCACAGTCTACACCAAAAGTATATTGCGGTGCTTCAAAACAGGTAAAAGCTACCTTTAAGCCGCTAGCTTGAAAGTCATCTGAATAACTAATATTTGCTATATGCGTAGTACTATTCAATCAACCCACCATGAACTCGATAAGTTAGATAACTGTTTTAAGCTCTGAAGCTTAGAACTCAACACAAAGAAATGCCGCTACTTATGCATCGGGGACACATCTCTTAAAACGAAACTGACAAACCGAGAACGTGCTGCCCAAGCTGAAATAAATAACTGAACTTGGGGCACATTGCTCGCACAGTCTTAACTTCTCCGAATATATCTCCACCAAGACATATAAAACGCGGGAATTGCTAGCCTTACATTCCAACTTGCATTCTTCAGTATACTGAGACTTGAAGGAATACAAATAAATTTCACTTGCAAATTTTTTAAAACTGACTTCAATATTGACTGTCGTTTCCAGTGCCATATTTTAATTCACCACCCATTGTTTTATTTAAAACTATTATAATCTCATACGTTTCCACCCACTTCAATAAACATTCATCCTACATTACACTCTTTTACTTATATCTTGTTCAGAAACCCATACTTTATACTACAGTCATTTAAACCATTTCATAGGGGCCTTACCCACAGTCCATAATTTGTAACAGCCTGGCAAGCTTGTAGAACGGTACTTATAGATATATTACCTTCTGATAGGGTGTGAAACATACAGTATCGTGCGAAATATAATATTTTACCCAAAAATAAACCTTAATGATCCTAACGTCACAAAGAAGGGAGAATAAAGTTGATGACCAGTAAGCATTGATGATGAGAGTGATGACTTCAATCTACTCTTGTTTGTCAAACAGAACACCTTGCTTGTTTCAAGCTCTTTATGATTGAGGACGAGGCAACCAATCAGTGACACTGAGTTTGCTCTCCTACACTCGCTATTCAGACCCATGTTTACAAGTTTTTGGTATGATGTGTTTGTATACTATATCTCATGCTTGGGATTTGCAAATTGAAAGTAATTATTATCCCATTGTATTAGTGCTGCTCATGATTTTTATTCATTTCGATAAGATATTCACTACTGGCCAGCATATTTGTGCGTTCCACTTAATGACTGTAAATCCTTTAATTATTGTACTAATCTTATTGTTCTTACGTTCAGAGCCAGATAGTGTTTAGGGCCAAATTGTCCTTGTTTTGACTATAGTTTTCACTTGGACTATGGAATCACCGGTATCTCATTTCTAGTTCTAGTAGTATGTCCATAGGACAAATTAAATGCTACACCCACTCCACAGAGTTACATACCAAAACACATTGATTTTAATTGTTGTTTTCTCATATTTTACTGCTCTAACCACATATCACTTTAGGAAAAACATCTAGTATGAGCTTCATCTACTAATTTATCATACCCTTTCCGTTTCACTACGAACTGTTAAACACTGTTTAGGGTTTATATCAAAATGTCTTGCTGTTCCTTTGTTTCTCTTTCTTCAGCTTTGAGCTCTCAGTGCACAGCCAAGGAACTTCCTGCGTCTAAAATTAACTTGACCTACGTGTTTTCCAGGGCCCATGCTCTCACCTTATGCCTTTTGTATACACTTTATAACATCTGTAAACTTCTTCAATAGTTGTGTTTTATAAATAATGAGCACGACCAGAATTCTAACACACGAATGCTGCGTCCGGACCTGATATGCGTTTTCCATGTTCGTATCGTGGACGCGATGTCATTTTTGAAAAAGATTATAAAAACTGCACTCAAAATGTAGTGCTAAAACTTAAACCTACATATTAACTCCTTGGGACATTTGCACAAATGTACTGTCTGTTATCTTCACTGATTTCATTCACTTGACAACCGTACTTGGGAAGAATCTCAAACGCAAACCAATATTGAAAATGATAGATCATCTATGTAAACATGGTGTGTATGTGCTCTGACAGAAATATATTATTACATATTGTACTTAGGAACAGTTGCTATTCATTACTGCTGTGTTCTACATTGAAATAGCCGTACTACGTTCCTGAACCCTCTTATTGTTACGTAGAGCATCCAAACACTTTTATAATTGGATATTGCTCGTTCTAATTAAGCTGGTGAACTGGTCATTGTCAGTCAGTCTGCATCTAAAAAGATAGTGAAATGTTAAAAAAAAATTCATATGATCTTAAACACACTGATCCATGGAATTACGGAGCTGCCGCATAACCTATTCCTTTGACCAAATAGAAGAACCAGGAGCCATATAATCACAGTTTCTCAATTCCTAAGGAATGATTTTACATTTCATAATTTTTGTTTAACTTGTTATTTTAAATAAAAGATTATTATGAACAGCACGTAAGTATCCGAAAACTCAAATCTTGTCAGCCGACTACCAAATCTTCCATTGGCTTGTGAACCGGTGAAACACTGTCAAAAAACACCGTCAAAGCTTCGTTTCTAAATCCATTCGTAATTTTCAAATAGAATAGAAGAAGCTTTCGCTTAACGGGCCCCTGTATTTAGTAGCAATGAATCGCCAATGCATTCAGGTAAGAACCTAGATAGGAGAGAAAAACGAAGCACTAAATTATAGTGAGATACTGTCCTTAGTCCTTAAGAGTAGGTCAAATGTTTTGTTAAAAAACTGATAAGAAGTCTCTTGAAACAGCTCAACCGGGAGCAAATTCCAATATTTAACAACTCTTAAGGAGTAGAAAGCGTATCCGCAGTCTGTTCTTCTGTGATGTATCTCTATTGTAGCCTCCCTGAAATTTCCATAAAAATGATGAGATTTTCCTCAAAATAAGGGGATTGGGTATGATACTGACCACAATTAGTGCAGTCCAGTGGCTAGAACATCAGGCGTTGAACATAACCAAGTAATTGTAAACATGCCGATACCAAAATTGTTCCATACAAGCTAGTGATGAAGATATTGGATATTTGTATCACCTCACCTTGAACTCCGAAGGTCAAGAGCCCCGGTGTATTTTAACTTCCGTGAGTTGCAGGTAACGTTAGCAGCACGGTAAGATAGAAGCGACATTTGGTTTTGGATTACTGACTAATTGTGTCAATACATTTAATTTGGCAATTGAAGTTAGTCAAAAGTTAATTGAGCTTAGAATATACACGTATTTCATCGGGAGGTTTATTTCAATGGTAATATCAGCCAACTGATTGAGTTACTCATTACATATCCGTGACTTTTTAACGTTAGATTTCTGTTCATCCTGACCCTGAATTATTTGTGAAGATGGTTCATTTTTACCTCACCCTAGCCTAGATAATCCAATAAACTGAGCGCCAAGACTGCAAGAAACGCCCTTATTCTAAAATTTAAGTCCAATTACCTTACCATCTTATTCCTGTTTAATTGCCCCTGTTACCCCTTATGCAGGAGGACGAGCCTCCCATCAGCATTCTCTTTGGTAATCCTTACAAAATGTTTCTATTTGGGTGAGACTAAAATTATGGACGACCTTTGAGCGACGCTAAAAAGGCTTGAGAATGTACACATACAAACTACGGTTGAATGAGGGTTATAAACCAGTGCGACGAATTAGGATTAATATTAACAGTTAATAGTTAGGGTTAAGAATTAGATTTAGGGTTTTGATCACGAACTGACATTAGCTATAATGCCAAAACTATTTGGCCGAATGAATTGATTTCGGATCGAAATTCAAGATGTTATCTCAAATCTGATTGGTTCGTCCATAAATTATAGTCTTGCCGTTTCCCGATCCTATCGGGCTCCCGTCAATATATTGCAATGGACTGACTGGCAATTAAGCCCTTAAAACATTCCCCATTCAGTTTGGCCTTCATAGTCGTCAGAATAAGTTTGATTTCGTAGTTGTGAAGCAGCAAAGTTAGTAGATGTTAAACAAATCTTTTTCTTTTCGTAAGTTTGATCAACTGCTACCCATAAAAAAAGTTTGATATTGATGGAGTTTTGTTTTCTGAGCAGCTCAGAGATCCAAACTCCATCAAAATCATCCACCTGAGCTGCAAATCTCTACCATCTTAAAGTGTGATACCTCAAATAATTAAAGCACTCCACGCTTTTATTTTAATTTCTATCTTTAAGATGTATTTACAAGAAGAAATAATTGAACATCAATATTCTACAGTTGGTATTGGTAAACTGCATCAGTTTATTCCATCTAACTGGAATCTGTTTATCAGATATCGAATACATAAAATTAGTATTGACCTAATTCATAATCTCGAGTAAAGATGATTACAACTATCCAATCGCACATTGTCTAGTGTGACGTCTGCATAAAGGTGAAGAATAGTTTCAGTTCACCTCGATTATATTAGCTTGGGATGGACATGATAATATACTGCTAGTTATTGTAAATTTTTCTCATATTTTTACATCAGTTGTTATTATGCACCATATACTATCTATCTCAGTGTCAGTCAACATTCATGTTAAGTTTGTCGAATATGCTCGTCAGCCAAAGTTAGGAGACCACATTACTACACTACTATAAATACCAAGATAGTGGTAGTATCAGGGCAAGCAAAAAGAACATAGCATGATTCGAGACTGAATGGGTTCGTAGAACAAAAGCTATCAACCTAGGATCTAAGGGAAGACTAAGAGTGAATTCATTTACACTATTTCATCTGATTCTGAACCATATGGCTCAGATGATATATATCATCCAACTTCTCTAACCGTTGGTCGAGGTAATCATATGAACCCCAACCATTCAATATACACCTACTGACATGGCTCAGTCTATCAGCTTATGATTCCATGGCCTGATGCATTGTTCTAGCTTGGCCACCCGTAATTTTCTCCCTACTTATTCCTACACTAGTCAACATCACGCACCAAGGTATTCCATTTTTCTAACTACCTTAGTCTATGAAGACAACCTTCCCAAACGACCTATCATCTTTGTCTAGTACTATTCACCTAGACTTAACATCCCTTACAGGACAGAATTGATTGACATACTTGCTTTGTTATTGGCAAACGAACACCACACCTACATCACAAGTGACTCAAATTGGCAAAACCAGACTTATTTTTTGAATCCATCCCAAGATTTTGTCGAACACTATGCATCTATACCTTTGTGTTTCGTTTTCTTCAAATACATTATTAAATACTAATGACAATTTTTCGCTGCTAAACAATAATCAATAAAGCGCATTCTTGTTGTACATATTTGCCCTATCTTTGTATGTTTTAGCATTCTTTTCCGCAACAATGAGGCTTAGACTTGTACGAAGTTTGTACATTATTTTGTTATGCACTGTTTTTACACTCTACGTTATAATGCAATATTATGGCGAATCAAGAGAGAAAAATCTGTTGACGCTAAAAAATACATTAAAAGATTTCCGTGAAAAACCACAAGATGTACTGTCAATGCCTTGGCTCGCCGATATGCCAGCTGGTCAACAATGGTTAGTCATATTTACTTATTTATTGTGTTTAGTGATGAAGATTTGAAACTTTTGTGTGCATTTGCTGTTATCAGTATCTATAGAGTAGATGGTTTAATTATGTAGCTTTCGTTGCCTTTCTATAAAAGATCGTCAGCACCTACTTTATGTAAGAGGACTTTTTATTTATTAAATTAGTTCATCCTGACCTTATTTGTGGTTAATTTTCTTCGTTGGTTATATTTTTATTGACTTCCTTTTTTAATTGGATTTTGACCACATAATCAACAATGGGCTCTAACAGGATAATTCAGAATAGTAATGAAAGCCTCGAAGTTAAACCCTCTAGCTAAGAGAACTCTAGGTTGTGTATAGTATCAAATAAACTAAACGGAATACCTGGTATATTTATGAATGTTAGTGCTATAACTTGTGGCCTGTGTACCCTGTTAACATATAACATATAATACCGCCAGTTAGAGAACGGTCTGGCGTACTTATCTGTCCTGTATCCTGCCTAGCCCAGCCAGTTAAGTCCAGAACACAAATTTCAGCTTCTGCAATATGAATTATTTATTTCAAACATACTGGGTTTATATACCAACCAAACAGGCTACATCGTATCATAAAATATGAAACAACATTTGTACAAGAATTAGCCAAATGTGGCTATGAATGAAGGAGGTAGTAATTAATAGACGGCATAATCCAAGGTCATAGGTCAAAATAAAGCTCATAATAAGAGGGACACGAATATGAATAGGTTAGTTACATAACAACTATACGATAAAAATATGCATAAAAATATCCATAAATGGATCCCAAAAGTCACTATTCATTATGCTTATCGGGACATAACAGTTAGTTAGTAGCTACGGCGTACTAACATAATGTTTATTTAAAACAGATTTTTGAAATCTTGTGACTAAATACCCAGTACACAGACCTGTACTTGGTGAATACGGGTTGTAATTAACATCAATTGGAAAGGCTTACTTACTTTAGCCCATTATCCCTCTTCAGTTATAGGCTGCCGACCAGGGATCTCCAAACAAACTTTTTTTGTACTTTCTTTTGAGTTGTTGCCAAATGCTATTCATGATCTTGAGTCCCACCTCTAATTCCCAGTGCCATGTGTTCTTTGGTCTTCCTTATTTCTCTTTGCCTCGAAGATCACAAGTTAAAGCTTTGTTTATAATGGAATTTGATGCGTCCCGCAATGTGTATTCTTTCCATCTTCAGCGTCTTTTCCTAATTTCCTTACCAACTGATAGCTAGTTTTCTTGTTCTGTGAAGAGGTGGTTTACACCGAGTCACGAAACGTCAGAAAATTTAATTTTACTACTCATGGGGATATGACAAATATATTATTTTTATTGATAGCTAGTTTGCTATCTGTCACAACCGATTATTGCTGATGGTTTCTAGCCAACAAATTTGGAGTGTCTTTTTTAGAGAGCTGTTTGTCAATACCTGTACTTTTCTGGTAATAATTGTAATATTTCTTCAAGTTTCACCTGCGTGCAAGAGAACTGCTTCAACGTTTTTATTGAAAATTCTGAATTCGGTGTTGTGTGATAGTTGTTTAGAGTTTCAGATATTCTTCAGTTGTAGGAATGCTCCCCTTGCTTTGTCGACTCGTGCCTTTACATCTGCATCAGTTCGTCTTCATGTACTACATTGTTTGCTATTGTTATACACCATCAATACATAATAAAATATTAAGATCGAGGTTTTTGATCTCTATTGTACCTCAAAGTGTTACAGACTAATCTGGAAAATCTTCGTACTAGATTCCGCGTTCTTATCAAACTGTTGGATATCACGGGTTCGGAGCCTATAGGAGACATTATTTTCCTCAACGTTATAGGTGTGTCTTGCCTACAAGTGTTAACTAGGGCGAAAGCGAAATCCCAGTGTTTCTTGTCAATTTATTTATTTAAACATAAACATTGGTATAAGGAGGCACCAAATAGATATGCGCCACATATATCATTCGACTTGTGGGAGGGCCGTGATACTGCCCGGGTGCCTAAACCGAAGCAGGCGGTTTTCTTAGGGGGTCGCACTCAGAGCCTTTGACCGAAAGGTCTGATCCATAAGGCAGTGAGGCAACGTCAGGAGATGCAGTCCCGAAATTTGGTTCATACGTCATTTGTTCCTTCAGGATACTGGAGCCCATGTGCAACATTGGTTTAGAATCGCGGTTTTCCAACTCCCCTAAATGGATCCTCCACATCCACCATCCTGGTTAAACTGCCGGACATTCGCTTTTCGTCCTCTCAATTTCGTAAACAACAGATCCGCCATGAGAAGTCAGTGAGTAGGATTTCCCTGGCAGTGGCTGTATATACGTGGCCATGTGAGAGCATTTGGAAAGTAAGAGCTAACTCTCCCTACCCTTGACCGTATCAGGGCATTTAGTGGGCTTGGATACGTGTTACTAATATCATCCCAGTAACTCCCACATGTCACATTATTTGGTGAAGCTGGAACTGACGGGAAAAGAAGAATAGCTGGTCATTTCATAACGTGGTTTGAAAGTTGTATATGACTAGCATGTCGGATCATTACAACTCCGCCATTATGGTCTGAAAGATGATACTATTCGATGGCTTAAAACATCCTGTGGTTCCAAAATCAAGTTGGTAATGACCCTACCGCATTTTTCCTTCACATTTTTGATAAAAGTGAAAATATTCTTAACTGAAAGAACTTTACATTTCTTCCTGTAACTGAACTGTTTCTCCTACTATCAGCCGTTCTCGTTCACTTATTGTTTATAATTTTTTAATTGTGCTCCGTCCTCCCTTTATTTTTTTTCGATATCATATTTTTATTTGTATGACGCATAGGTGTTTTAGTACCCAGTTTTATCAGAATTTTGTGTGTACTTAATGAAATAAATAACTTCTAATGAATTCAACTGGCTTCTTGACCGTCGCTGCTACCTTGACGTGGTGGTCAGGCTTGCCTATCGTGATAAATCAGTCGAGTTATACTGGCTGGAACAATCGTTCCTCAAGGTCCTACCATGCCAGGTTGAAGGGTGGTAAGACTAAAAGCTGCAAACCCAAGGTCCAAGAGCGAAGTCGTACTGCTGACTGTACAGAGGTTTGACGACGGTAAGGTGTTTCCATCAGACAACCAGCGTGATAGCGATGCTGCCTTCCCACAAGGAGGTCTGGGGTTAGAAAAGTTCGACCCTGGAAATGCACACCTCGTCTTATCCAATGGATATCCGTCTCCGACGGTATGGTCTCAAGAAGTACGGAGCTAACACAAAAATCACTCTCAAAAAGATCCACTTTTAACCCAATTTCTTTTTCAAGTACCTCCAGAAGTACCCTTCCATAGTTGGGCAACCGGGAAGTGATAACCACCCTCATACTTCCAACAAAACTCAATTCAACTGCGTTAGAAGCTTGTCAATTACTGTTGGCTGTGCTACAAAAATTGACTATACGTGACAGATATGTAAAAATGATGGTTTACTGGGTAGATATAACCAAATTCTAAGTATCAAAGTAGAAATTTGATAGCCATTCTTGATACCTAACCCCTGTTTAGTATGAATGTAGCCTGAAGATAGACATTGTAACTTTCGACTGAGTACATGAATTTGTAATTATTTACTGAGCTGTAGAAACTTTTTAAAAATTATTTATTCTTACAAGAAGGAAACTCATTTTCAACGTCATCACTGTTGAATAAATAATTGTGATAATGTCGGCTAATAAGTATCATATTGAATGGTTGAATGATTTCACAACCACGCCCCATAGTTTCAGTAGAATGGTTATTGGAAGATAAAATAGGACACTAACTAATTGGTGCATATTAAGTTTAACATGAACTCATTAAAGCTGTCATCGAAAAATTCATCTTAAAGTGATTCAAATTCACTAAAAACTTTACTGTACACGGTCTGTTAAACGAATATGAATGTTAATTTGTAAAAATCTAGGCCCCCAAATGCCCTGGTACTGCCGAGAGTAGGGAGAGTTAGCTCTCACTTTCCAAATGCTCTCACATGGCCACGTATATACAGCCACTGCCAGGGAAGTCCTACTCACTGACTTCTCATGGTGGATCTGTTGTTTACGAAATTGAGAGGACGAAAAGCAAATGTCTGGCGGTTTAACCGGGATGGTGAATGTGGAGGATCCACCTAGGCGAATTGAAAAACCCAAGATCCTGAAGGAAAAAATGGCGTACGAACCTATTGTTTCTCACCGGCTACCATGGGACTGCATCTCCCAACGTTAACCTACTGTCTTGTGGACTAAATCACTAGGTAAATGACCCCTAAGGGAACCACCTTCGGTCAGAGCATCCGAGCAATATCACGGCCCATATAAATCAAATGACTTGTGTGGCGCATATGTATTCGGTGCCCCTTCGTAACAATATTTGTGTTCAAATAAATAATATAATAATATACATGCAATGCATTATCATTGATTTTTATATGGTTTCTGAGTAAGAACCCGAAGCTTGATGAAATGTGACCATAATCAAATAGAACGGATTGTATTAGCTAGACCTTGTCTGTCAAGTCTTATTTCTTGAATACAAAATGTTCGTGCACAGTCGATATTAGGATGATATGGTGATGATAGAACGTGAAACGTGTCGAATTACCACTTATTTCCCACATAAAGTTTTTGTAACGCTTATATATTTACTCGTTATTATTTGAAATTACTTTTGGCTTAAAAAACAAAATCATGCGTCTCCCTTTCTTTTCGTTAATGTTAATTAATGAAATAAAGGTCTACTGATAAGCCAAGACCGGGTTCTCGAGATATTCCTTCCCAATTACCTACCAATAAATTGAAGGCAACAGTTGATTCTGGCAAGAGTAAACATCCAAACATTGAAACATTTCAAGCTCCAGTATGTCCGAAAATTGACAATAATTATTCAGTAAATACAACATATCAAGTGAGATAATTCTGAGTAATCATTTCATATACTTGTTTTAGAGTTTGTTTCATTATTGATCGTGTTTTTAAAATCATTTGTAAGACCTGTTGATAGTTTGTACTTTGTGCTTTTTGATTTACATGGTGCACATGCTGGAACAACAGCACCTAACCTTAGACATTATCGTGACTAACATCGAAGATGATCAGTAGAAAGTTTAAAGAGGTTGGACCATTTCATTGCATCAACCTATAAAGTCGTGATTGTTGGTATTAGCTTTGTTAAGATGTCCAGATTACGTTCTTGGATGTTGGCTGTTTCATACTGCCTTTCCAGGAATCTTTCATTTCCATAATGTGTGTAGACTAAAAGCGAAACAAATCACGAGCTGTTTTTAATTTAACTAAATCAACCTATAACTACTTCCTTTAGCTGACAAAAACCTCATAGCTACTGTATGCATACACGTATATCGATCATTGTACTTCAAAACATCGTGTAATTAACCTTTTTTCACTTTTTACTGTTCATGGAATGCCAATTTTACCTAGTTTGTTTCATTGAGTTATTTACTAAAATATCTGGCAATTTTCATGTAGAGTCTTCATTAACATCCTTCTAGTCTTGAACGTATTCATTAAAAATTTGTTAAATATATTTTTTCTTATCACTTTACAAACTGTTACTATACTATATGGTTTCAACCAACAATACTGTCAGTTAGTCAGTCATGTAGTATTTTAAAAATGTAGTAATATTTTAATTATGTTTCTTTTGATCACAGTGTTATGTAGAAAGTGAATGCTATCAGCTAGGTATAATATTGTTTATTAAGCTATGGGTTTAATGTTGTTTGTGATTTTGTATAATTAAGATGTAGTCGTCTGCATAATCAATAAATCGCCAACAATATAACACTTAGCATCAGTTTGTAACGGTTCCAGTCGTCATAACTGATATTAGCATAGTGAGAGAGGAAATCGATAAATTGAAAAGCTAAGTGAATGAATCGGTTACCTTCAAATTTAGTGGACGTTTGAACATATGAAATATAGCCTAAAAATAAGTTTTTAAAATGTAGAGTTCAATACAACACTTACCTCAAGATTTAGAGAAGAATGAAGAATTAATACTACTGTACCACATCACCAGCTCCTCGAACCACTGATTTTGAGGGTCATCCGACCAGATAGTCTTCTTCCGATATGACACATTAACAATTAATAACTTCATGTACCCGTTCCGTATCATGAATTGTCTAGCTGTGGCTTTATTATAACCTGGTTCTATGTTAGGTAGCATTAGATTTCAAGGTAGATGGTAACTAGTTATGTGTTAAGCATGTCTTAACCATCTTATTCGATACAGATTTGTAGCTTTGTTAGTCGAAATAGTTCTTTTTTTGGATAGTACTCTAGTTCTCACCTCTTCATTGTTCGCTGTACGGTTACACTATATATGAGTAATTAGTCAAAGAAACATGTGATCGAGTCCTTAAAGCGTAAGTATATTTCTCACATTCGTAAAGTAAATGGATTAATTCAAAGGAAACTGCTATGCCACATACCCGCTGTTTAATTTTCAGACTGAGATATTGCCTGTACTATAGTTGGACAGGTTTGTCAAAGACAGGGGACTACAAGTACCAAGAACACAGTATCGTTTAACTACAATAAAAAAAAACCTAGTCAAAGTATTTTTTTCCAGTAGTAATATTACGCAATTTCTCTTAAGACGAAGTTAATATCTGTTGTCTTCGTTCTATTTTGAGATGAATAATATTTATAACCAGTTGGCATTTGATGATCAACCCGGTGGTGTTTGGACTCAAGGTTTTCCGATTGAATATAAAATGGATCAGTGGAAGGATCAACCATTAGAAGTTTTTATTGTACCGTTTTCACATCACGATCCAGGTACTTCCAAGAATTTTTTCTGTGATAATGAATTCTTTCGTTACAATATTGAGTTTATTTGTGAGCAGTTATAGTCGAGCAGTTACGATTATAAGATTACATTTTGTTTTTAACTGACTAATTAAGAACATATACACCGTATGTATGTAATACAATTACTGTCTAATTGGTCTCTGAATTCTCTGTACTGTTTGTATCATTGTTTACTTTACTAATAATCAACTCAAGAAAGAAATTAAGACAATCCATCGAGAAAACTTTTCGCTGATGTTATTTATTCAAGCCGTTTTATTATAGTGACTGGTCATGCTCTAGTGCTCTCTCATTTGTGACTCTTACCTGTCCAGATGTAAGTCTAATACGATCAATAGTTCGATTCTGAAACACTTACTCAGATTTAATTATGTAGCCTGTCCAAACCATGTGAATCAAAAGGAATAAATACCGAAAATCTATACTTAGCAAAATCGTCGACAAATCATCATTCTAAACCGGATCTATACGTTTCAAAATGGCGTGTTCAAACTTTCATTTTAACTTAGTAATAGTCATCATTCCCTTCTCAATTTAGAAGTTATTACCTCTTATTATTAAATCATTCTACATTTTCTCGGTAATTTTCTAGTGAACAGTCATCTTACATACAATAATCTGTTTCTAACTTTACCATTTTACATTATCATTTGGTCCATTACGTAATTTTTTTGCTGATACTTTCTATCATAATATCTATTTGTTATATTGTATACTATATGGATACTTAATCAATCTATATATGTAATTATACAACCCTAATGAATAAAATTGCTGTAAAGAAAATCTTGTTTGTATTTCAAAGAAAATACTGTCATAGAGTTCTGATACGCTGAATGAATCCAGATATATCAATTACCTGTACCCACATCCTGGTTTAGGGTCTCTAGAGTAGATGGGAGATATTGATGGAGCCACGCTATTGATTAAAGTCGTTTATACAATTCGCCAAGGTTTGTATCATTGTTCTAAGCAATATATTTATATCAATGGGTTGCACACATCTTAATTCAGCTGTTCTTAGTTTGTTCACTTACGTACGAAATCGGGCTCGAGGACAGGAATGCTTGAATATCAATATCTGGTCAAACAACCTCGGAATATAGCAAACTCACATCTTAAAACACATGATAATTAATTCTTATCATTAACCATTTCTTATTTCTATCCATATACATAATCTTCCTCTATTTGACATATTCTAAAGTTGTTTTCTTTCACGTTTACACTATTTTCTTTTTTAGGTTGGGTTAAAACTTTTGAAAGATACTTCGTCACTGAAACAAAGCCTATTTTAGATGCTACGTTAACGACATTAAGTGAAAGGGAAGAATCTAGGTTTGTCTATTCTGAAGTGTCGTATTTAGATTCATGGGTAAATACTTTATCAGAGGAACAAAAACAAGCTTTCAAAAAGTGAGTAATTTATTTGTGAATGATTATATATATATATATATATATATATATATATATATATATATATATATATATATATATATATATATATATATATATAACTTCAGATCACTATCTGGTGGTTGCCAAAATGAATCTGAAGCTAAATAAGCAATGGACAACTGGGGAAACAGCATTACAAAGGTTCAATACTGCCTTCCTTCGAGATACTGACAAACTCAACGAATTCAAGGTAGATCTCAACAACACATTTCAAACCTTACACGATCTACTGAAAGAAAAAGAAACTACTATGGAGGACGATTGGAAAAGGATCACAGAAGCACTAACTTCAACGTGTCAGGAGGTTCTGGACCTCATGAAGCATAATCACAAGGAATGGATCTATATATAAACCCTTCACAAGATTCAAGAAAGGAAGAACAAGAAGACAGCAATTAATAACAGCCGAATAAGAACAGAGAAAATCAAGGCACAAGCTGAATACACAGAAGTAAACAAGCAAACTAAGAGAAACAGATATAGAAGTAACTACAAACATGCTCCACGTTCTTTTCAGGAAGATTTGGGCGGAAGAACAAGTGCCGATGAACTGTAAAGAAGGACACTTCATCAAGATACGAAGAAAGGAGATCTGAGCAAACGTGATAACTATAGACGAATCACACTACTATCATTACCAGGAAAGTTTTTCAACAGAATGTTTTTGAACTGCATGAATGATTCAGTAAACGCCCAACTTCAAGATCAATAGTTCGGTTTCCGTAAGGATCGGTCGTGCACGGACCAAATCACAACACTACTGATAATTGTTGGGCAATCAGTTGAAAATATCCTATTATTCAAAAAAGGTTTCATATGTTTTTCTTTTACAAAATCTTATAGTCTTTATACGCTATCTCTGTATATAATTCCATCGCCTTGTATTACCAATTCTGATTGATTCACAATTACTATTTTGTTAACAATGTGTTTATTCACTTCATAGATTGTTGCTCAATGGACATTGGGAAATTGTTTCAGGTGGCTGGGTTATGCCAGATGAAGCAGTTACGCATTATTATCCGATTATTGATCAATTTATTGAAGGTCACCATTGGTTATTAGAACATTTTGGTTAGTTTTTTTTTCTCAAGAAATTGCCAAATTAAAGTTGTTTGTTAATACTGGAATATTTATTATGTGTATGTATAACTAATCACTGCCTACTTACCTTAATTAGTGGTTTCAATTGGTAAGTTGAGCTAAATCTATAACTGGTAAAACAAAAACTCAAGCATCGGTCCCAACAATTATCGTGATCAGTAGTTGAAGACATTAGATGGCATTTGTTTAGAATTCGTTGCAGTGGCGCAGATGCCTTCTTTTACTACCTTCCTTATGATTTTAAGTTCCAGTATTCTGTCATGTATACCTGTTTGTTCCTTTTTTTCGAAATGTTTTCTCAATGTTTAATCTTTCTCATAATTATTGGTACTCCATTATTGTGACTCTGTTTTTACTCATCTTGTTAATCTTATCTCGTTTTGTTAATATTTGGGGAATTGGGCCAACTTATATTCGTGCCAGGATCTACGTTGATTATGTCTGACTAAAGTTTTTTTTAAATATGTTGCAAAAGTTGTGATTAAAATAGGTGAAATGTGGTTAGCAGCAGAATCCAAGACGTTGGTTTCGTTTTATTTGGGACTCATCATCAGGATGTACTCACATCCCAGAGTTTCTCTCCTAGATTCCACTACTGTTAACCATATTCCATCTATTCTATAATGAGTGTATCGAGACAATCCGCATAGTATTCACATATGTCAAATTTCAGTTAAAATATAAACAATAGGATCACTCAAACCATTTCAAATTGTACTAGTTATTATTAGTTTAGTAAAGAAATAATTTACATTTATAAAGTAATGTAATATGTATGCGTTAAGTAGTTAAATCTTAGATATTGTACTAACTAGTGTAAATGTTGATAAATACTTCTAAATAAGTACAATAGTAGTAAATGGTGTTTGCTCTTCTTTTTCAATTAAGAGTTAAAAGTTAAAACATTCCATTACAATGTGTTTCTTTTATATTAAAAATCAATTATCTGTATATGTGAATACTAAAAGCTAATAAATTAAAAAAAAAAGTATTTTTAATGGTTAATACTAACTATATACTACTATTTATGAAGTGAAACCAACTATTTTTTTTATTATTAACAATAACTTAAATTAATATAGAGACTAGGGTAAATAATGTAGAGTTTAAAACATTCGTTTTATTTAATTTAATCTATTATAAAGGGGTAGATTATTGTTTAAGGCTTTCAACTTCCGGCTACAGCCCCCGAATGTCTTGGTAAGGTCAAGGGTGGGGAGAGTTAGCTCTCTCTCTCTCTCTCTCTCGAAATGCTCTCACACAGTCACTTGTATAAAGCCATTGCCAGGCAAGTCCTACTCACTGACTTCTCATGGCGGATCTGTTGTTTACGAAATTGAGAGGACGAAAAGCGAATGTCCGTCGCTTTAACTGGGTTGGTGGATGTGGAGGATCCATCTAGGGGAGTTGGAAAACCGTGCTTGTAAACCAATGTTGCACCTGGGCTCCAGTATCCTGAAGGAACAAATAGCATATGAACCAATCATTGGTCGCCGGCTACCATGGGATTATATTCTCCTGACGTTGCTCTACTGCCTTGTGGATCATACCTTTAGGCCGAAGGCTCGGGATGTGGCCCCCTAAGAAAACCACCTGGTTTTATCTGGACACCCTGGCAGTATCACATCCCACACACAAAGCGAGTGACTTGTGTGATGCATATGTATTCGGTGCGCCTTTTTACCAATATTTATGTATTCAAATAAGTAATAAATAAATAAAATCATGTACAAAATATTGATGCTTTTATTGTCCTTCCTCTTTATTTCAACTACCAGACTATCGACCAAATGTCACATGGTCTATTGATCCATTTGGACAGAGTTCAACAATGCCATATATAGCGAAAAAACTTGGTTTTTCTCAAATGATTATTAATCGTGTACATTATGAAGTCAAAAAATATCTTGCTAGTCGTAAAGCCTTGGAATTTATGTGGCATCAACCATGGGGTAAGCGAGAAAAAAGCCTTTTCAATTATCTTTTACTTCAGATATTATTGTCGCTATTTCAAAACTCTTTCAGTTATGTTTAGTGTCAGGTTGTTTCCGTCAGGATATAGACGGTGATATTGCATCGGATATCATTCAGTTGATTAACATTTTCGAAACGTGTCTTTTTCGTTTCTGATCCTTGATAATATTTGACTCAAAAGCTTGCAACATAAACTGGTAAGGGTTTCAGTTTTAAAACACCTAAAAATAATACCCTTTAGCATTGCAACTTAAGGGAAAACAAATTAAGGTTGATCACATGGTCTTTTTTGTGAGTTGTTTTAACTCCGTACATTTAATGCAACTGCGAAAGTCTACTGGGTTAGTTCAAGTGTGGTAATTTCACGACCAACATTTTCTAACCCTCTCCTTCCGTTGTATGAAGACAGCGTTGCTGGAGATGTTGGTTGTTTGAGAGGTACACCTTAATGCCATCACAACTATGCTACTTAGCTCCTGGAGATTAAGTTGCTGTTTTTAACCAAACCCCTCTTCAACCAATCTACCTGTCATAATAAGACCCAATAGAATGAGACGTCCAGTTAATTCAACTCGATTTATTCATCCTGATACACAAGTTCGACTATCAAGGTATCAGCTACAGTCGAATTTACTTAGCTATGTTATTATTATTACTACTACTACCACCAGAAATTTAGCCTAGATTTAATGTGTACTGTTCTAAACAAGTTTATTGTCATTATAATCGATATAAGAAAACAATAAATTACACTAGAAAACGAAAAATCTATTTCTATCTATTCTTTTTAATAAATGAACTGCTCATGATATATTCACAACTGAGTGTAAAATTCACAAGTAATTTTTATCACGCTATTGTCTCATATTAATGATTGGTTTTTATTTTACAGATACTGCCGGTTCCCACTCTATCTTGGCGCATATGTTTCCATTCTTTTCATATGATGTTCCTCATACATGTGGTCCAGAGCCTGCAGTATGCTGTCAGTTTGATTTTATTCGAATGGAAAGGTACGGTTGCCCATGGAAAAAATCACCGGTCCTCATAGATGATTCAAATGTTGCTGCTCGGTGAGTAAATGCTCACAAGTACTTGCTTTTGTGTAATATTTTATGGTGTCATATTCGCTGTAGAGCCTAATAGATACGTACAGCAGTCCAAGTTATTACGGTATATCAACACATTAAATTGGTACATAAGTACATTTTTGATACATGACTGAATAGCACATAACGATTATCATAGGGTGGTGTGTAGAGATTAGTGGATTCTTTTAATTTTACATCACCGACAACTAATAAAAGCCAGGAAGCACTGAATAGCCATCTCTTCCTGATATGCGACACCTCAGTAATAGATATCTATGACTACAAAGAGGGTTGGACCTAAGACTTTCAGACCTCACAGTGAGCGCTTAATTTTTAAACCAGTGAGTTGGCACCATTGGGCTTACTTAACTCTGTTGTTATAATGTAGCGTTTATTTTATTTAGAACATTTAGTCACTTTGACACAGATAATACAATGAGAAAACGAAGTTTATCGGAACTACTGTAATGTATTAACGTAGTACATTCTGAATAGCAGTATAATCACATATTTACTTATTAAGACATCTATATATGTAAAAGGAAAAGCCAAACTAAGCGGTTTGGAAGGCAAAGGTGATTATGACAAAAGAACAACACAAATTACACCACTCTGGTTCAATATCATGAGAGTAGATTCAGGGTGAGATTAAAATTATTTTTTAACACATCAATGGCGTTTGTGTGGCTAATAATTCAATAAGTCTTAGTGTTCATTCCTGATTGCAACATCAATAAAGCTGGTTTAATAACTACATGTCCTGTTTCAACTTACCATTTAATGATGGGGAGATGTTTGTTTATCCTACACTTTTACCAAACCCTCGGAATTCATTTGTTTTTGTAACCATTTTAAGTATGTACTCAGCTACCTTTTACATACAGATCACAATATTGTTCTACCTACATATGTTCAACTTGTCTATTCATATCTTCACAATATTCGTTTTTTTTTACAAATTGTCAAATTTACAGAGCTGATATGTTAGCTGACCAGTACAGGAAAAAGGCTACATTGTACAATAATAGTGGTCTAGTTTTAATCCCATTAGGTGATGATTTTCGTTATCAGTCAACACATGAATGGAATTTTCAGTTGGATAATTATAATAAATTAATTCAACATATCAATTCAAATCCTAGCTATAGGATGAAAGTAAGCTTTCTGCATGAACTACTTCTTAAGATAATTTGTATTATGTATACATATATACATATATACTACTTAATAGCACAGATTAATAGTAGTTTGAAATTAAATCGATTAATCATGTTTCAATGGTATTTGATCTGTCTAGTCGTGTTTTTTTTAAATTTAAATTTACCTCTAGTCCAATGATGATTAAATTTATTGTTGTAAGTAAAGTAAGCAATATTCTATCACTTAAATATCGCTGAATTGACTAGAGATTCTCCACCTATTCGGATAATGTCGATGGTGTTTCAAGTTTATATTATTCATCTTGAAAATAGTTGAAATTATAAACCAATTTCAATCAGACTACGGATCACCAAACAACTATTTCATTTTAGTAATAAATCTACTAGTCAGTGCTTATCTACAATTCATTCGTTAGTCCCGTGGTAATCACATTATTTTTGTTAACCTACTCCGTTGATATTAAACAGTTCTCACTGACACAACATCTGTCAACTCTCCATATTGTTTGATTACTGTCCTTTACCGTTGTTATGGTACTGCAACATGACTCTATAATAAAGTCAGAGGTACTAAGCATCAACCCAAGAATGAAGTCTTACAACTCTCTTGGGAGCGGCGTAGGTGATGAAAAGCTATCAAGAGTTAGACTATGGATTGATTCACTATGATAATTGTTTAGTCTAACATTTGATTGTATTTCGACAATCTCAGTTATTCATAATTTCACTATGTTATGCTATTATATTCTGATAATTTTTCGTTTATTTATATTCGTCCAGTTATGACAATTGTTTAGTACAAAGTTTGTTATAATTATTTAAATGTATTACATAATCACTACCTATAGTGCTACTACTACCAGTAGTGCTTTTCCATTAAATACATTCATCGTAGATTAGGCTTTGTTTTCTTAATAGTTGAGTGCTGGGTCTGCTCTTTTTGTTCAATTTACTTCGATCTCAACTAGTATTAAATCCAATTTTACAATAAAATGGATGTGTATATATGCGTATGGATTTGTTACACACGAATCTAAATACACATTGAGTGAATAACCCAGTTTGATATTTGTGAATTACTAAATCATATTAAAAGATTCCTTGTCATTTTGAGACCATAGAGTGAACAGTGTTAAGGTTAGATGCAGAGTACTAGACATAGACGGTAAATAGTTTGATAAGATGATTAGTGTTCGTTGATTGTGAAATGCAATAGGTCTTGGTTATGTGGACACTCCATGCTTTCCGGCATATGTGTGGTCTAAAAGGAAGCTAGGTTCGATCAAACCAAGACATACTATCACTTAATGAAGTCACTGACTATTAGATTAACTCTTGATAAATGTGTACAGACTAGCTAGTTGGAGTTCATGATATTATCGTAACCAAACCATTTGGATGGCACAAATGTATTCACTCGTTTTTTTCTTTAGATTTCAATTCTAAGATTATCTAACACTTAATTCCACGAATTCATTGTTTCTTATCGAATCATATCATTACTACGTTTACCATTCTGGTATTTATCTTGGTAATTTCATCTAACTGCATTGTTTCATAGTGAAAACTTGAACTGATGAACATATGTACCATGTTGGACGTCTTTCTTTTTAACTAACTGATTAACCGAATTTCAGCATATAAATTGGTAGTAGAAGTTTACTTCTTGTTATAATAATGATTTCGAAACAGATTCTCAGTGTGTTGTTTCTGTTTTCAATACTTTCTTTTGTAACTAACCTGTTTACATTTGTTATCTTCAATTTTCCCTATGAATAGATACGTTTCTCTACATTATCCAATTATTTTCATGCATTAAATGAACGAGTAAACAAAATGAACTTAGCACTTTCTGCATCATTTCCATCATTATCTGGGGATTTCTTTACTTATGCAGACCGACAACATGACTATTGGAGTGGATATTACAATTCATATCCTTATGAAAAATTTTTATCACGTGTATTAGAATCTGAGTTGAGGTATGTTATTATTTTTTGAGCTAACAGCTCAATGACTTATTTTGTGTGTTCTGATTGAATGTGATAGTTCAACTGTTTCATTAAGAATCATATATCAATAATAACGATCTATAAATTTAGAGTGAGAACAGGAAAAGAAATGCAAAATATGAAATAGTCTATTATATATATATGTAGCTCCTTAAAGTTACGTCTGTTTACACTCACTAGCAAATCATGATTTACTATGAGTGAACATGTCAACTTATTTGCAAGTTTGGATCTTGCCCCATTTTATATTCAAGGTACACCTAGCTGTTGAACAAAAAATATATCGATCAAAGTTTTTCTTAACATCAAAATACACTTGATTATGTAACTATCGTGAATTGTTATTAACACTGAATCTTATCTATCTCAAGCAACAATGATGTATTGAATAACTTAAATATTAACACTTCACTATTCTAGTAGATAGTCAAATATATTTAAGTAAAATCAAGGAGTTAGTCAGTTAACTTTAGTGATAATTTTTGTTATAACGTCAAATTTCCATGTAGACAATATTCTTAAAGATTATCACTCGATGTGTGATCACTTCAACTAACAATATTTACATCAAAGAGTAGGTTATAAGGAAGTTAGGGGCGACCAAACTAAAACACTGCTTCTGTTTGTGAGTTCATTGATCGTTTATATGAACCATGTTTGTGGAATCCGCGTAATAACTGAGACCGGTTTTCGAAAACTTTCGGTGATTTAGTTCAGTATCATTTACAATAGCTCAGATGCATTCATTCATCTTCTGATCTTTTATTCCTTCGTACATACTTTCCCACTCTCTCTTTTCAAACGATATTCTAAGAGTTTAATCTATTTTATCATTTCTACTACATTATTTCAAACACTGTTTTTATCTCGTCATACTAATGTGCTATGGGAACCTGAGCCAACACACATCATTGCCAGGCTGTATGTTAATGAACTAGCTAGCTAGATTAGTTCATCACTGATTTTGTCCAATAATGTATATAACAATCTGAACGGAATATACTATTCTAATTAACTGGTAGTAATCAGAGCTAACCCTTGATTTGTTGTATACCAGGTCTTTAAAAATAAACTATATTCGTCTTACTGATTTATTCTCTGTTTTTTTTAAACATAGAACAGCTGAAATACTTTACAGTTTTGCTAGACAAAGTGTTGGTCGTATACAAAGCGTTGCTCAATTAATACCATTAATTGCAAATCTTTATCAGAATCTTACAACAGTTCGACGTAATCTTGGTTTATTTCAACATCATGATGCAATACCTGGTACAGCACGACCGGAAGTAATGCTTGACTATTCAGAAAGGTAAGACATTTGTTTTATTTGGAAATAAATATTGATTCGTTTCTAATAGTCGCATATATTATCTAAGCTAAATGGTTTAATCGCGGTGCTGTCGTTGACATTCTGTACAACGTCATCAATGCTGAATCATAAACAAAACCGTTAGGTTTTGTGAGAGAAATATGAAGCTTACTTCTACATGAAGTAAGCGTTGATAATGTTGTCTAGAGCGAA
Source organism: Schistosoma margrebowiei (assembly GCA_944470205.2). Lineage (NCBI taxonomy): Eukaryota > Metazoa > Platyhelminthes > Trematoda > Strigeidida > Schistosomatidae > Schistosoma > Schistosoma margrebowiei. The sequence continues at coordinate 15,403,997 of OX104027.1, forward strand.
AATCAAAGCTCCTCAGTTAAACCGACTAGCTTTGAGAACACAACACCATCAAACCCATGCAACTGAGTTAAAAATCCTCATTATTTCAGTATTCATTATTTTTTATCCTTACATTATCTTTTGCCTAGTCAAAAGTAATGTTAGATAGTTTCAGGCGATTAGTGGGACTAACCCTACACTTAGTTATTATGTTCGTTTTTATAGGTATGTTGTATTTGTAAATGTTAAACAACTAGTGATTCTCCATTTATAAATTGGACTGGCGTCGCCAATATATTAATCAGAGACATCAGCATTGAATTATCTGGACCAGTACCGATCATCTTTAATCACTTACGGCTCTTCTGTGTGTATATAGATAAACCCCAACAAGAATTTCGATAAATGAGCATGTGGTTTTCAGATCCTGGAAATTCTAAGATTTAAAAATTTTCCAGTGACTTGGCGTTTAGGTTTGTTGTGACCCGTCTTTAGCTAGCCAAATTGAGATCTCAACTCAATGAGTGCGCACAACATGAAATACTGTTCAAATGGACGTGCACAATGTTTTAAGTGGTTCCCTAACCTAGCCCACTCACAACTATTTAGAAGTTAAAAAAGTGAAAAGTTTCTTCCCTCGAACCGATAGTAATATATACATACATACATAGCTTTCCTAATCTTTCTTTGAGAAACGTATACTGTATCTGAGATTTAGAGTAATTGTCGATATGATCTTACTGAATTTATTCACAAGGTTGTCCATAATAAAAATGTCTGTATTTCCTTATTTTTGTTCCGCGACCCTAAAATTACTGTTTCAAAATCGACTTATTCGTTGCTACATAGTATTTTTAGGTTTACCCGTTTTAGTGAAAACAGCATGGCCACCAATGTTTATTCATTCGTGCTTTTTCGAAACCCTTTCGGTCATTTTTTAAAAACCGTCCTCATTCGAATACTGTTATGCCTTTTGCGTTGGTGTTTTCCTTGCAATATATTGGAACAGTTGCAAATCTGCCAAATAATTAGTTCACACGATCGGTATATTCGGAAAGTTGATCAGGCCCGTGTACAAGATTTTGTATCAATATCGAAACTGGACACTGTATGACATAGCAGTTTCTGTTACTTCACGCTTTCCATAAGACCTGAAGTTTCTGGATTTAATCTTTTGTGGTGTCATGAATTCCTATACTGGGACGAAATAGCTATTTAATGCTTTGTAGTTTTCAGTGTTTGTACAACCATAATCAGTCTTTGGTGTAAAATTTCAGATACAACAATTTCTCACATAAATTAATTTCATATCTCAGAAACATTTTCTCCTTTTGTTTGTTTTTTGAATATCCTGATTTTTTGTTCCCTCACAGATTATTGAGAGCTGTCGATGCGGCGCGAAAAGTTATTACAATCTCTAGTGCTTATCTGCTACTATTACCATCAATGTTAAAATCAGATATTGAGTTTTCAAATAGACGACGTCTACCTGTATCTAGTCAGTTTAAACAAACGTTAATTCAGTTAAATGATGAATATGAGAGAAAAACCGATAATAGCAATGATACTATTTCACATGGTTTCTATTCTCTAGAAGATAATTTACATCATCATCAATATTCAGAGCCAATTTTAATTGATTTCTTTGAGAATAATAATAATGCTGATGTTGAAAATACTCGGTTAGTTAACAATCTAGTCAATTGATTTTTTTCTTCTTCATACCACCAGATCCTTTGATGAATTGTCTCTTTTTTTTGCTTTGAATTTTCATCGGAATTTAAGTCAGTTTTTCTCTCTCTTTACATTCATGTTTCATACAATTAGATCGTTTGATAAATTTTGAACAACGAATCAATTCAACAAAGTTTGTAGAATAAAATGAATTTATCTATCTATTTCACGGTTCCTCATCATCTGCGTACAATCTGTAATTAGAATTATGAATATAAATATAATTATTAATAAATGTTAAGCGTAAATGTTCGAAAAGTAACCAAAATCATAATAATCAGAAGAATAGGAACATAAAATGTATGAATAAACACAGTTAAAATCAATGTTTATTTCGATGTTGGGCAGTAAGAATTAAGAGATTATGTAAAGGTAATGAAATTAATAATAAGTGATTGAATTAAGAGGAACCCCTATTGACCATGACCGGGAAAGACTAATCACACTTTCCTTCAGTATATGTGGGTCAAATTTGTTTATTTATTTATTTAGACACATAAACATTGGTACGAAGAGACACCAAATAGATATGAGCCACATAAATCATTCGATTTATGTGAGGGCCGGGATACAGCCTGGATGCCCAAACCGAAGCAGGTGGTTTTTTTAGGGGGCCACACTCCAAGCCTTCGACCTAAACGTCTGGTCCACAAGGTGGCAGTAGAGCAACGTCAGGAGATGCAGTCCCACGATAGCCGGTGACCAACGATTGGTTCATACGCCATTTTTCCCCTCAGGATCCTGGAGTCCATGTACACCACTAGTTTGAAATGAGGTTTTCCAACGACCCTAGGTGGATACAGAGAATCCACCTAGGGTCAAATCAGAAATATTTGACATTTTATGTTGTGTTTAATAAACATATAATTGGACAATTTGTAAGATTGCCTATTTTAAGTCTATAGTTGTGTCAATACACAGTTTGTGTGCACTTATTCGACAAATACCGACTGCATTCACATTAAATGTTTTCTCGCATTGATGATTTAACAATCATCAATTTTTTTTGTGTCACTTTTATTTCTGCTTTACCCTACCACTCTTGGTTTCTCTTTTTTCTTTTTTTATAATAACCACAGTCGTATTTATATTTTCAATCCGTCGACTCGCAATCATAGTAAAATAATCACATTACATGTGAAAAGTCATCTAATGAATTTTAAAGCTAAACAGATTATGTCAAATTCTATGGAAATATTGAATCATCAGTTAAATATACAATTAGAGCATAGTTCAACAAATGTACCAAATGATTTTCAACATGAACAACAAGATGTTAGTTTGTTATATTTAAGTCCAGTTAAATTATATCCTCTGTCATTTACATGTATTGAATTGAAATTAACATCAATGCCAACGTCATCATCTATGTTACAAGTTAATCCACAATTAATACCAGTTATCAATGATGCTGACATATTAGTTCATAAGTGAGTTTTGACTGGTATGAGTTTTTGTGTATTATGTATAATATTGGTAAGATTATGCTCTTGTACACGGAGTAATAGACGAAATGAGTATAAGTATGTTACGTATTAGGTTAAACTACTATGTTCACATCATTTACTGATGATACTTTGCTTTATTTTAAACGAAATTTGTTTAGGAATAACAGTTGAAATAAATAATTGTAAAAAAATTGTTAAAAAACTAATCACAGTAGTTTTACTTGAGTCTAGTGAATGATATCCAATTAAATTCTCTAGACATAGATGTAGCGTATCTCACTTTAAATTGTTGGCTCTTAATAATCGTAATTTAGCTAATATTGAAACGTAAGACTCGTGTTTCGTCCTCTCTGGAACTCGTCAGCGAGATATACTTTCTTACATCCCAATCCTAATGTTTACACTGGGACTCGAACACCGTAGTGTTCTTTTTTAATGTTAGAGTATTATCTATTGAGCTAATGATTGTAGATAATCACTAAATTGTTCATTGGTTATAAAATTATATGTATATGAAGGTTTGCATTTTCTTATTGTTGCAATTCGCAAATGCATTTTATCAGTCTCGATTGGTATATATGTGTTGTCAGCGTATCACCTCAATTGTAATCTAACTAAGATTAAATCAGAATTCAAACTGTGAAAATCACACCGATAATATAAATATTCCAATGAAATCTTTTTACAATCACATGTTATCATTGTTACTCATTTATTTATTTTATTTACTATTAACACTATTTGTGTTTACTTCGTTTCATTTCTCGTCCTAATTTTTCACATTGAAGTCGTCCCCAACTTTTCATAGAGAATGATTATATTCAACTAGAATTTGATTCTAAAACTGGTTATCTTCAAGTAAGTATGTTTTTATATGTTAGTTACTTGTTTTGTTTCTACCTAATTTTCACACTTCATCCTTACTCATTTTATATATATATATATATATATATATATATATATACATACTTACTTACGCCTGTTACTCCTCGTGAAGGAGCATAGGCCGCTCACCAGCATTCTCCATCCAACCCTGTCCTGGGCAATCCTTTCTAGCTGCGTCCAGTTGTAATTCATCGTTTTCATATCTGCTTCTATTATCCGACGCAATGTGTTCTTTGGCCTTCCTCTTGTTCGCTTCCCTTCAGGATTCCAAGTTAGGGCTTGTCTCGTGATGCAGTTTGACGATTTGCGTAATGTATGTCCTATCCATTTCCATCGTCTTTTCCTAATTTCTTCTTCAGCTGGAAGTTGGTTTGTTCTCTCCCACAGAAGGCTATTGCTGATGGTATCCGGCCAATGGATGTTGAGTATCTTGCGTAGACAACTATTTATAAATACTTGTACTTTCTTGATGGTTGTTGTTGTAGTTCTCCAAGTTTCAGCTCCATACAGTAGAACTGCCTTGACGTTGGTATTGAAGATTCTCACTTTGATATTGGTTGAAAGTTGTTTTGAGTTCCATATGTTCTTTAACTGTAGGAATGCTGTCCTTGCTTTGCCAATCCTTGCCTTTACGTTTGCATCTGAACCTCCTTGTTCATCGATGATGCTTCCTAGGTATGTGAAGGACTCTACATTTTCCAGAGTTTCGCCATCAAGAGTGATTGGGTTGTTGTTTTCCGCTTTGAATTTGAGGACTTTGGTTTTCCCTTTGTGTATGCTGAGGCCTACTGATGCAGAGACTGCTGCTACACTGGCTGTCTTCATTTGCATCTGTTCGTGTGTACGTGATAGGAGTGCTAGGTCATCTGCGAAGTCCAAATCGTCTAATTGATTCTGAGCTGTCCATTGAATTCCGTGTTTTCCTTCAGATGTCGAGGTCTTCATAATCCAGTCGACCACCAGAAGAAAGAGGAAGGGAGAGAGTAAACAGCCTTGTCTGACTCCGGTCCTTACTTGGAATGCATCTGTCAGCTGTCCTCCATGCACGACTTTGCACTGTAGTCCGTCGTATGAGTTCCGGATAATGTTGACAATCTTCTCAGGAACTCCGTAGTGTCGTAGAAGTTTCCATAACGTCCTCCTATCCACACTGTCAAATGCCTTTTCATAATCAATGAAGTTGATGTATAGTGATGAGTTCCACTCAACTGATTGTTCAACGATGATCCGTAGTGTTGCAATTTGGTCTGTGCATGATCGATCCTTACGGAATCCAGCTTGTTGATCTCGAAGTTGGGCGTCTACTGCATCTTTCATTCGGTTCAGCAACACTCTGTTGAAATATATATATATATATATATATATATATATATATATATATATATATATATATATATTTAATGTGAGTTCTTCGTAATGTTTTGTTTTAATCCATGAGTTTTTTTTTCGGAGACATAAGATTTTAGACTAAAATAACTGTCTATTGATTGTATGAAATGGAAATGTCTTTTCTATTGAATGACTTTACACATACTCTATATACATGTACTGTGCTGCTTCAAGTTGTCACACTATATCACAAAAGTCAGATGAAATTACCTAAATCTGCCCCTTTTCCTTTTGTCTTGAGGCTAACCAAAAAAATATTGCTCCAGGAATTGGAGACAGTCATCAAAAGAATGAATAGCACTCGGGAGCAGCTGGAAAGTCGAGTCCACGACAGAGTTGATTGGAGAATCCTGATCGGTGGCTTATGCTTAATGAGGCGTAATACGCGTAACCTGACTTGACTTTCATTGACACTTGATAAAATCATCAGCACCTTACTTCAATTAAAAGTGAACTTTTGAAAAAATTATTCCGTAAATGCTAAGTCATTCTGACCTAATTATTATCCGTCACTTTGCAGAGCTTTAAAATAAAGTATATTAATTTTTCCTGTTTCATTTCTTGTATAGAAAATGTTGAATAAATTAACTGGACAATCTGTGGAGATGAAAATTAACTTTATACAATATAAAAGTTTAGAAGGTGATTCACATAGTGGTGCTTATTTGTTCATCCCTAATGAAGTAGCTGAAGTAAGTGAAATTTCCACGGGATATATAATAATAATAATAATGGTAATTTACACATGGTTTTTGTTCTGTAGGTCAGGATTTATTGACCATCTAATTCTGCTGAACTAAATGCTTTTGAACAGTTGAAATAAATTATCCTATTTGTGTATATGGAATAAGTGGGATAAAAAATCATTTATTGCCATTTTTAGTAAGGTTAGATATTGACTGTCAATGTAATGCGGGTAAGATACACGTTTCGTTTAATTTGAGACTCATCAGCTGAATGTTCCTGTATCCTAGTATTGATGTTCACACCGTTCTCAATTGATAAAGCATTGGAAAACTAAAGTGAACGGTTCTAGGTTCGAATCCCACCATGGATATCAGCGCTGAAATACATGTGCATCCATCTGACAATTCCGAATGAGGGTAAAAACCTCGTCCTAGATTCCACTGCTAGCCATTTTTCAAATTTACTAGGACCTGTAAATATCTGGCAACATCGAAGCAGTCCATCTAGAATGCATATATGCCAATGATTAGTTGATCGGAATAATTTAAGATTTATACTGTGTTACAAATTCCTAGTAGGTGGACATTTTATTTACCTAAACATGGCTCAGTCACACTGATGTTTAAAACATTCAAATTTTCGTTAGTGAGATGTAGATCTTAGCCCTCTTTTGTTTGACCTAGCTAACTACGATGTCATCAGTCTTTCCACATTATCGAAAGTGTAATTTAAAGCTAACTACATAAATCTGTAATTGGTGAATGAGTTAATTTGTGGATTATGTCCACTGAATATTGATATCAATGTTATAAATTTAGAGAGCATACCAGATTAATTTTGTTTTTGCATTGAAATCTCTAATTACATAATACGACACAACCAATTCATTTTCAATCGACACAAGTTTACCATTATCTCAATAATTAATTAACTTTAAAGTTAATCAGCTCAATTCACCAAGAAATAAAAATTATTTCTTATAATCTCTTCTCTTACTGATGTAAATCAATAGCCTCTATTGGATTCATACTATTAACTATACATTGATGTGATCGATATGACCTAGGAAATACGGTTTTCTTCCATTTTATAAACACCTTTATGTATGTAAATAAGTACTCTATGAACCATGGTGAATGATATCTTAATTTATCTAATTAACACTATCACCAAACCATGACGTGCAATGCTAACCGGTGTTGGAGATGATTGGAAGAATGTTAGGGGTGGCCAAACCAAAACGTGGCATCAGTGCTTGAAGTCACCAACTTCTAGTCTGAGCCATGTTGGTAGATGTAGACTACTTGGTTGGGGTCTGCGTGACTATCGTAACCAATGGTTGGAGACTCTTGGTGACATGGCTCAAAGTCGATCACAATGGCGTCGGTGTATACACTCTCTATCTTCCCTTAAACTAAGAGATTTCAATCTCTTCATATCTTTCTTTCTACTAACTAATTCTTTCTTCCTATACTATATCCTTATTGCAATCTTTCTTTTATATATTACCACCTCTGAATTAACTACTTTTATGAATGCGGTGTCCATCTTGTTGTGTTAATGAGGTATAGCAACTTGAACCGATGCATATATGTACCTGGTCCTACGTTGTAGCTGACTAGACTGACTGACTATCACCAAAGTTTAACAGTAACTGGATACCATATTGATACAGGATATTAAGTGTAATAAAAATCATTTATATTTGAGATAATTTTAGTGCTAAAACTTCAAATATTTCTAATATTTTATTTAGCAATCTGCTACAAGTTTCTTCTGAGAAATAATCTACGTTAAAGTTATCATCGATAATTAGAGTCTAAAACATGTCTCTATATTGAACACTTGTCTATACACACTAAGAATCCGATTTTGTGTTTACGGTTAGGAAGTGAGTTGTTGCATGTGAAACATAAACAAAACCCAATATATGCACGTATATGTATATAATCTGTATGTTACTGTGATTTAAGAATCCACTGAACACTCGCAGCCTCTTAACATTTCACAAACTTAATCCTAATCCCTTTGGTGAGTAACGTAACGAAATAGCTATCCAGTGATTTTTCATTTTCTACAGTAGTTTGTAACATAAACGACGTTTTTTTTTAGATTTTTTTTATTTCAACACATAAATATTGGTACAAAGGAACACCGAATACATATGCGCCACAATGATTTATTAATTATATTGTATATTTATCTTGATTTGTGTTATTAGCCTTCACCAAATCCAAAATCGTATCGTTACACTAAAGGTAATTTGGTGGATGAAGTGATAGTTTACACGCAGTATGTTACACATAAAGTTCGTTTGTACAAATCATGTAAGTGATTTGTTTGACTGACCTCTGATAGTACTTTCTATTTTGTTTTTCTTAACCTGTATCGCTGGAGGAATTATATATATATTACAAAGACTATTGAAGTTCCGATTGATGTTCGATACCGTAATTCATTAGTTTCTTTTGACATACGTGGATCTTGTCCGGATTGACACGATATAGCCATTGAGTTTCAAGTATTTTGAACAGAGTTGGGTGAATGCTATCACATAGTTCTAAATTCACGTTTGATGTAGGCGAATTGTCCGTCCTGCTCAACAGTTTGTTCTGTTCTGCTTTATATTCGTAAAACGTGGTCTTTAAAAATATAGGATATTCGTACTTTACCTTCATTTTATTTTAAATAACCACAAAGCATTACTTGTTTATCTTGGGATCACCAAGTGATCAATGTTGAAGTTAAGCGCAGGTTAGCGATTCGTCCGATGGGGGTAGTGACACTTCATCGACTACGGTAGTTGGGATATGCGTTATACATGCTCAACCATCTCTCACTTCGATACACTATGTTGGCTGAAGCAAAATAGTAACGAACTAGAGGCGGCTAAATCAAGCAGTGGCATTATTTCATGAAATCAGTAACTGTTTTTAATTAAGTTGTTTTATTAGGTGCAGATTAATTGGTTTAGGTGTACGCGATTATCATAACCAATGGTTAGAAATCTTCCTTTTTGAAAGATAATGTTCAATGTTATAGTTGTTTATTTTGTTTACGTTTCTGGACGTAAAGCCAATCTACTAATGTTACACGGATCCCTCTTCCTGATAGAATATCTGTTTAGTTGATTTATAGCTCGAAATACAGTTACTTGATATTAAGAACTTAGCAATAATGACTCTGACAGCAGGTAACGCTTTGTGTATGGCATGTTCAAACATCATTATTATCTCCTGGTCTGCTACGTTTGGAGAAATTACTATTTCACCTAACACCAACGAACGGAATTAGTCATCAACACTACGAAATGACAAGTTAAACTATTCCACTGCGCTCCAGCCCTCCTAACTAGAGGGAAAAGACCAGATTCGGTTAAGAGAAATTTATATTCCACAAGTAGACAGAAGCACAGACGAACAAGCACACAGCTCATGCGTGCAAAAATGTCATTGGCCAACGTCGCAAAATATCGTACTAAAGGAGAAAGCGAACCACTGGCTCTTAAGGTCCTTCCAAGCGGTTGGTACTAACTGAGGGTGAAAGTGGGGGCTTTTGGCATGAAAATAATATGTTCGAAGTTTCAAATTAAAATTACATAAATGAGGTGTTTTCCAAGTGATTTCTGGGAGTCTAGCATTCTCAACATGGTCACACAGACATAGATCCATTCATGTATTTGAGTTAATGATAAACTGTTATACCCTACTATTCAAACTGTGTTCTGCCTCCTCCTCACTGGCTTTTTACCATGGATTTTATTGTTATTTTTTTTGCTTTCTGTTTTTTTTCTGAACATGCATTAATTATTAATTGGAAACAATAATAATATCTCAGCTGGTTTACAATCACAGTTCATTGAGATTGAGAACATTGCTAACATAAAAGTTAGTCGTCCTACTGATATTGACATATTTATGACAATACAAACTAATCTTTTGAATAAAGATCGAGTATTCTATACCGATTCTAACTGCTTCCAGGTAATAATAATAATAATAATAATAATGGTATTTTTTACAATTTAATGAATTTCGTGATACCTGTTACATTTTTTATGATTATTAAAATAAATCTTCAGAATACTTTTCAGTTTTACAGTAATCACCCAAGACTCCATTGGATATTGAACTTAGAATCTTCAGATCTCGTAGTGAGCCCCGTAACCTGAAGACAACTGAGTCAGTATCTAATTGCATATTTGTCTAACTTCGACCAATTCGTAGTACTTCTTGACTATCTTTCATTGTCTGCGATAGATGACTGTTTCATATCCGACATGGTTCAACTCCACTGTTCACGATTTCTTTTAGAAAATCCGGGAATTAATTTACAAATTCCTATGGCAACGATAAATTCTAGGATTTAAATCACCATAAAAAACATTTGGTATACTTGATGTTAACGTATAACTGCTACAAAGTCTCTCCACATGATGGTTAATTATCAAGCAAATAGGAGTCAGTAGGAAAACACAAAGTATATTTTCCCAAACCTCACTGGCGTTATTTCCTCTATTCATAAAAATAGTACAAAATAGCGCCTTGCGTAAAAACGTTTCATACTGCAAACTTTCATTGGTTGAGGTCGTTTAATTAATTATTTAACCATAACATCAAATTACTTCCTAGTGTGTACATTCCAACATACTCGATAGTATTCGGTCAGCACTAGCAAATAGACAAACATGACATCGGTCACTACTTAGTGGTTTGTCAGTGTAATCACAACTTATCTGTACGTCATACTGTAATAACCACAAAAGTATTGAGCTGAAAGAATAGCAAGAGCTGTCAAACTAAGACATTGAATCACTAATACTTTGAGCTGTACTAAAAAAATCCAAAATTGGTTTTCAATTTGTCAAACAATCATAATCTTGGTGGCTGTCATTGCCATTTGAATAAATTTGCCCAGTTGAAGAACGTCAGAAGACTCCTGACTTCTATCATTTAGTACGTATCAGGCTCTGTAAATTATAAATCCTTTATACATTCAACATCAAAACAAACAAATTACCAGTATGTTTCATATATACTAAAAATATCATATTTTGTTCAATGAATATCTGACTATTCAATTCTACTGCCTTTTTAAATCTTTTGTCTTTAGTTTATTCAAAGACAGTATTATGATAAAATTCCTTTGCAAGGGAACGTTTATCCAGTAGCATGCGGCGCCTATATAGAACAAGAGATGAATGACAGTGATGATAGAAGCCATACAAAACAATATCAACGATTAAATCTATTCACTTCACATCCTACTGGTGTAGTCAGTCCTAAAGTTGGTCAAATTAATGTATGGATCGATCGTCGATCTTCACGAGATGATTCACGTGGTGTTCAATCGAATTTGGATGGAGAATGGATTGTGAAATCACAATTACATTTATTTACTGAAATAATTTCAATTGATAAAACTCAGAAAATAGTGAGTTTATTATTATTATTATTATTATTATTATTATTATTATTATTATTATTATTATTATTATTATTATTGAGACTATGAACCGATCAATGTTAGACTACCATTGAAAATCTGGAAGCACTAAACTACCGTTCCGTCCTAGCATAGGACTCCTCGGCAGTGTTCATTCTCCATTCCACGCCCGAGATTCGAACTTAAGACGTTCAATGCTTCCAGACTTTCAATGGTGGTCTAACAATCATCGGTTCATAATCATTTTGAAGATAATTCTACTGACCTCAATGTGAATATAATATGTTGGATTATAATGACACCATTGTTTCAATTGTTATATCCCGATGTGTAGAGAAATTGTATTTCTGACGTTTCGCAACATAATGTAGGACATTTGTTCAAAGTAAATAAATAACCGAGATAAGGTTAACACAAGTTTAAATAGTACGTCTGAAATACAGACTTTTCACTTATTGGAATATAACAAAAATATACTTATTATTAACTTTCTACCTATTTATTTATTTATTTTAACATATAGATGTTGGTACAAGGAGGCACCAAATAGATATGCGCCATATAAATCATTTGGTTTGTGTGAGGGCTACGATACTGCCCGGGTGCCCAAACCAAAGCCGGTGATTTTCTTAGGGGAACACACTCCAAGCCTTAGGCCCAAGGGTTTGATCCACAAGGCAGTAGAGCAACGTCAGGAAATGCAGTCCCATGATAACCGGTGACCAACGATTGGTTGATACGTCATTTGTTCCCTCTGGATTCTGGAGTCCATGTACACCACTAGCTTGAAATTAGGGTTTTCCAACTCCTCTGGGTGGACTCTCCGTGTCCAATAATCCAGTTAAAGCGTCGAACATTCGCTTTTCGTCCTCTTAATTTCGTAAACAACAGACCCGCCATGAGAAGTCAGAGAGTAGGACTTGCATGGCACTGGCTGTATACACGTAGCCATGTGGGAGCATTTTGATAGGGGGTCAGTCAGTCAGTCAGTAACAACGTAGAACTTCGTACGTACGTACATCAGTTCGAGTTGCCACACCACCTTAACACAGAGATGCAGTTGTCGATCCAAATCCCGTAGTGGTAGAGGTAGCAAGAGTGTAAGCAGTGATCGGGAAGATTAGGGTTTGGAGATGTTATTTAAAGAGTATAATTCAGTGAAATAAATTTGGAAAGAGGAAAAAAGGGACATGAAGAATTCAGAAGATTAGAATTTGGGAGAACACAAAGAGTGGATGCATCTGCGCCATTGCAAACGATTTTGAGCCATGTCATTCAGGGTCTCTAACCATCGGTTGCTATCATCTCGCGGTCCCCAACCAGGTAGTCTACACCTACTAACATGACTCAGACCACTTGTCAGTGACTTCATGGACTTGTGCCATGTTTTGGTCTGGCCGCCCATAGCTTTCTTCCAACCTATTCCTATACCACTGAACATCGCTCGTCGAGGCAGTCGGTCGTTGGGCATACGTAACACATGTCCCAGCCATCTCAACTGATGAAGTTTCACTACTTCATCAATTGATTTGCCATCCTTACCTAGTACCCGTTTCCTAACAACTGTGTTACTTACTCGATGGTCCCATGATATACGAGCAATGTTTCGAAGACACCTATGATCAAATACTAGTAACCTACGAATATCCTCTACTCTTACCGGCCATGTTTCACTGCCATAAAGTAGGACAGGACGAACTGCTGCGCAGTAAACCCGTCCTTTGGTTGATAGACGGATATCTCGCCTACGCCATAAATGACGCAAGTTGGCAAAAGCTAGTCGAGCCTTCTGTATCCGTGCTGAGATTTCGTCACACACCAGACCACAAGGGCTGATGAGACTTCCAAGATAAGTGAAGCGGTCGACACACTCAACTACTTCACTCCCTATCACTAGTTCGGGTGTCGATGTAGCACAATCCTGAAGCGAAATTTTGCATTTCGAGGGAGAGAATCGCATCTCGAACATGCTTGCATTGTTGCTTAGAGTGGTCAGAAGACTCTGCATGTTGTCAGCGTCTTCACCAAATAAAACTATGTCATTGGCATATTCTAAGTCAACAAGTGAACCTCCCGGTAGAAGTTCAACCCCTGGAAATTTAGATGAGGAGAGTGTTATCTCTAAAAGTACGTCGACCACAAAGTTGAACAAGAATGGGGAGAGTGGACAGCCCTGACGAACACCACTTGAGGTAATCAATTCTGATGACAGATCGCCATAAGCTCTCACTCTACCAGTTGTGTTCGAGTAGAGAGCCTGAATAAGGTTAATATTTTAGACACTATATTAGTCAAACTGATTCCTCTGTGATTGTCACAAGAGGACTTTTGTCCTTTCTTATAGCCTGGCACAATCAGTGATTGAGACCAGTCAGATGGGATTACGTTCAGTTCCTAAATTCTACCTAGGACCTCAGTTAATCTCACTGCTAATACTGAACCACTATCCTTAAAAATCTCAGGAGTGAACCTGTCAGGGCTTGCTGCTCTCCCTCGTTTCAGATTTCCTATTGCTTTTTCAACTTCGTAAAGGAACGGAGGACTTACATTAACTTGCCATTCAGGTTGACTGGAGATCGTGGGAAACCGAAGTGTGGCTGAAGGCCAGTTGAACTGATCTCTGAAGTATTCTGCCCATCGATCCAATCTCCTGGATTGAGAGTGTATAATATGTCCATCTTTCTCTGAGAGTGTTTCGCCAACAGTCGGTTTCCTAATACCGGTTTCCTTAACGGCCCCCGAACGCCCTGGTACGGCCGAGAGTGGGGAGAGTCCGCTCTCCCTCTCGAAATACTCTCACACGGCCGCGCGTATACAGCCTCTGCCAGGGAAGTCCTACTCATTGCCTTCTCGTGGCGGGGGTGTTGTTTACGAAAATGAGAGGACGAAAAGCGAACGTCCGGCGCTTTAACCGGATCACAAACCAATGGTGCACATGGGCTCCAGTATCCTGCGGGAACAAATGGCGTATGAACCAATCGTTGGTCACCGGCTACCATGGGATTGCATCTCCTCACGATGTTCCACTGCCTTGTGGGTTAGACCATTAGGTCAAAGGCTCGGGGTGTGGCCCCCTAAGATAACCACCTGCTTCGGTTTGGGCACCCGGGCAGTATCACAGCCCACACACAAACAATGAACTCTATGACTACGGCAACTAATTTCCTCTCTCCGATCAACATTCAATTGATTCAAATAATTATTACTGTTATTGTCATTATTAATACCATTATTATTATTACCATTATTGTCATTATTGTTATTATTATTATTATTATTATTATTATTATTATTATTATTATTATTATTATTATTATTATTATTATTATTATTTTCCACATTATTCACCCTCCTTTATACTTATACAGCGGCTCGTCTTTGGTGGAAATTCGACTGTATCTAAACGTTCTCGAGTCACTGTTCGGTTGAAAATTGTATGTTAACACCGAATACGAGAACTGAAGCAGTTTTTCTGAAACCACGTGCACCATTCAAACTGGCTGCCTTCAACGTTCGCACACTAATGCAGGTCGGACAACAGATAGGGCTGGCTATGTCTTTGGAAAGTCTCAATATTGATGTTTGTTGTCTATCCGAGACCCGTATTCAAGACTCTGGCGAAGTACTACAAATTCGATCTCCATCTGTCGCTTCGAAAAGCTTGTTTCACGTGCGCTTATCCGGGGACCCTGTGGCATCTTCGTCTGGTCTTGCTGGCGTTGGTGTCGCACTAAGCGCTAGAGCTGAGGCAGCACTAGTCGATTGGATCCCCATTAACAGTCGGCTATGTGCTGTTAGATTAGAAAGTTCCATCAAAGTGAGAAGAAATCGGCGTGAGAAACGATGTCTTTTCGTCATCTCCGCCTATGCCCCGACAGATTGCAGCCCGGATGCAATCAAGGATGAGTTTTACCACCAGCTGTCTGTTCTTCTCCAGAAAGTGCGTTCGACAGATATTGTAGTACTAGCCGGAGACTTGAATGCGCAGGTCGGGCGTCTAGGCACAGAAGAGAGTCGTTTAGGTGGCCGATGGGGACTCGTTGGTCGCAGGTCAGATAACGGGGACCGTCTACTGCAACTTTGCACAGACCACAACCTGTTTCTGGCTAGCACTAACTTTCGGCACAGTCATCGCCGATGTGCCACCTGGCGTCCTCCCTCTGCATCCCAAGCCTGGACTCAGATTGATCACATCGCGATCAGCTTCCGCTGGCGTGGTTGTGTAAAAGACTGCCGCTCCTTTTGGAGTACCTATCTGGACTTTGACCATGCCTTGGTCTGCGCCAATCTTGCCTTACTTTTCAGTGGACAACGAAGTGACCACCACCAAAGGATTGATATTAGCAAGCTGGTTGCAACCTCTGTTGCAAATAAGTATCGAACCGAGCTAGCTTCTAGGCTAGCTACCACTCCACCGAAAAGTATAGATGAGCATTGGTTGCAATTGCATGACGCCATGAAAATGGCGGGAACAGTCAGTTGTGGGTTTGCGAAACGTCCCGCTTATAAGCACTGGGTTTCTTCTGGTTCCTTACAACTTATTGAAGCCCGTCGGTCGACTCCGGGTGACCGTGAGTTTGACCATAAACGAAGGATGTTACGTAGGGAAATTGGGCAAAGCTTGCGTAAGGACCGAGAAGCCTGGTGGTCGGAGCGTGCTAATGAGATGGAAGCAGCAGCTGCATCTGGTAACTACCGGAAGCTCTTCCAGCTCATCCGAGCCACTGGCAGCAAGAAGTCTGGTGTGAGTGAAACAATCTGCGAGGATGATGGGATGCCAATCACTAACATCCATCGACGTCTTGGACGATGGGCAGAATTTTTCGAAGGGCAGTTCAACTGGCCTGCTGCTCCGGCAACATCGGTCAGACTGTCCTGCCCTCCATGGCCGGTGACGACTGATCCACCGAGCGAGGAGGAAGTCCGCAAGGAACTCCAACTCTTGAAGCGTTACAAATCACCTGGCCCAGATGACTTACCTCCGGCTCTTTTTAAAGATGGTGGTGACTTTTTGACTAAGGAATTGACGACGTTGTTTACAAAGGTTTGGGAATTAGAGAGTGTACCAACGTCATGGAATGAGTCGATAGTTGTCCCTATCTTTAAAAAGGGTTCACGTCGTTCCTGCAACAACTATCGGGGGATAAGTCTACTTCCGATCGCGTCCAAGCTATTGGCTTCCGTCATACTTCGTAGGTTGTTCAAAACCCGAGAAAGATTGACTCGCGAGGAGCAGGCTGGGTTTCGTTCTGGTCGAGGTTGTATTGATCATATCTTCACCCTCCGCCAAATGTTAGAACATCGCCATACTTATCAAAGGCCAACAATCGTAGTGTTTCTTGACATCAGGGCTGCCTTCGATTCGTTGGACAGGACTGTTCTCTGGGATTGTCTATTGAAGAAGGGTGTGCCTGAGAAGTTTATTAACATCCTAAAAGCCCTATATAAAAACACCTCAGGCAGAGTGAGGGCATACAACCACCTCTCTCCATTGTTCTATACGAGTAGTGGGGTTAGGCAGGGTTGCCCAATCTCACCATTCCTCTTCAACTTTGCCATCGATGACATTCTGGAAACAGCTCTGATGAATGTAGGTAATGGTGGTGTGGATCTGTTGCCTGGAGAAAGACTTCTCGACCTTGAGTATGCGGACGATATTGTCTTACTGTGCGATAATGCCCAAGGCATGCAATCCGCACTTAATCAGTTGGCAATCAGTGTCCGTAGGTATGGTATGTGTTTTGCACCTTCGAAGTGCAAAGTACTTCTACAAGACTGGCAGGATTCCAATCCTGTACTCACCCTGGATGGTGAGCAGATAGAAGTAGTCGAAAAGTTCGTGTATCTGGGTAGCTGCATAAGTGCTGGTGGGGGTGTGAGTGATGAGATCAATGCACGTATAGTGAAAGCCAGAGCGGCTTATGCCAATCTGGGCCACCTTTGGCGCCTTCGTGATGTAAGTCTGGCTGTAAAAGGTCGGATCTACAACGCGTCGGTGAGAGCAGTTTTGCTCTATGCTTGTGAAACCTGGCCTCTCCGAGTTGAGGACGTTAGACGACTCTCTGTGTTCGATCATCGCTGTCTCCGAAGGATTGCTGACATTCAGTGGCAACACCATGTTAGTAATGCAGAGGTTCGGCATCGTGTGTTTGGGCACAGAGATGATAATTCAATTGGTGTCACCATCTTGAAACACCGACTTCGGTGGCTTGGACATGTTCTACGAATGTCGTCCCAGAGAATTCCACGTCGTGCATTGTTTGCCGACTCTGGGACTGGTTGGAAAAAGCGGAGAGGTGGTCAGTGCATGACATGGTGTCGTGGTATGAAAGAAAGCTGCAAAGGACTGGCTTCTGTCGGTCCTTCACGACTCCCTGGTTGGGGTCTGAGAGATGGTGCTACACAGTGGCTAGAGACGTTATCAGATATGGCTCAGAATAGAAGCCAGTGGCGATCCTGCTGTAACCTTCTTTTACTTTCTTCATAAAAAGTGGTTGTGTCTCCCTTACTTGAAAGATTTCTTCCGATTGTACCTTTCCGTTCCATCGTTACGACCGCACTACCTTTCACCAATCTCTTTGTTATCGTTCTCTTTTTCTTTTGTGCTCCTTAGTTTTTTTTCTTTTCTCTCTTCGAATTTTCATTGTTTTGTGTGGCGCATATATATTGGCGCTCTCTTGTACCAATATTTATGTGCTCAAATAAATAAATAAATAATAATTCCTTAACGAGTCTGAACAATTGTTTGATATTACCTATTGCCGCTGCCTTTTCCATCTCTCTTGCTTTCGCTACCCACCACTGTTCACGATCATTGTGTAGACTTCTTGTCAGCTTGCCCTTAAGCTGACTCCGCTCTTCATTATGTTCAGAGCCACGTGGAATGAGTTTCCGAGCATCTATCAGTGCGATAGATGCTGCTGAGATCCAGTGTCGCTCCCTAACCTTCTGGTTTACCTTACCAGCAGATATCACTGCTGTTTCCACAGCTATTCGGATATCATTCCTTGCTGCCTCGGGGTGGGCATTACATACATGGCTGCCTAACTGTTTTCCTAGTTGTTCCTGAAATATACTCTTAGCTTGACTATCATTAAGTAGGCCCCTAAGAGGTTTCCTTGCAGCGTCTTTCCTACGTCCAGTAAGACGCAAGCGAATACGCGCTCGTTCTAGAGCACGATCTGAATCTAAGCGTGTGCTCCAGAATGAGCGACAGTCTTCTATCAAGCCCCTCCATCGGTGGCTGATAGCGATGTGATCTATTTGGGTCCAACGCTGGGACGAATTAGGGGGTCGCCATGTTAAAAGATGTTTTTCCTTATGCTTAGTATTTGCAAGGAACAGGCAGTTATCTGAGCATAGCTGCAACAGAAGGTCGCCATTATCTGTTCTTTGAGCCGTGATGCTATAAGATCCACCTAGGTGTCTTTCCCTATCGCTTAGTTTACCTACTTGAGCATTAAAGTCACCAGCCACTATTACTACATCCGAGCGCCTAGCTTTTCGGAGAAGGTCGGAGTGCTTTCTGTAAAACTCATCTTTTACATCATCTGAGCTGCAGTCAGTGGGAGAATAAGCAGAAACGACGAAGAGGCAACGACGGGTGTCCCTATCTTTCCGGATTCTTATTGTTCCGTTCAGTCGGACAGCGCACAAACGGCTGTCTACTGGGATCCACTCTAGGAGAGCTAGTTCTGCTCTGGGACTCAATGCTATACCTACGCCGGCGAGGCCACGGGAAGCAGAATCAGGGCTTCCAGATACACGAAGCGTAAATCGAGTCAGTTCTTTATTTTGGCATGGTGAGGTCAAATGAATGACGCTACTTGGATCTTGTATGTGCGTTTCGGAGACGCAGCACACATCTAAAGTCCTAGCTAAGGAAGCCTGCTGGCACAGTGTTCGGACGTTAAAAGCTTCTACGTGTAGTTTAGAGCGTGGTTTCAGGAGACCAGGAATAGCGTTCCACGTCCTCGAATCGTTTGTCCTAGCGGTGCGAGGTGATAAAGAGACGTGAGGAGGGTTAGTCATGGAGATAAGAGAGGTATTAGGAGGTGTAGGAAGGATTTGAATGTGACCAACTTAGTCTCGTGTGCTGTTACGGGTATGAGGGCTGATATCAATTCCCGGCTGCCCACACCGTGGAAGGGTATTTCTTGAGGAACCTGAAAATGAAATTGGATTAGTGTGATCGCAGAGCCTAAGGGACAACTGCTTGAGGCCGGTCGCGCACGGCCTTTTTGTGGAAGGTTTTTGACGTGTTGTCTCCGTTCTTCAAAGGGCCTTACCGCCGGAGACGGAAATCCGTGAGGTAAGGTGAGGTGTGACATTTTTAGGGTCGACCTTTTCTAACCCCACCCCTCCTTGTGGGAAGGCAGCATCGCTGTCATGCTGATTGTCCGAAGGAAACACCTTACTGCTGTCACACCTCTGTACAGTCAGCAGTACGACTTCGCCCTCAGACTTTGAGTTGCTGCTTTTAGTCTTACCGTTCTCCAATCGACCTGCCTGGCATGGTAGAACCTACAGGAACATATGTTCTAATCTTCTGAATTCTTCATGTCCCTTTTTTCCTATTTCCAAATTTATTTCACTGAATTATACTCTTTAAATAACATCTCCAAACCCTAATCTTCCTGATCACTGCTTACACTCTTGCTACCTCTACCACTACGGGATTTGGATCGACAACTGCATCCTTGTGTTAAGGTGGTGTGGCAACTCGAACTGATGTACGTACGTACGAAGTTCTACATTCTTACTGACTGACTGACTATGTTTCAGTCAATATAGCTCGGTTGGGTCATCACGATAGACAAGCTCGACCACCGCGTCAAGGTAGCAGCTTCGGTTGGGATTTTGATAGGGGGAGCTGACTTCCTCCACCCTCGGCTGTATCAGGGCATTACTTTCTACCTGATGCTTAATTTATTTGAAACTATCAACTTAAACTTTGGTATTGATACCTATTGAACATAATTGTTTCAGTCTAGCTCAGGACTATAGTAAATAGTTGAAATGGCATGATCTATGTAATAAAGAGGATTTATTCGGTTTGAATTGTTATCACACATCCTTTTCTATTAAAAAAAATACTATTGTATAATTGTATCAACATTAAATCATTCTACTATTTTCTTCTTCTTGTTTTTTTTCTCTCTATATAAAAAGGCTATTCCAAGTTTGTCTATATTTTCCCAACAAATATTAAATGATCTATTAAGACCAATACATAGATTTTATGTAAATCAACCCGATTTAAATAATTTACTTGTAACAGAATATAATTTAATACCTAAATCTGGTCTACCATGTGATTATGAATTAGTAACAATGAAAACATTTCATAATATAAAGATACCAATAAGTAAGTTATGAAATTTTGTGTTTATATTTCTGTGGGTGTTGTATACTGTGTTTATATTGAAAGTGAATTGTAATTTATTTAGTAAGTATTCATTAATGTTGGAAGTAGATTAGATAAAATCTTACTTATTTACTTACGCCTCTTACTACTCCCAATGGAACATAGGCCTCTGATCAGCATTCTCCAACCCACTGCCTTCCTTTCTAGTTCTATTCAATTTTTGTTCATTTCTCTCATGTCTGTCTCCATTTCTCGGCGTAATGTGTTCTTTGGTCTTCCTCTTCTCCTTTGGCCTTGAGGATTCCATGTGAGGGCTTGTCTTGTGACGCAGTTGGGTGCTTTCCTCAATGTGTGTCTTATCCACTTCCAGTGCCTCTTCCCGATTTATTCCTCCTTTGGAATCTGGTTTGTTCTCTCTCATAGTAAGTTATTACCGACAGTGTCTGACCAATGGATCCGAAGTATTTTGCGTAGACAACTGTTAATAGACACCTGTATCTTCCGAACGATAGCTTCCGTAGTCCTCCAAGTTTCTACCCCATACAGTAGAACTGTCTTGACATTTGTATTGACAATCCTGACCTTGGCGTTGGTTGACAATTATTTTGAGTTCCAGATGAGATAAAATCTAGAGGCGATGAAATAAAAATGGTGGTATTATTTGATAAAATCATTGACTATTGGATTCAGTTGTAATAGTGGTTATTGTTACTCCTAATTAATGATTGAAAATGTTGAGTGGTCTGATTTAGAATTGAATGTGTATTTACTTTCCATTCTATATTACTCACACATTATATTTCGTGAATTCATTTATTCTTCTAAAATTCATATTGTGTATGCCTAATGTTCTTTCTACTATTGATAATATTGCTAATTTCCCATACTCTAACATTTGTCTTAATAATTTCATCTTTCTGTGTTGATGATATAACGTAGTAACTTTAACTAATTTCGATAGTATCTACGAGGTTCTGTGTTGCTTATTACTGAGTATTCGTTCATTCCTTCTACATTTCATCAAACTGATAAAAGTGTTATAGTGTTCCACTGTCGATCATTCAATCGATCTACTCAGGAAAAAAAACAAGTAAGGACGAATGTGATCGCATGAGGGCTACTGGTACTTTTGTTCCTGATAATATCCAAATATAATTTATAACAGAAATTATTCATTATTTATTCTGTTGAACATTCTACTTTGTGAGTAATTGCTTAGGTTATGTAGGTAGGTAGATTAATTTTTCCCATATGCACCTACCTAGAACACGTTTCATCAAGTTTCTTGATTGAAAACCAAAATGTAGTTATTGCAACTTAGTTCCGAGCGATTTCCAACTATTCGATTAATTTTAATGAATTCACATAGATTACATTGCGGATTGATTTTGGTTAGGTAGTCATTGGGAGCTAGGAAACACAGTCAGTCAGTCAGCTACAACGTAGGATAAGGCACATATGTGCATCAGTCCAGGTTGCCATACCTCATTAACACAACAAGATGGACATCGGATTCATAAAAGCAGTTAATTCAGAGGTGGTAATATATAGGAGAAAGATTGCAATAAGGTTATAGTACAGGAAGAAAGAATTAGTCCGTAGAAAGAAAGATATGAAGCGATTTTAATCTCTTAGTTTAAGGGAAGACAGAGAGTGTGTACACCGACGCCATTGTGATCGATTCTGAGCCATGTCAACAAGAGTTTCCAACTATTGGTTACGAAAGTCACGCGGACCCCAACCAAGTAGTCTGCATCTACCAACATGGCTCAGACCAGAAGTTAGTGACTTCAAGCACTGATGCCACGTTTTGGTTTGGCCGCCGCAAAAGGAAATACAATTGTTTTTTCCTAGTATAGGATTACTCAGCAGTGTCCATTTATAATCTCACTGCTGCTCGGTCTCATGTGAGAACACTCAGCCTCTAGATTACTGAACTGGTATCCGAGTGCACTAATCGAAGCAGGTGATTTTTTTTATGAGGACTCACTCCTAGACTCTTTGGTTCGGAGGTCCATCCACAAGGCAGTAGAGCGACGTTAGGAGATGGCAGCCATGGACCAACTATAGGTTCATACGTGACTTATTCCTTCAGAATCCTGGAGTTCACACGTACTATTGGTTTGGAACCAAAGTTCTCCAGCTCCTTTATGTAGATTCTCCGAGAGGACCAACCTGGTCCTCGTCATTTCGTAAACAGCACCCTTGACATTAGAAGGCGATGAGTGGAACTTGCTTAGCAGTGGTCATGTGAAAGCGTTTGGAGATGAAGTGCAGACTCTTCGCACCCTCAGCCGTACTAGGTCATTTGAAATGATATTTCATGACTATCTGTGGTTGCCTGTGGTGAATAACTCCTTTTCATTTTAAATGAATTGTATTTTAATTTGCATTTATTTATCTCTGTTCTATTTTATCTTTTTTATCAGAGTTTCATGCTGCACCGAATACTCAAGTTGGTGTGATTTTACGACGTCATGCACCAGTTTGTTATGCCAGTAATTTACCGAAAATTGATTTCTACTCAGAATGTTTCAATAATCATGTTGAACAAAATGAAGTGAGTTAATTGAAGTGAAAATATTCTCTGATAGCATTAAATGATTGTTATCATCTCTTTGTTTGTTCCTTGTCCATCATAATGAAAGTTTCTATTAATTATTCAGTTTATTGATATTCACATTAAATACTTAAACCACAAGATAATCCATTTATCTTTGAGTTGTTTAGAAAATCTAAAAAATTATTTATTTGGATGAACTGTGTAGATACTTTTTTTCTGAATTAAACTGTTAGATAGGATGTCATTGAAAACCAGTAAACATCGAGTGGATGTTTTGTCCTAGATTGAAATCCCTTAGTATGTACCTACAATTCCAAGAAGACCGTCATGTTTGTCATTGAGTGTGTTACATTCAAACCATAGAGTCAGATTAGATACCACGGAACTATAATCTTAACTTCTGCAACGGTCAGTCAATCATTCACTACTCTTTATTAGTAATTTCAACTTACTACAACCGTCTATTCTTCTCACATATGTGCTGGATTTCAAACTAATAATTGTTCAGGTTTCTTAAGCTCTTCTAATAAACCCAGGCTAAATCTACATCACAACTTGAATACAAGAGAAAATATACGAGATGTGAAAAGAACGCTTTACTCCAAGGTTAGTTTATGTACAGAAAATTGACGGTATTTATGGCATTTCAAATGGACGTGGGTTTCTGGAAGGTTCTGAAACCCTACTAAACATAGTAGCAGGATAGATAATCATCCAATCAGAAATGTGATACGTGACTCTTCACATTCTAGATGTTTCTGAGAAACTTATATTCAATGCTGACTGGGTAAAATATTCCACCTGCGTTTTCGGTGTCCCTCTGGTCTTTTTTTCGAGAGATACTCTAGATCTTTCCAACAGTTATCCTTTTATCTCAAGACGAAAAAAGCATTAAATATGTGATATACTGATGGTCTTGAGTTTATCAATCAGAATTAAAATGTCTCATGTATTTTGTGCGAAGTTTAAACTGAAGTTATAAATAACGTGTATGTTATTGTTAATCAAGTGAAACTTGGCAATATTTGGTTTGAGCTTAATGAAAACAGCTATTATGCAACCAAAAATTGAATTGTACGTTGTTCTTAAGCTAAGTTGTATAACATACATGCTCCTAAGGCAGATCGTGTGTTAAAATGTTTAATTTGGTTCACTACGTAATGTTCAGTGAAGCTAGATATTGTTCTTTCCTTTTTACTCTCACTCTAAATCTTAACCGTAAATTTCTCAAGTTTATAAACAAGAAGGTTGGGAGGCATCGAGTTAAAGCAGATGTTAGTTTGTATTGAAAACCTTTACTTAATTTGTAGATCTAATTGAAAACTCCAGCTTAATTTCTTATACCTAATCCTAAACTTTTACATTATAATTAATGCCAGTGGATGGCGAAAACCCAAACATTAGATAAGAACAGACGCCGATAAAACTCTGCCAACATGGAAGCCATTCAGAATATACCCGTACGAAAAGATGTTCTTTCATTAAGATCCCTATTATTTATTTGTTTGAACACATAAATATGGGTACAAGGGGGCACCTGATATATATGCGTCACACAATAACAATGAGAATGGGAAGAGAAAAAGAAGGTAAGGTGCGTATGAGAAAAAAAAACATTAACGAACACAAATTAGTGTATGGTAATGTAATAATAATAATGGGGGAAACGAAAAGGTACAACCAGAAAGAATTCCTTCAGTTAAGGAAGATACAACCACTTTTTATAGGGAAAGTAAAAGGTTACAACAGAATCGCCACTTTCTTCTATTCGGAGCCATATCTGATAACGTCTATAGCCACTGTGTTACACCATTTCTCGAAACCTAACCAGAGAGTCGAGAAGGACCAAGAGAAGCCAGCCCTTTGCAACTTTCTTTCATACCACGACACCATGTCATATACTGACCACCTCTCCACTTTTCCCAACCAGTCCCAGTGTCGCCAAGTAATGCACGACATGGAATTCTTTGGGACGACATTCGTAGAATGTCGGATCATCGTCTCTGTGCCGGAACACACGATTCCAAACCTCTGCATTACTAATATGGTGTTGCATTTCCTGGTTAGTTGATATTTCACCCATCATTCATCATAATTTTATCCAACAAACCGCAATAAACTTATCTGTTTTTTTTTATTTATTTTTAAATTACAGCTTAATATACATGAATTATTTGGTTCAATTCAATTAAAATATGCAATACAAACTAATTTGACTATGATTCCATCATTTGTCTCTTCTATGATTGATGATGATAATAATAGATATCAATCAAGTAAAATGAATCGCATTCATGTGAATTCAATGGAAATTGAAGCATACTATCTTGTTTAATTCATTATTCTTATTATGTATTCTTGTTAACCTTTTTAAATTTGTTTTCTTTTTTTTTAAATCCATAGTTGTGTTGATTTTGTTTTTCTTGTTTTGTGGAAAATATTCTTTCTTTTTGTTTGTTTGTTTGTTTGTTTGTTTTAAAACTGTCCCATGGTACGTACTAATCTTCCTTTAACTATCTCTCCTCTCTCCTGTGAATATCAATACCATATGTTTGTGTATAATAATAATCATAATGGTAATAATGATGTGGATAAGACTGTACAAAATCATTCATTTTATGTTTGACTTTTGTAATATGATGATGGGATTTTGTCTTTCCTATATATATATATATATACGTATATATGCATTGTTATTACATCAGTCTTTCCTCTACTGCTCATACTTAATATATATGTGATGTATGATAATTACTTACTTACGCCTGTTACTCCTTGTGAAGGAGCATAGGCCGCTCACCAGTATTCTCCATCCAACCCTATCCTGGGCAATCCATTCCAGCTTCTTCCAGTTCTTATTCATCCAACAGGGTGCTTGGTGCCTGTGTGGTTGCGCCACAGGTTTGAGCTGTATTATTCAGATTGTAGCGTGTCTGGTTCCGCTGCAAAACGGAGTTGAGCTGTACTGTTTGGGTTTCTACGTGAAAGTCTGGATAGTGTCTGGTTCTCCTGAAAACCAATGTAAAATTACTCTGGTCCACAAGGGTATATTATATATGTATGATAATTAGGAATACTTTTAAATAGTAATGATACCATGATCTTACATAATTCTTTTTTTTTGTTTTTACAAATTTGTGTTTTTTTGTAGTTTTTTAAATTTATTTTCTCGCTCAATATATTACTGAATTGTTGATCACTTTATAATGATAATTATCTTTTATGATTGTTTTATTCAAAAAAAAGAAATTTGTAATTTATTATATTAATCCTATTGAATTTAAGGTGAAACAGAAAAGAAAATTCTCAGTTTAAGGATTGTGGAGATTGTTACCGATCGTAAAACGTGCTGTTGAGTGTAGGAGAAATTATGGAAATAACACACAATATAATCAGGTTTATTAGATGTGAGTTGAATTGTTTCACACTTTAACCATGTAGAAATTATTATTCCTAAGTTTTCAAAAGTTTATGTGACGTAAAGTTCATCAATAATAATGATTAAGAATTGGGAAGACCATATAAAACTACAAAAAAAATTTTCAAATAGTACTGATAACAACATATGACAGCATGCTTGATGTTACAAATTTCTGAATAAGAGTTAACGGTCACTGACGACTATGTCAAGACTCATTAACAAAAGATAATCTTTTCATGTACACAATCCTCAAACTATGATAATCAGTTATCCACAAATCATGATAGTATTATATATGTTTTTGTAATAA
The DNA here is from genome assembly GCA_944470205.2 of Schistosoma margrebowiei. Classification (NCBI taxonomy): domain Eukaryota; kingdom Metazoa; phylum Platyhelminthes; class Trematoda; order Strigeidida; family Schistosomatidae; genus Schistosoma; species Schistosoma margrebowiei. The sequence goes on from OX104027.1 coordinate 15,431,225, forward strand.
CGAATAAAGCTACATCGTAACAAATTTCTATTCAACACATCGATTTAAATCGTAACTATTCAGTATAATATATTGTGTAGATGTTTTTACTAGTCACTATAGATTTGGACTTTGTAATTAGTGATTAAAAATTTTCAAGCAAAACTACCAGCTATCACTATTTAATCCGTTCATTGTCAGAGACAAAAAGAGAAGAAAAGTATACCAACAACTTTGATCTTTTATTCAAAGTTACCCAAAAGAGTGATTGTCAGCAGTAAGCCTTTTATAATACCCGTTTGCGGCGTATGCTACTTATGTTGACAAATGTACGTAGTATGTGACACTAATCAGAAGTGTTTGTCAAAAGACTGAACTGAAAAGAAGAAAGGAATTGGAATAAAAACAGAAATGAAAGAATCATGAAGGATGTAAAAGAAAACTGAAAGATGTTCAAACGATTGAAATCGTCCTATACCTAATTCGTACTTCGTGAAGAACGATTGATACATTGGATGTATGATTTTAACATTTTACTAAACCCCTGTGTGAGTGTGCATTAAACAATAAGTCGATTATCCTCACCAAGTCTTCGTTCACTAGAGAGTAAGTACACATATAATTATTCAGTTCAATTAAATCTAAAAATAGAAAGGTTAATTAAGTTTATATTTGCACAGTTGGAAAATAGATTAAGCATTTTAGCAGATTGCCTTCATAATTAGAAATATTAAAGACTGAATGGATTAGAAATCAAACGTAGAACAATATTATATGCAGTTATTGTAGTAAAACATCAGTAGCAAATACTGTCCATTGAATAAAGTTTAAAAGTGCGCATCCGAAATCTCCCTTCGCAGGATTCGAACCGAGGACCCAACAGTCTTGCGCGCGAGACTTTACGTCACATAGACTTTTGAAAACTTAGGAATAATAATTTCTACATGGTTAAAGTGTGAAACAATTCAACTCACATCTAATAAACCTGATTATATTGCGTGTTATTTCCATATTTTCTCCTACACTCAACAGCACGTTTTACGATCGGTAAAAGACCAGTAAAACATTAAATATTGGTTTATGTAGTTGTATAAACCAGTAGTCTAAGTTCCTTTCATTGGATCACAGATTCTACAATTCGTCTAAACACTAGACTACTCAATTAAACCAGCTAATAGTCAGTAATGATATTTCCCATTGTCAATTTTGGCTTTGATAGACTGACTCAGACAGATGATTTTGCGATCATGATTTTTAACTAGGTGAATCATCCATGATTGGTAACATTAACAATTGATTTATCGCAAATTTCACTGGAGCGTGATTTCACAGTGCAGTGATAGTTCTTTCTAATCAGTTCGTCATTGTTGCTTCACACTAATACACATATGTTTAACAATAGTAATAATATATTTATTAATGATTAGATATATCGGAATTCTTAATAAACATTTTACTAATTCTGTTGTGATTAATCCCTAAGCTGTATATTCTAGTTAATTCGCTTATTAAGTCGTATCTTCCAATACTGATCATTTTATTCACTTATATACATGCTATAGAGCCATTATGAAAAACCAACTGAAGAGAAATATTTCGTGACTCGTTTGGATTCGTTCGGTATATCAGTAGTTCACGGTTTTTGGTGTATTCGCTAAAATTAAAACATTCACTCCGATACTCAGCACTTGGTTTATTTATTTAGATCTCAGCTATATCTGTGTTCGTTAATTGGACATTGAAGGAATCTGAAATCAGACCTTAAAAAAATATCTGCTTGATTAGATGAGAACCTCACACCTGTTCACATAATCTTATCTAGTCAAAAAAACAATATCTTAAAGGTTTCATGCACGCGCTGTGTACATCCCTTTTCCTAGTTAATTACTATTTGTGTGAACTAAATACACAAAACTATGTTTTCGATAAGGTACTGACAGCAGACAAATTGATCTGTTCGTAATCAGATGAAATCTTACGTTAAGAAAACCATTACTGATATGAAATTCCAGCATATGTGAACAATTATTTATTTAAAAAATTAGGTCAAGGATTATTAGTAAGCCTGTATAACAAATGTTTACACAAGGTTAATCTTTATTTCAACGTATAACTGAGAGCTTATAGCTTTGAGAAACAGACACGTGATAATAAATAATACACAGGACTTTATTGATAAATGATACATGCAGTTTTCGCCAGCTATTGACAACTGAGAATCTAGACCGCATCATCCTAGTCTGAGATATCAGTATCATGTGAAGTATTATGGTACATGAATATGCAGGTCACATTACTTGATTAAAACTCGTCAGAAGATACATATTTGCAACATTAAGGAGGGGTGTGTTGCTTCCTGAAGGATTTGAACTTACAAGAACCAGTATGAGACCATACTACTTAGCTATTCAAGTGATAAATGATCTATTGTACAAGTAGGATAATTACATTGACTGATCACTGAGTGGTATATATTGTCGGGCTTATCTAGTTGTTATAGCGTATTCTCATATAGTAAAACACTAAATTTGATAAACACTCAATAATAATAAATTTATGTTTATATTTTTGAAATGAATAAAAAGAATTGAACATTACTAATATAATACAAAGAAAATGATTATTCATTAGTTCAGTTACTAATAGTAACACCAATTACATGAATGTACGCGCGTATGTATTAAAAAGAAAAGACAAATCAGCTAAAAAAAAAATTACCATCATATATTACTCACATTCAATTGGTGAAATTAAATTCACAATAAAACAAACAAACAAATAAAATAATAAAGGTTACACATATTGAAAGCGGGAATTACAATTTCAATGATGAATAGGACTATTTAATTAAAAGCAGATAAACAAAGTTATGAGAGAAAAAAAGAAGGGAGAAATTCAATTGTTTAGACAACTATTGAATTAGATAACATTGTTTAAAAACAAAACTCTATTTAGAGAAAGGAAAAGAAATATAATAATAAACATTTATTATATCATCAAAGAGAGACAATAATGGAAAGACAGGAACTTTGTTAGATTGATTATAGTGTTTATAGTCAATAGTTAGTCACCAAGTGTGGGTGTGTTTGTTATTGAATATGTATATCTCTTTAAATTGTACTGTCATCGTTAGAGATATCATATGAGCTTAAATTATAAAATCATAATAACACACATTAAATGAATGATTTAAGTATAAGTAATGATATATGAGAAAAATACAATAAACCAATGTGAATATCCTTTCTCCTTGACACAATTCACTTTGATATTTTTCAACATACACAATATATATATATATATAAGAAGATATTTAACGATAAAGTTAGATTGTAACAGTGTTTATCATGAGAAGAGATTGAAAAGGCAACACTTTGATGTGTTTTTAATAGTTCAATTATGTCATTTTAACCATTTAAGGTGAAGAATACTGATGACCGACCTATGTTCCTTCTTCACGAAGAGTAACAGGTGTAATTAATTAAAATTTCTATTATATATTAATGTTATTTAGTCAGCAGTTTGATTTGTGCTACACAATATATATATTTATAATAGATTGTATGTTGTAAAAATCCTTACGAATATACTTTAAAAATAAAATTAGCTAAAAATTCCAACTCTTGATTCAATTTACTGATACAACATAAAAACAAAAGAGTATTAAAAGGAAGACATAGAATAAATACAAGAAATGGCGCCAATATTGAATTAGAGTTCAAAGGGATTAAAGTGAATTGAACAGATATATATATATATATATATATATATATTCACTGAATAAATGAGAGTGATTGAAATAATCATAATAATAATACATGATGAAATGCATATACAATATAGCCTTGATGTACATGCATAATATTTATTAAACAATATTTATATCATTTGACAATATTGAATGAATAATGCAAAATCAACTTCAACTGAACATTAAACATGTTCAATTACATATATATATGAATATTTCCTTTAGTAAGAAAGAATTCATAATAGAAATGGATTACTTGAAGAAGCTGGAAAAAGAATCTTCTTCTTATGTCTATTTATCATTCAATAAAACCTATAATTATTAATAGAAAAGAAAATAATCAGATATCTTTATTTATGTTTTCTTAGTAAACAGTTCAAACAATAAACATCAATAAATGTTGAAATCACGAGTCGATCTAAGCTAGATCACCATTGTTCTAGTATAGGACTCCTCAAAAGTAAGCATCTACGATTCAGCACAAAGAACTCGAATGTATGACCTTGGAACTCGCGCACGAACACCTAAACTCTAGACTACCAAACGGATATCCGACGATGTTATTGTCTAACTCCAATCGATCCATAATCTTGTACGATCCTTCATTCATTCTTGAGGTGGATAATTGTCTCACACCCGACACGGATTGAATTCCACTAGCCACAGTTTCTCATTAGAACTTCAGGAAATCCATCTTGAAGCCAGTCAATACTTACACGTTTTCAATAGTGTTCTAGGTTACATTGACTGATGAATTCAACTGTGAAAATACTACCATCGCTACAAATTCCCATTCTGTTAATTTATTCTATTCGAAATTCCATAAATGAACATTGTTAGTGATGGACTGACAGAAAACTAATAGCATGTTACAATTTTGATTGATTTACAATAGATTTTGTCCTAAGACGTGTTTTGTTGAACAAATTAGAAACATAAGACAAATAAAATGTAATTTGTATGTTATTTTTACCGATTAGATCATCATATCATCATCATCATCATCATCAAATGATCGTCCATAACACCAAAGGAATATGTAACTAATATGATTAGACTTATTTTTATTTTCTGAAGAATTGACTTAGAATAAGTCATGAGAAGTCGGGAAATCTAATTTAATTTTTTTATCAACTGTTGTTTACCGCTAATATATATGATACACTTAACTGTTGTTTTGAATTGAATGAGGAAAACTTTGGTAATCAAATAGAATGTTTAGAGACCTAAAGGTTGAGGGTAAAAAAAATCTGTTTGAGTTCTAATTTATCTGTATACAATTGATAACTGAACTCACTTACTGGACACAAATGGTAACACTATGTCTAAAACAGTTGCTTCATAATTATATATTGACACATATATGTGTATGTACGGGATAGGAAACTGTCCGGCATTCAGACTTATTTAGAAACAACTGTCAGAACTTTCGATTTATAGATCCAATCCAGAAGACATTGGAGTAACATCAAAAGATCCAGTCCCATTATAACAGAAGGCCAGAATAGGTTCATACAAACCTTATTACCTTAGGATCGTGGAGGTCATAAACACTACTAGGTGAACTTTCCGCATCTATCAACTCTGTGTGGTGACAAAATCTCCGCATTTCGTATTCATACGTTCATAAAAATAAACAACCCTCATCTATGTGAACTTATTGAGCACGACTTCAAGAGAGCAGGCTATAGCCACGTCTGACCGAAGTGAACCATATTACTATTTATTTATTGATTATGCCATCTCTCATATTACGCTACAATATCATTTCATTTTTCAGGCCCTTTTGTGTTAGAATTTAATGTGCTTCATGAGATAAAGTGTCGCAGAAAAACAGACCAACATTAAATAATATTTTTATAGATCTTAGTTAGACCATCACTAAAAAAACATGTAAGCACTGGATGGCTACTTTTTCTAGTATGGGACTTCCCTTCAGCATTGTACATCCATTAGTCTGCATCCGCGAATCGGACCCGATACCTTTGGTATGAAATGCCACGAATGATATAATCAAAATGGATCAATAGGTAAACTTACTAGTTACACCGTCATCTGTAAATAATTGATGTTGTTGACCTTTTAAAGTGCTGTCACCAACACCAGAAGCTTGATGTTGTGATTGTAAAAATGAACTTTGTCTAGAATTATGAATATTACTAGCATAATGAAATTGTTGTTGTTGTTGTTGCATAAACTCTTGTGATGAATGACGATCAGTTAATAAAGTAGAATTCATTTGTGACCTTGATAAACTACTACTACCACCACCACCACCACCACCGATTGTGTTATTCATCAATGAGCCACTAATTACTGATGGTTCACAACTCGTCTGACGCATTAATCCACCTCTTTGAGGTAGTCTTGACTGATGATGATTACTAGGATTATTGCTATTAGTATTATTCAGTAATTGTGGTGTTACAACATTAGGCAAAACTTTAACACCAAACATTAATTGACTATTAGTAGTACCACTCAGATTACTATCCATATTATTCCCGGGTATAGGACTGTCACGGCCAACAATACCATTATTATTATTATTACTACTGCCGGAATAAATACGAGAACAATGTGAAATGTTGTTGTTTGCAGTTGATATAGAAGGATTACAGGATGAAGGAAACATTTCCTGTTGAATTGATGGTTGTTGTTGCAGTTGCCTGTAATGATTTTGTTGTAACATTGATGCAACAGAACAATTGGGACTTGTTCGATGAAGAAAGTTTAATTGAGGCTGTTGTTGGTAATGATGATGAATATTACTATTACTATTACTATTATTATTATTAGTAGTAGACTGTTCATACATTAAGGATGAATTAAATAGTGATGGATTTTTATTACCAGCGAAATCGGATAAATTCAATCGTGAAGAGTGTTGATGATGATTAGTTGTTAGCAAATTATTATTGTTATTAACAGTATTGATATTGTTTAATGAAGAATTATGTGAAACTAATTCACGACTAACACTGCTTGAACGTCTAGGCGGATGTACTAATGGACGATCATATAAACGATTACCAATATGAGGAGTTTGTTGATAGGCCTAGAATGATTTACAAATAAAATATAATGAGCAATGAACGATTAATTTATCATTGAACAATAGCTAATGTTATATTTGTCTGTTGACTGAATTCTCTTAGTCAATATCCATAGTATGCAAGAGTCTAAATTGACTAGACATTATGAGTATGATTCTTTAATAATTAGTGATTGAAGTCCGTCGGAAAGAAACTTGAGGTCAAGATTTTGTGTTAGTTGTTGAAATAATGGATCCATTGGATATAGATTAAATGGTGAACTCACGTGGTTGTTTAATTTATCGCTTCCTCTGCTAAGGAATGATATATAGGTATACAATTAGTTCTCGATTCTGCTCATCAGTAAAAGGCTTCTTTATCACTCAATCTTCCCAATCTTCTCGTGAATAGGAAACTTGTTTATCAAAAGCAGAATAATCCACCAAAAAACACAACAGTCGTCACTTGTCTTGAAGGGAATTATAAGTATATTACTATGGCATTTAGTATTATTAGTTTATTCTGATGTGCATTTTTTAGGCAATGATATATATAATAACAGGAGACTTTTAATTCAATGTAAATCTTAACTGGGGTTAATTTTATTGTTATCGATTCCAATTTACACATATTGCATCAATATCAGTTTCAATACGATAAGAGGAAGTAATATCTCTTCGCTTGCACTAACACACACATAGCACTATTTTTCGTTCAAGTTCAGTGCACAAAAATATTTAACTTATTTCTGAGCTCACAATCTTCTAGAATTATTCACATTCTACTTTTTATTTATTACGAAGTATTTTATTTAGAAAGTACAAATGTATATAAACAGGGAATTTTCTGGGAGATTTTGTTCTAGTGATTGTTGATCCGCTAAAAAAGAAAGTTAGGGGTGGTTTAACCAAAACGTGGCATCAGTCCATAAAGTCACTAACGTCTGGTCTGAACCATGTTGGTAGATGCAGACTACTTGGTCGGGTTCCACGTGACTCTAGTAACAATTGGTTGGAGACTCTTGGTGATATGGCTTAGAGTTGATCACAATGGCGTCGGTGTATATACTCTTTGTCTTCTCCTTAAACCATGATATTTACGTTGCTTTATACTTTTCTTTCTATGAACTAATTCTTTCTTCCTGTATCATATCCTTATATGAAATCTTTTCTTTGACTACCTTTGAAGTAACCGCTTCTATGAATTTGGCGTTCATCGTGTGCTAATGACGTGTGGCAACTTGGACGGATGTATATATGTACCTGGTCCTATGCTATAGCTGACTGACTGATCCGCCTAAGACTATATTATGCGGTCAGATGTACTAAAGTATGTATGCTTAAGAAACCAATAAAAATAACCTATACGATGCAAACAGCAACAAATCACCTCTCTCTTTATTATTATAAATTACCAGCCAAACAAAAAAGGATCGCTCAACATTATTCTCTAATTTATCCACTGATGACCTTCCGAAAACATCTCTGAAAAAATTGTCTGATAGTAATATGGATGTATTATTTGAAGAAAGACTCATCCATTTTCAATGTAAGCGAGATATTTTGCTGAAAGAAGGAACATAGGTTATACAAATTAAACATCTTCAGTTTCGGACACATCTTTAGTAGTGGTCTACTGAAATTAGTTGAGGAGTTAAATCATTATTGTTGTGAAAGACGTGGTCAATCTACGTTGCACCACTAACCCAGTTCGTTATTGGTACTGTGGTGACGTTAGTATAGCTGGAGAAAAGTGTTTATTATAAACAGAATCGACATGATTATTTTATGTTTAAGAAACCTAGCCTTTTGATCAACGCTGTTTCATGCTCCGATAGCTAAGATATATTTATTATAAATATGGTAAATTCATTGAAGTTGTGGATCCCTATCGATTGAGGTACTTAGAACATGTGTTACATATACCAAACTACAGCCAACCTTCACATGTTATATTACCAGCTAAAACCAAAACTTGATGTCACTTCTTAAAGTTATTGACCATTGAACTGTATCACGTTAGTAAGTCCATACTACTTGGATAAATAACATCTAGGTGTTATAGCTGATGATAGTTCGTGATTAAAGCCTGTACTCCAATTCCCATCCCTAACTTCGAACTCGTGATCCTAAACTTACTTCCTCGCACTGATTCACAACCCTTCTTTTAACCCTATGAATCAGATGAGTTTTCTCAAGGTCATCTATCTTTGCATTGCTTCAAAGTCATCCATAAATCATAGTTTCACCTGTGGTATTCATACTGGTAAACCTAAGCTAAACCCTAAACTGACTATGAATGACCATGAAAGGAAAATACAGTTTTACTTGACAGATATATGTAAAAAGGATATGAAGTATTACAACCAATTAACGGTGGGAAAATTGATTCCAGTTATCTAATGAACGAAAGATATGGCGACGATATATATCGATTAATGAGGAGGAACGGATGCAGATGTGAAGGCAAGGATTGACAAAGCGAGGGTAGGATTCCTACAGTTGGATAACAAATGGGACTCAAAATAATTACCAACCAACATCAAAGTCAGAATCTTTAATATGAACGTCAAGACAGTTCTACTGTATGGAGCTGAAACTTCGAGAACTACTACAATCATCATCAAAAACGTACGACTATTTATAAACAGTTGCTTACGTAATATAATAAATGTCTGTTGACCGGAAAACATCAGGAACAGCTTACTGTGGGAGAGAACAAACCAGCTTCCAGCTGAAAAGGGAATTAGGAAAAAAGGCTGGCAGTGAATAGGATATCCACTATGGAAATCATCAAACTGCATCATTAGACAAGCGCTGAAGGGAACGGAAAAGAGGACGGCCAAAGAACATGCTGCATCAAGAATTGGAAGCAGACATAAAAAAATGAATAGTAAATGAAAACAACTGGGAAGGATTGTCCAGGACAGAGTTCGACAGCGAATGCTGGAGGGCGACCTACGACCCTCCACGATGGGTGACAAACGTAAGTGAGTTATACATGGACATGATTAAAAGTCAGGTTACTCACAAATCATCTTGTTATAGTTATAGATGATGATATTTAAGTTAGCCGGACAAATTATTTAGCATTTTTAAGGCAAATAACAAGATTTTTTTCATCAAACAAACAAAAAGAACAAAATCAGTTTAACCAACCTGACTACCACGACGTATTAAACCTGGTGTAACAGAAGCATAGTTGGAATTTTTCACAGAAGATGGACTTAATGGGGAACCAGGAGGAGGAGGAGATGAACAGATTTTACCAGAGGATATTGTTGAATCCAATGACTTTTTAAAATACTCTGATTGACGTCGTCGAAATGTTGAAGTGCCGGAATTAACAATTGTATTTATGTAACCGATAGCATCACCATTAGTAGTAGAAGCAGAAGACTGTGATGCGTCACATAAATTATTATTAGTATTAATATCATTCCCATTCGAAGATAATGACGATGATAACGTAGTAGCTAAATACCCTGATGACTGTGTTATTGATGTAGGATGAAGGAAAGGAGAACTGGTTTGATCGGTCGATATCAAGTGATTGTATTCCCATAAACTAGAAACATTATTATTATTCACACTAGACATATATGTAGTATTACACAATGAACGAGAATTAATCTCTTGTCCCCCACTATCACAACTGACATTATCAAGTGTTGTTATCGGTGGCCAAATAAAATGAGATGACTGTGGTAAACCTTTTTTCGAAAATGAAATAGACAATAAAATGTGAATAAATAAATAACTGACATAATGAACTGTTTCTTTTTTTGTATTGAACACTTCTAACATATATAATATAGTTCATAGGGAAGATCATATAAGAAAAAAAGGATAGAGAAACTTAATTGTGAGGTTGTGAATTTTCATCGACTGAGATGGTTGGGCCACGTGGTGCGTATGTCTGAACACCGATTACCATGACGTGCAGAGCTAATTGGTGTTAGAGATGGTTGAAAAAAATTTAGGGGCGGCCAAACCAAAACATAGCATCAGTGCTTGAAGTCACTAACTTCTAGTCCGAGCCATGTTGGTAGATGCAGACTACTTGGTTGGGGTCCGTGTGACTATCGTAACCAATGGTTGGAGACTCTTAGTGACATGGCTCAGAATCGATTATAATGGCATCGATGTATACACTCTCTGTCTCTCCTTAAAATAAGAGATTAAAATCGCTTCATATCTTTCTTTCTACGTACTAAATCTTTCTTACTGTACTATATATATCCTTATATGCAATCCTTCTTTTATATATTACCACCATTGACTTAACTACTCCTATGAATCCGGTGTTCACCTTGCTGTGCTAATTGCGGTATGGCAACTTGGACCGATGCATATATGTGCTTGGTCCTACGTTGTAGCTGACTGACTGACTAGATTGTGAGGCTTAAGTGGAAGATTACAATAACTTTTTCAACAGATTTGACACCATTAAGATCATCATTAAAAGTGGTATGTGCAGTCTTTCTGTCATAGAATATACCCATTAATTAACTCAGTGTTATAACAGGAAAAAGTTAGACAAAGTTGAACTTTCGAAACAGTCTTGTTTGAAGTTATTACTTTGATTTTCACTATATAATTAATATATACCTAGATTATTATGTTTCGTTTTTTAACTATTTTACTTTCAAACATCTATGTAGTGCATAAACGGTTGTTAAGTTTTGTATCTTATTTAAGTTATCATTACTTTACTACAAATCTATCACTTAGTCCTTTTCCATTTATGAATTCCACTTATCCACTTCTCATAATTTCTTAATTATCATGATATGTGGTCAGGATTGTACTGTATATTCATAAATTCAAACTGCATAAATAACAATTACTTACTTGCTCTATTGTGTTCTATTCTGGCTAGTGAGTGAGCAAACATGAGTATTTATTATTTATTTGAAAACATAGATACTGGTACAAGGGGGCACCAGACACATATGTGCCATACAAATCTTGTTTGATTTGTATGTGGGCTATGATACTGTTCGGGTGCCCAAACCGAAGCAGGGAGCAAGCATGAGAAACTGCATTTATTGAGTTTTCGACTATTATTGTACTATTATCATGCCCTTGGCACTAGACAATCTAGACGAACTAATCATTACTTTGATTAGATCAATACAAGTGTGTTACGGTTCGATTATACGGGCTCAAAAAATCACACAAAAAACTCGTTTTATTTTTTACTGTCACACCCAAACGTAAGCCACATATCATAAACTCTCAAGCCCCCATTGTCCCCACTAGTTACTTTTTATATTAATTACTAACCTGCTCCATTCTTAATTTACACATTGATTTATCTCAATTCAATCAATTATTAGAACTTACATTCATATGAATTTATTACTATTAATATCATCACCTGAATTAACCTAAAGTAATATTTCTTCTAATATGTATTATTTTCATATGAGTTATTTTGATGTAATGCAAGAAAACTAGTTCACGAAATAAAGAACAGTGCGACAAATATTGATTATTGTTATCAAAGATTAGGAAGTCTGTTGTTACTTTACCAGTAGTCTCAGAATTTACTAAACTGTATAATATGTATGATATTAATATGAATTAGTTTAAAATGCAAATTACCTGAATCAACTTTGTTGATATCACTGACAGGAAAAGAATCTTCGACAACTGTTGGAGTGAGCATTGATTCATTCGATGGCAAACTGAATTTACGACTAGTATATAAGGAACTGCTGTCATTATTCAGTACAGTTTCATTGTTATTGCTATTATTGTTTAAATTATTTACAGTGGGAGAATTACGACTTTGAAATTTACGTGCAGCAGCTTTCTTAAGTTCATTCAAATTTGTATAGACTGGTGAAGGTATAGCTTGATTAGGATATAAGGTTTGTACTTGATGTGCTGAAATTTAAAATATATATACATTATTATTAACATTACAACTACTCAAATTTATACAAGTAGTTTTTAAAGGGAAAAAATCTAAACAGAAAATTTTACAATGTACACAAATTAATATCTTAAACACGTAAATACACTTGTATTATGGTGTAATATTCACAAACGTAGAAATGAAGCCTGATCTTACGTATTTCAATTTATGCTACTCAATTAATTTATCGGTAGTATGATTTGTACTTGAAAATTCGACAATTTGAAACACGTCAACTGGAGTTATAAAATAATATAAGTATGAAATCATACAATATATCGACTAGAAGTGCTGTTACTAAGATCGATTTCGAGTAAAAATGCCAACATAAGTAGTAGGTTGCAGCTATTAAGTGGCAAAATAGGACGGAGTGTAAACCCTTAGTTCCATTGATAATCACAATGTTCTATGCTATAAAACTTGTGAAAAAAGCGGAATTAATTAGAAAACTGGAATATTCTGTATCATATGGTAAGCAAAACAGTTTAAACATATTATGGGACTGATAGAAAAAATGAAAAAAGCCAAAAGTTTGCAAAATAATGTTAAAACACACTTTTACGAAGATTGAAACAATCGAAAATTCTAGTCCCTACGAATCCTCCTACACTAGCAATAATAATGTACACATACTCCACCAACTTCAAGATGCAACTTACGGAGCTCAAGAAAGAAACTGTGACCGGTGGAGTTCAACTATATCGGGTGTGACAGTTATACATGAAGACAATGCGCAGATGGTCATGAATATTCTTGTGAATTGATTGAAGTTAAGTATCAACACCGTAGGACTCAGTAGCTTAGAAATTGAATGTTTAGGTACGAAACCGAGTGTGTTGAGTCCGATCTCCTGATCTGGTGTTATAGATGAGCACTGCTAAGGGATCTCATATTGCAACTAAAAAGCTGCTCAGCTCTACCTATACTATGACGAAACGGCCACTCAATGCTTTCAGGTTTCCAATAGTGGTCTAAGATCATTTTTTGATCTAATTTTAGAAGATTAAGATCCCGTACAGATAAATTAACAGAAAGTAATTTTTAAAAATATTTGAAACAGTAGATAAAGACTTACATTTATTCAGACGGGTTTCATCACTATGATCTAATTTCTCATCATCTGTTTCACCATCCTCCGTATCTTCAGTAGTGGTGCCACCAGCACCACCGCCGCCCTCATCAGCATCAGCTTCAATGCTGATATCAACATTACTTGTTCCTCTTTCATGATTAACATCTTGACCATTATCATTATTGTTAAAATTTTCAGACGGAAAACCGAAAACAGCATTATCTTGAGTTGATTTACCATTAGTTTTTTGACGTTCATTTACATTCATACTTTTATTACTTAAACCAGGTAATGGAATCCAATCTGGTTGATGGAGAAAAATACAAAAGTAAATGGAAAATGGAGCAACTAAAGTATATATTGAATAAACACACTACTCATAAGTAACCATTAATATATAGTACAATTTCCTTGATCGCGCAGTCACGACAAATCCTGAACTATGTCACTCAATGTCTCCTTCAACTACTGGTTACAATAACCTAAAGAACTTTAATTAGGTTTGGTTGCTCCTATCTTTCGCCCAACCTGCTCTTACATTTGGTAACTTCGAGCTTCAAGGTGAGCTGTCGTTAGACATACGTAACACGTGTTCCAAACAACGTTGGAGATGTACTGAAATTTGATGCAAAACTATATTAAAGTTCATTGAATAGAAGTGTTAGATTTTCTACAACGTTTAAAAACAGATAAAAAGACAGCAAAAGTCAGAATTTCTTAATTCCTTTTGAGATTGTTATTTCTCATCAACATATCAACACGCAATGTTATCGTTATGTATTAATTGCGCTTAGATGAATGAACATTAAGATGCATTAAACTTAATAGGCTAAACTATCGTTTTCCTGTTTATTCCAACAGTCAGAAGGGATGATAACTAAGTCATCCGATAATAATCAATCATTAAAAACAACTGAACCTAAATAGTAAACTATTTACTATTCTTATAGTTTAACAACAATATTTCTAACCCCCATAAGTATCCGAACATGGATTCTGATCATTTAAAAAACTATGTACTTTTTTAAAGCTGTTATTACGATTTCTTTTGAAACTTTTAAAACAACTCATAAACTTGTTGTATTTGACGATAGAGTACAACTATTCCGATTTATAAACAATTAGAAGATGCTACTAATATGAACAGGGACCTATGGGAATTCGATAATTAAAACGATCAATAATATAAAATATTTCAAGAATGATCTGTGAAGTGAAAGATGATAGAAAAGTCAATAATTTAGGCAAAAGTTTGGTATCAAAACAGGTCAAACTTTAAATATGATCTTGAGATACACACAAAATAAAACTAAACATGGCAGTAAAACTTTGCAGTTATATATATATATATATATATATATATATATATATATATATATATATATATATATATATATATATTAGTTATTGTGCTGTATGTAATTTGTTTTTAAAATACTTTTGTCTTATTGTGCCTATTATCAATTTGATTGTTTTCACCTTATCGATTTATGTCTTGTTGAAATAGAGCCTGCCAATCCAAATCGGGATCATTTTTTCCCAGATCATACATTAGAATTATTAATGTCTGTATGTAAAGTGTTATGTGAATGATAGTCAGTCACACTGACATTATGTTAAGATATTTCGTATTGTGTCTACTGAAATGAAGGGAAATAACAATCATCAAGCTCGACAGACAGAGAAATCATTTAGACATGCATACACATGTATATGTAAGGGAAAATTACATAAACACTAGATATGAATAAAAATGTAAAATGGGGTGGGGAATAGTACAACTTAAGTAATAGTTATAACATGGCAGACTATACAGCGGACTATTATTACTACTGTTATGGTTATTGGTAGTAGTATTTTATGCTATATCCAGGGTTTCAAAGATAATGTCAACAAAATCCGGAAGATACACTATCCCGCTTGACAATAACTGAAAATAACAAGAATGGAGACGATAATACAAATGATAAGCAGTCAAAACATGAATAATGCGGCTAGCTGTAAAGCTACACATACACACAGCGCAGGCTATTAGTTTATATTTACTATAAATCAAAATAGGAAAGTATTGTGTATACTACTAGTAATACTTCTACTGCTGACAGTAAGAATACGAATCGAATACTAATTAACAAAAGATCTCTTCTCAGCAATAAGTACCACTAACTAAGCAAAGCGCGCAACTAGGGGTGAACATAAAAGGAGATATAAAACGATGAGAAAAATACGATGACTTTAGCAGTTTACGTGAAAATTTCTGCTTACCTCTTCACATACAATATGACCAATTATAACAGTTTGAGGATTCAAATTGAATCAAAGCACATAACTCACTTAACTATAAATAACAGATTGGGTAACTCTAGTCCTGAAACCCAAGCGATCTTATAGACTATCATATAAAGATCTGTCGAACACCACAACTTAATTTATCTACAATAAATGTATGAGATAGTGGTTGGACGCAGTCGACAGGAAACCTTGGAGCTAGGGTTTCGTTCTATTTGGCACTAGTCGGCAAGGTGTATCAGTTTTCTTGACGGAATTGATGCTCCCTGACGGATTCGATCCCACGTCACTACGCATCACAGTCAAAGACTACCACTGAGCTACCCGGGCTGCGACTGACCTCTGAGGGCTGAGATGTATTTACAATTGATTGATCGCTAGGTAGAACGCAGATTGGAACTTGGTTGATAGAATTCGATCTGAACTAAGGAGGTACATGGCACTCTTGACATTGATCACAACTCAGTGATTAAGCAATTGCAAAAACAACAAAAGTGGGTGTGAAACAAGAAACAAATAACAACCATATATATGAATAAATGGCAACGCCTGTAACTGTAGTGTAGTAATTACTGATGAGGTAGTACAAATCCATACAAAGAGACGCAAAAGTTTCCTATTGATGCAACCTAGATCACCTCCCTAAATGAAACGAGTTTGTTTTATTTAAATTCAGAAATTTCATGCAATTGGTTCCCTTTCTGAATTTAAATAGAGCAAGAACAAACATTGATGCAGAATAGTATGAATTCATATTATTTCGAGGTTTCTCGTCAGCTGCTTACAAACCAAAATTGTGATAGAATTTTTTTTACATGAAGATAGTGTGAAACAATCGACATAAATGAGTGTAAATAACTGGATTACAATAATAACTATGTATATATATGCTAGAAACAGGTCAGAGGTCAAAAGAGGGGGGTTAATCCAGGGTGGGTGGAGTAATAATTTAGTGAAGTTCAGAAATTGTGTGATAATTGTAGAGATTAACGGGATTAAATAACGATAAGGTAGATTACGTAATAATAATTAAATAGAATTTGGAAAGTTAAGATAATTTAAGAGGATCAGTTGGTGGAAATGTGTGAATAAAATTTATTTTAAGAATTAGGTAATAGGGGGGAGTATAAAATATCTTAGAATAAGTAAATGAATAAAATAACCAAAACACAAAACAAACAGAAACAAGAAGATTACCAGGGTAGTGATAAGTTTATTAAAGTCTCTTTTTGGATGCATAAATCCGGTTTCAGTTTCTTAATTGCAATGGCTTCAGCAAAGCGGAGAGTGGTAGTAGTTCTTTGTCTATTGATAATTTTAAACGCGAGTATAATATCGACGGTATGCCCGGTGTCAAGTAGGTGCCGAGCTATTGCACTGTTAAAAGCTTTAGTCCCTCGCAGCGTCAAGTTCTTCGGAATATGCTCAGAAATGCGAACCTGTACTCTTCTCTCAGTTCTTCCAATGTAAGTGCTACGGCACGTACATGTGAATTGGTAAATGCAGTTGGAGCAACTGAGGGGAGAGGACTTGTCGATCTTCGTTTGTTTCAGTGAGCAGTATGTTTTCCATAACGTAGTCAGTTTGGCTGCTGGGTAGGTCACTTTTAAAGCGGAATTAATTCTGTGATTGATAATTCCGGCGACTTCATCTCCTTTGAAGCGCAAGGATAGGAAGCAGGTTTTCTTTTCAACTGTATCATGCTTGATCGGAGGGTTTGTATTAGCATATTTGTGGATGAATTTATCCGGATATGCATTTTCACGTAGGCATTTGGTGATTGTAGTAATTTCTTCTTCGAGGCATTCCTTTGAGCAGATTTTTCGTGCGCGATCAAAAAGGTTTCGCACAATACCCTTTTTATAACTCATTGGATAGAAGCTGTTAAAATTGAAGTTGGAGTGTGTTTGAAGGGGCCGACATAGGTTATTCTAGTCTCTGGACAGATCAATCTACTCATTTTTCTCAAGCCACATTTTTATCCTGTTACTTATTCGCTTATTAACACCGACTGTTTTTTTTTTGTGATCATATGGTGTGGTAATTACGTACTCTATAAATCATGTGTCTGTAACTTATTTTCGTTTGGATATAAATATTGAGTCACGCTTGATAAAAACGAATTGACTCACTTGCTTTCTGTACTGTGCGCTACTTTGTTTCGTATCGCTCTCTCCTCTTCGCTTCCTTCATTCCGTCTCTGGTTGTTCAGATCAACGATTGTACGAAATATACGTATTTAAACTTTATTCTTGTTCCGTTATTCACTAATGCAATTTAAATTGATTGTATATGAGAGTAGTTGGAATGTATACATCAATAACGATCATCATACGATCCAATTGGAGTCAGATACAGATCAACTAAATGATAACAATCTAATCAAGAATATAATGTGCTTATTTCATATGTGACTCATCACTTGAATCTAACCTGCATCTCAGTGTTGCTGTTCAAACGAAACTCGCCTCAAACGCCAGCGTACCACACACTGATTTGGTGAGTTCAGATTACCACCTTGGATGCTAATTTACTAACAGAGACTGATTAACTGTAGCCCATAAAATTAACAAATGAAAAATACAAACCTTGAAATATTACATATAAATAAATAAGTTTTTTACATTTAGGTTGTACTGCTGATATGGAATATCTGTCAATTTTAATATGAAACTATACTGATTATAAATGATAATAGTCTAAACATTTTTCATAGGAAAGTCCTAATTCTAGGGTACATTTATTTGATTTAATATACTTTGGAATGTCCTATCTAAACTTTTTGGAATTCTAATCGAGTGCACACACACACACACACAGAGAGAGATGAAAGTCGGCTAACTTGAAACAAACGACTATATGTAAACAGTTGGTACACTGAGACAAAAAAATGACTGAATTTTATTAACCAAGTACCCATAGCAGATTTTTTAAACTGTTATTTTAATATTAAGATGAAATTTTAACAATATGAGACAGAAGATAATCACATTTCATCGCTTATCAATCTATAATTTTCTTTTAGACTTAGTCACAAACAAAAAATGAACACTGAGTAACTAATATATCGTGATTTGGTGTATGTACGGTCGATATCGAAACTGGGTGTCTACCTAATCCTTCATCCGGCCCAGCAACACTGTCGAAAAATTTTCCTGGTACCAGCAGTAGTGTGATGTTTCGGTATTTTACCTAATGCTCAATGTTAATTAAATCTTATGTAACCACTAGCTTAGGTGCCCAAATATTGCAATAGTCATTTTTATTTGATATTTAGTGGCTTCTGTAGGTTACCTTAGCTTGTAGGTAAATGGCTAGTAAAGCGCATATATAACTTTTTAAAAAACTTAGAGTTAAGGATTACAAAACAAGGTATTAATTTACTACTCAATAATCAATTAGTAGGTGAATATATCACGCTTAAATAAGTGACTTATAGTGCGTTTTGTGCTACTTATGTGCGCAGAAATAAGTAGTATGTAGCATGAATTGGAAGTGGAATGCTTAGAAACAGAAGATAAAAATAAGGAGAAGAGGAAGTAAATTTTTCTAATTACATGAAAAAGGTGATAGATCGGATACCGCGTATGTGCCTCACGTTAATCCAATAATTATTTTAAATTACAACTGACCACTGTGTCAGTATCACCAAGGTATGATTTGATAGTTAAAAAATAAATCGAGCATTGAACAGATAATTAATAATAAAATAAATTTATTTATTTATCCCAACGAGTAGTTATAAGACTTCCTGTCGTTTCGTGACTTAATTTTAACCACTTCTTCAAGGAGTAAATAAATGTTCAGATTAAATTAACACGAGTTTAAATAGCATAAGGGAAAAATGCACAATATTTAAGTCAGTCAACCGCTAAAAAGCCAGGAAGAGCTGGAAAGCTTTTTGGTTTTAACAATACACTTCTTAGCAGTGCACTTCTACGAAACCACAATGGGTTGAACCCAAAACTTTTTGGATATATGTTAAGCAATCCTAGCGATGATAACACTGTGTATACTCGAGCACATCAGTTGAATAAATTCATCCTATATATCTTTGTGTTGTTGTCATCATGTCCGTATACCTGTTCACGTGTTAACCCTACACACATCCCTCTTACTAGTTACTTGAATCGTTCGATAACTCATTCGCTTTTCTATATCCATGTCCTTCGATTTTATCAACTTGTTCGATTCTTAATTCGCCTCTGTATTCGCTCGCTTGCAATAGCATTTCTGCTCCAACACGCTTAGTGTACTTGTTCTGCTTAGTGATAAACCGTGGTCAACGCTTCGTATTGTCCTCTGAGATCTATATACCATTGAAATTTACTTAATAACGGTTATCAAAATGATTGATATATATGAAAACTAAAGAATTATCTCGAAGATAAATCACGACAAGGTCATATTTACAACTATGAAGTTTAATTTAAAATTGAGAGGATTATAAATATAACTTTTTTAAGAAGTAGATTGATTTACCCTTTACACACACACACACACGAAATAGAATTAATTTCCACTGTTTCCATAATTAAGAACTAACTGTTATTATTAGTTTAATTGACTAATTCATGTAGAAAACTTTTTTCTCATATCATAAAACAAACATATAATGAAAATCAATAGAGGAGAATAAGAAAGAACATAAAAATAAATAATATACACTTATTCTATTTAAATTTTACTTCTTTTTTTAATTTTTATTTTTAACCAATCTATAAAATTGTCAAACTAGTTTATTAATTAAGAAGGAAATAAAGTTGTTGGATTAGTAGTAGTAATTAGTTAGTTAATTATAATTCATTGACAGTGGCATAGATATGCGATGGTTTATAGTCCCATTACTAAATTAGCTGAATGAAATGAAATTAATAAGATGAGTGGTAAAAGAGTTGAAACACTGTACTAACAATGATAATGAGAAAAGATTAAGTAGTGAGAATATCATTCCAGAAAATAGAGTGTAAAGAGATATATGAACGAATGATGAAAGTCAAGATTCAGAAAAGTTCACATGATTGTAACTTTTTATTCCTACAGTGTATTAATGTGATTAATCGACAGAAGATACACGAAGTTAAGTAGTGTATATATTTCAATTACATCAATATCTAACAGTCAATAACTTTGTGTATTGGTGTTACGACTTAGTTTGACCGTCCTTAGTTATCTCCCAACTTATATCTGCACAAGTAAGTATGCCTCATCGAGGTAGTCAGTGATTAAGCATACGTAACACATGTTCAGACTACCTCAACTCGATGAAGATTTTTACAATCACATCAACCGATTCGAAATATTTGTCAAGCACCAAATGTTTCATCTCAACATTTTCCATTAGGTCACTTCACACATACATGTACACATATACAACAACAAACGTTATGGTTGAATTGGCAAATGGAATGAATATACAGATCAAAAAGAAATGAATAGGCAACCATGTAGTAAAGCAATAAATATGAGAACTATAGTCTTTAAAGAAGATTCAATTATTCGTAGCGTAATATACAAAAGATATGTACGGTCAATAACCTAAAACCTAATATTAACGCCTTAAACTTTCATAGACCATGTTTTACAGCTACAGAAAAGATGGATAAGTTGAGAATCTGATTATAAATCTATGAACAAGGCAAATCTAAATCAGACAGATAAAGAAACGTGTAGGTAATTTTTTAAGCCGTTCGTGTTAATTTGATGTGATACAAAAGCTCACGTATTCAACTATGGGCCAAAATGGTTTTGTATAGAGAGTGTATAAACGTGATAAAGTTGTTCAAACTGAAGTGAGGTTCAAACCAGTGACTTAACAGTTAGAAAACAGGATGTTCAAAACACAATGGTTACTCAACCATTAAAAAAGACTGAAAACTAGAGTACAAGACGAATGCTTTCTCATAGTGCAGAACTCCTAAGAGTTTTAACTATGAATCATTGGATAACAGTTCACTACTTTACGGGAAAAGTGCATACTGTGAGTGTCGAGATTTACATCTTTCCTGTCTGATACGTTACCACTGAGATATCCAGGTTGCGACTGTGCTTATGTAAGACTAAGACATTTACAAGTGACTGATCACTGAGTAAAGATCAATGAAGTGCTTGCCTAGTTTTAACATCTCAGCATAATGTACATGATATTGAGTCACTTAGACTAGTAGCCACATTACAAATTGATCGACAGAATTCAATCAGCACTAGTGAACTGGACACGCGTAACATTGGTCACCACTACTACGCGAAGATCAATGAAGTGTGAATAATAGAAAATTCTATTGGTTTTATCGTTAATTAAGAAGAATCTGGTTATTTAAGTAAATATTACAACAGCAAGAATGAACTGCAGTGAAGTACTTTGTCTATTTGGCTAAGTTAAAAAATAATCGTTGACAAACAGAATACATGTTTACATTATGTGAAAACAATTGGAATAAGAACACACACAAACGAACATAAATATCCATATCTATCTATATATAAAGTAAACAAGTTCCAATTTAAATTATGTAACCGACTAGTATACATAAGTAATACACATAGAAACATTGACAAAACCAACCTCCCTCATGCATATACGCATGTACAACAAAAGGTATGGTTAGATTGCTAAATAGAATGAATACACAAATCGAAAACAACGAATAGGTAACCATTTGGTAAAATCATGCACATGAAATTTAGGTAATTATATCTTTTAAAGAAGATTCAATTCATAGTTATTCTATATGGTAAATTGATTGAGGTTGGAGTTGGACTGTACAACGCCGACTCGATGGTTCTAATAGTTAAGCGTTCGTCGTAAAACAAGTAGGTTCTGGATTAGAATCCCGCAAAGCGGGATCGTGGATGCACACTGCTGAGTCCCACAATAGGACGAAACGGCTGTTCAGTGCTTCCAGGTTTTTTATGCTGGTCTAGCTTCAATTGTCTTATGATCTCAACAATTGAAATTACTAAAATCTCCACAAAACCCCTTTCTGAAAATTTCATTTTTGACTATATATTATATCATGTATATTTTGGAAAAATCTACTGTATGAATTAACCACACATACACAACTGTTCTTTGTAATCAATCATGAAGAAAATTAAAAAAAAAGACAGTATATGCATATATCTATCTTCATTGATAAATTTGACTTTAGTGAAATAAGAACAATCTAAAACAACTAAAAAGTCATATTCATAATTTACATGATTATTCATGTCAAAACCTGTCATACATTTACTTAATTGTATAGTTTTCTAAATACCCACATGATAATATGTACGTTAATAAAATGAAATGTCTAGTTACTTGAAGTAAAACTATCATGTTGTTCTGTTCTCTGCACTGAATAGTTTAATTACGTAGCAATGAACGTCTTTCTGGACAATAACGTTAGCAACTAATTTAAAGAGTAGTGAGCTTTGAAGTATCTGTTAATAAATTTGTCTAGTAGGACAATGTAAGTTTTCATAAATAAAATTCCTAGCGTATAGAAAATAACATCTTCAAAATCGTGATATTCTCCATCGACAAGAGATAAACGTTTCTTAATGTATAAATCTCTAATATAATTAGTATTTACAAAGTGAATTGATTTCTATCTGTGTTAGGGATGTATTACTTTTCTGAACGATTCGATATTGTCTAGATGTTGACAATTTGGTTGAATTTTTAACAGTAAGTTAGTTAAACACAAAAGGTAAAAAGAAACTGAACTATTATTCACACACAAAATAAATAGAATAACTTGATTAAATAATTTACTAATTAAATAATGATATTTAATAATTGAATTCATGAGTTAATTGAAGCTAGACCACTATAGAAAACCTGAAAGCAATAGATGGCCGTTTCGTCCTAGTATGGGACTCTTCAGAAGTGCGTATCAACTCTCCCGCCTGATAAAATTTGAATGTAAGGTCTATCGGTCTCGCGCATGAATGTTTAACCACATTAGGAGGAAACAGCCGTCCAGTACATTCAAGTTTTCCATGGTAGTCTAGCTTCAATCGACTCATGAATTCAATTGTTATATGACTATAATATCCACAAAACCTCTCTCTGAAAATAATAATAATAATATATTTGTAATATCTCAACGACTATTAAATTATTCGGTTATTTATTTATTTCTTCTTTTAAAAAAAAGTGTCTTAAATGAAGTCATGAAAAGTCAAAAGTTCAAACATGAAACATAAATCATTATTTTTTTTCGAAAAACCCTACTCATCAAATGATCAATTTACCTAAGTGAAATTATCAAGATCAACTTTGATATTGTTATGTATAGTAAATAAGTTAGTTTAACGATTAGAATTATTTCGCTTGTTCATGTTCAAGATTGAATATTCGATTAATGTATATGTATATAATTTATGGACGAACGAATAAGATTAACAATAACAAGTATTGAATTTTGGCGCGATTTTCATTTAGTCATTTGGCTAAATAACATTTTGATATTTTTAGCTAATGTCAGTTTGTGATGGAAACCTCAAATCTAGTTCTTAATTGTAATCATCAACTGTAAATTATGATTACAATTCTTGACACTGCTCTATAATCCTCAATTAATTCTAATTATAAGGTGAACATTCTCAAGGTCATGCTAGTGTTGCTCAAAGGTCGTCCACAAATTCCATTGAAACAATGAATTATTCTACCAATATCGAAGATTTCAATACAATAAACCATGCGAAATATTAAATCATGTACAGTGATTTGAGAGAGTGCAGTAAATATGTTACACAACGGAAAAAAATTTCATTTATATTTATTCCAATTAGAAAAATCAATATGGTCAATGGTTAACAAACTTTATTCAACTTATAACTAACAACTGTGGGATCATCTCAGATTTCAAGAAAGAAAATATGCAAAGAGTAAACAACAAAATGTCGCCACGATTACACTCACACACACACACAACGAGTAATTTGGGCCGTCAAGGTTCTAAATGTGTATTTCCAACCAAATAATGTATACATCTCCCGATTACTATCAATTATTGGAAACGAAAGAGTATGTTTTTTTAAAAAATGAATGTATTATTTGAAAAGTTAAACCTGTAGCCTTGATGATAAACTAAGATCAAGAAAAAGACAGTACTGTAGTAAAACAAATCAAAATGTTTACTTCAAACAGATGAAACAAATTTTAGGATGAGGATAAGAGATAACCTAGAAGAATAATAAAAAAAAGTGAAAATATGATTGGACACTGAGTCGGGGGGGGGAGGCGAGAAGGAAGAAGAAAGAATTGACATAAAGAAATGTAAATTTATTACCGCAACGATAAGAAGAAAGAGAAAAATTTATATAAAAACGATATCGAAACAGATTAAAATAGAACAGAAGAGAAATGATTAGTGTAAAGGTTGAAAATGGATTGTTTGATTAATTTAAATTAATAACAAGAACTCTATGTATGTAGACATGGTTACATGATGATAGTGACTAATTTGACATAATGTTCTTAAACAAAAATTAAATAAAAAAATATACTGTTTCTTTCTTTTCGAAAAATGGAAATTTGAAAACATTTTGTAGCATTAACACAGGTAAATAATAGTACTGGGTGTATGCGTTTGTGTGTGTGTGTGTGAATCATCATCGGAAGCAAAAAGAAGAAGAGTAAAAAAGAAATATCATGACCATGAAATATTAAAGTGAAACGATGCATAGATATATGGAGTGTAATTTAATGTATACATACAAATCGATTGGATTCAAGTATACAAACAGAGCAATAAACATATTTATATGATGAAAATAGATCTAAAACGATGTTCTACAGTGATACGAGTTGGTTATTATTTGAGCTAGTCAATATTTACTTGATGAATACAATTATTTAATACAGGAATTAAAAGAAGTACGATTATTGGTTATTAGTTATCATCAGTGTTTTATAAAGTTCATATATGAATCAATAAATTATTTATTCATTTTCATGTATATATATTATGGTGTAAATAACGGAAATGATGAAATATACTTTCATATTAACAATCTTGATTTCATAATGATATTAAGTGGTCGGAGGTAATCAGCAGGAAACCACACTTGACGTAGATTTAGTGAAAATCAACAATACCCAACAAAGCGTCCTTACAGTTTTAAAGGACGTAACACATCTAGTGAGATTCTCACCTAGGCCATCCAACTTCAAAATCTTAGAAGATATCAACGTGTTATTTGGTCAAAAAAACCAAGCTGTAGTAATAAGATATTGACAACTGATTGATTGATAAGTAGTGAACAATGTCAATTTCGTCCAATCCTCCTTAAGGTTAGTCGAATTATATCGATGAACTTGCAGTATGATTCACTAGTCTAAATGACTTGACATCGAGTGTACTATGTTCAGATGTTAGGAGGTTGAAGCCCCTGCCGACTACCTCCAAGCACCAAATTCAGAAAACTAGGCTAATATGATATTGGTTAATACTTAGTGACCAATAAATTGTTAGTAGCTATTTCAAAGTAAATGAATATTTAAAAAGAGGACAGTGGTGTAATCAACCACCTAGTCAACATTGAATATGTATAGATGACACTAGATAATAGTTGTGTAACAATTAGTATTGTTACACAATTATTTGATTGATTTTAATGTTTAAATAGATGAATCATTCAAATCTTTCTATTCATACTACTATGAGTATATATCCCTTGTCGATTATTCACGTGTAACCTTGAGCATATTGTTTACATATGTATATGATAGAACGCAGTTTTCCATCTATCCCCTGTATGATATCTTACATGACTTATAAATTAAGCCACTTTGTTGTTCCTGAATTTATCATGACTTATAGCCCTGTCCTATATAAAGTTATAAAACCACCAATCAAAATACAGATTTTTGCGACTTTGTCCCTGAGCAAGACCAATGACACTTCATTCGGCGTTAACAGTTTTGATTTAATTCTAATTCCATATCGGTCCTGCCCGTTGAGTTCGGAACACAACAATCAGCCTCCATAATACGAATATTATATTTCAAACATAAGTAGTTTATATACAAGCAGATCAGATTACAACACATTGTAAAATGAAAAGTAAAAAAAATACAAGATCTAAACCATCAGTCACCATCCAGATAATGTCAATTCCTGAAGAAAAAGAACTTTATCGCTCTCTCCTTCGCTTTACACACAATTACATATATAAACCCACGTATCCCCAATCTTGGAAATTAAGATACACGAACTCTATATCATAAACGAGTAAATTGATTAAAATAAACCTAAATAAATCACTTTATTTTACCCCACACTCTATTCTAATCTAATACAAAACAAAAAGATAGCACGTTGAGGTGAGGAGGGGGCGGTAAAATACAATCATCTAAACATTCATTCAAAGAACTTTAATAACTACGATGAGTTTTGATGATAACATACCTGACCCTCACTACTGTTCTATTTACTAATTTTCTAAATGAAATTAACTAAGAAAGTTAGTCATGTGATACAATTAGTTTTCTCTTCGCCCTCAGAAGAATTTCAATAATCGAATCAATGAAATAATAATAATGAGCTTGAAAGGTCAGTGAAGACGAATGAGGAAGACTAAAAGAATGAATCCTAAAAATTGGGTCATTTGAATTCGATTCATTATTTGTTTTTGTTAAATTAGATTTTTAAAATAAAAAACAACAAAAAGATCGACAGAAAATAAACTGATGATGAAAATGTACTTTTTTATGGGAAAAAAGAAACATCAAAAAGTTATGCCAAGCAGTCCTGTAAATAAGACTTGTTAAATATCAAATGAATGGTGGATATAATCGGACCCAGCAGCATAAAAGTGTATTCAGAACACTTTCCTTAAACAAGTAATATTAATAGTAATGAACTGATTAATGTACTCGGCTATTTCAGTTACACAATTTGTTGAAGAGCTAATTTGATACCACTAGCCAAAAATGATCAAACATCAAAGTAGATGAAGTTTGGTTGGAAATTGTACCGTACTATTATCACCATTACTACTGTAGTGAACGAACATTCAGGTGGAAAGTAATCACCAACTTTCTTAAACGTTGGAAATATCATGTATTGCAGGATTATGCGAAAGCCTTTAACCAGTTGTCCGTAACGCGTGTTTAATATACTTTGGTACAGATAATCGGATGGAATGTATCATAACTATTGTGGTGTATACTACTTATGCTGAGAGATCTAAGTAGTATGTAACAGCAGTCGAAATTGGGATGTTTGACAGCAGAAGACTGAGAAAATTGAATTGAAGAGTATGGGTAAGGAAACAGAAAGCAATTAGTTAAATTGGAAGGATTAAGAAACATATAAAGGATAATCGAAGGAAAATGTGCAAACAATCTATTTAATGTATGGTTTTCATATTTTATGAAGGTTCTCTGTAATTATGCGTTAAACAATAAACTAGTTTCTTCAACTGGGTTTTCATTCATCAAACTATAAAATTATTCAAGTGTACACAAGACACTAAAAGCAGTATACATCACAAAATGAGACAGAGAATAATCCAGTTATTTCTTTTATCGTTTTAGTAGAAAAAACAGAATTATTTTCACAAATGCTGAGAAACTATGTTTTAGATAGTAAACTAGATTTTTGATAATTAGGCAATAAAATTTTACAAAAAGAACACTGAGAGAAAAGTTAAACTTATGTTGTCAAGGAAGAAAAAAATGGAAATACTGGAAAACAAGATGGTAAAACTAAATGTGCCAACATATTAATTAACATAAATCAATAATCCCAAGGTATTATGTAATGGTCACTAACTTCTAATCTGAGCCATGTTGGTAGATACAGACTACTTGGTTGGGGTCCGCGTGACCATTGCAACCAATGGTTGGAGACGCTGAGTGACATGGCTCAGAATCGATCACAATGGCGTCGGTGTATACACTCTCTGTCTTCCCTTGAACTAAGAGATTGAAATCTCTTCATATCTTTCTTTCTACGAACTAATTCTTTCTTCCTGTACTATATCTTTATTAGAATCTTTCTTTTATATATTACCACCACTGAATTAACTACTTTTATGAATCCAGTGTTCATCTTGTTGTGTTAATGAGGTATGGCAACTTGGACCGATGCATATATGTGCCTGGTCCTACGTTGTGGCTAACTGACTGACTGACATAATTATAGCATATAATCAATGGTTTATTAGTCTAAGAAAAGAAAAAAAAGCACTGTGTTTACTTATCCTTGAATGAAAAATGTACAGATATACACATATAAATATGAGACATGAAATGTTTATGCAGACAAAAACAGACACAAATGAAGAATATTAATGAGGTTGAACATGTGAAACTTGGCGATTTAGAAATAAGTTATCACTGTTGTCAAAATACTTAAAGGGTGATGGGATTCGTCCGTTAACTGGAGCACTGTTGAAGAATTGCTTACAAATAAAAATATTTTAAAAAAAAAACAACCACATACCATAGTTTTCAACTATTGTTTAGTCGATACAAGTCTTCCATAATAATGATAATTTCTAGAATGAGAAAGTAATCAAATTTTCTGACACAATAATTTTACTGAAAATGTTGAATGAGAAATTTTATTGACTTTTGAATTACTAAATCACTATGTTGATATGATTTGCCTAGCCTTCTGAACAAGATAATTTCTTATCAGAAAAGAGTTACCATTATGAATGATAATCAAGTACCTATTTTGTTTATCTATATTAGCACAAAAATATACATTTGTCTATAAATAGGGTAATGTGTTTTTAACTTAGCAATTGTCTAAATATCAATGATTTCATAACAATTATTGCACTGAATAAAAATATCAATTAATATATAGTGTAGATTAGTCCCATTTAACATTTGCAATCTATAGACAAAATCAATCAAAATAGATTAAACATACCCAGAATACGCCCCCCCCCCAGAAAAACTATTGACTAGCTTTTTTATAATTTTCTTAAACAATTATTTTGAACCTAAGACCTTTTACAATCTACAATAAACTATTAATTTTTAAATCAATGAGCCTGGAATCTAATAGCTATAATCCATTCACGATATTATGTAACTATTAGTTAGTCAGTGGTGAACAAGATTTTTAAAAAAATCCAACAATCTCAATAAACCCATCACACTAAGATTCATGTTCTCATTCATGAGTAATTTTAAGAGGTGATTTCTGAATTTATAGTGAAAAGCAGTGAGAAAAACAGCTCAACTGCGTTGGGTGTGAGGAAACTGTGCACCAATGGAGTTGAAAGGTGGTTGTGTAATACCACTAAGTCATTGAAGTTAGAAAAATAAACAATTGGGAATCATTATTGTGATATAGAGAAAAAAAACTTTTGTTGCGAGGTTTGAAAATTATGGATCTGATTTTCAAATCAGTTGTCGATTCCAACTCCTGACGATCGTTATACCAGTTTGGAACAGCTGTTCATCAGTGCCTCTTTATCTTCAGTGGTTGTCAGTTCATAATGCGAACTAGA
Organism: Schistosoma margrebowiei; assembly: GCA_944470205.2. NCBI lineage: Eukaryota > Metazoa > Platyhelminthes > Trematoda > Strigeidida > Schistosomatidae > Schistosoma > Schistosoma margrebowiei. The sequence continues at coordinate 15,461,742 of OX104027.1, forward strand.
TATAAAGTGATTGACTGGATTCTATACGAAGAATTTATCCAACAAAAAAAACAGTTTACATGCTGTTTTTTATGACATGAATATTTGATTAATCAGTAGTCAGTGGGTTTTAAAAATATGTAACTAGCACTAGAATCTCGTACACCAGATACATTCAGTATTAAAGTTGGTTATATAGAGGTAATCTTTTCAGAATGTACATAAATCAACAAAGGCTGGTCAAAATCAAGTCATTAATATCAGCAATCATAAAATCTTAACACTATAGTCGTAAACACTTATATTATAGGGTATGATACGATGTCTTCATCAAGAATCAATCTAGGATAAATAAAAAATCTTCAGTGAATAGTAATAATATTGAATATTCCAAAGTACATCTATACGTAGCATTCAATACATCGATTTTCAAACCAATTGTATATTAATCTAATTAAAGACTTGATGGAATAACTCCTCTGTATTAAATATCAAGAAAATAGTCGGATTATTGGTTTTCGTTCACTTCCAGAAATAAGAACGGTCCCAGTGAGTTCATCAAAAAGACGTATCAATGGCAAGGTCACTAGAAAGTGTGAATCAGGTCTTATTAGTAAGGTGGTTGGATGTAGTTGACAGGAAATCTTAGAACTAGATTTTGTGCTCTTGGATAAAAATATAATCCCAAATTATAATACACTAATAATTAATAAGTAATTGAATTCAGTTAAATGAAGAAAGCTTTATCATACCGTTAGTTGTTTTGATTAAAAGCAGGTGATCGATATGCATAGTCGTGTTTTATTAAATGATTAGTAACCGTAACTAAGAGAACATGTAAACTTAATACTTTATATGATATACTATATATATAACAAGTAAATTCAAGTATAATAATGACCTCATTAGACATTGATGACCGATACACGTCCATGCCGCATTTTACGCAACTAGTAAGACGCTATATATATATATATATATATATATATATATATATATATATATATATATATATATATATATATAAAGATTGTGCATAAGGAAGACAGGAAGACAGAATTAGTTCGTAGAAACAAAGGTGTTATAACCCGGTGAGGATTAAATTACAGGTAACTTCTGAGGACTATTAATGGACTAATATTCTATAAATATTCTTATTGTAAAACTATTGAACAATTAGATTATGTATATTTATATTCCTCTTATTATAAGCTTTATTTTGACCTATAATTTATTATTGTACGATTTACGATTCTTAAGCTATGCTCAGTCTATTAATTACTGTCCCCCTCGTTCACAGCCACTTTTTGGCTTATTTGTGTACATATGTTATTTTCTATTTTATGGTACGTTGTGTTCTGTCTGATTGATATATAAACCGGGTATGTCTGAAATAAACGATCTGATCTAATTTGATTCGATTCGATTCATACTGCAGAAGCTGGTGTTATGTTCTGGACTCAAGTGAAAGGGCTGGGAGGACATAGGACCAATCAGGACGTTAAACTGCTCATACCGGTTGAACGTCATTGGTTTGGCATAGTGCGAAAATTGTATAAGTCGTATTCTGACTGGTCGATAAGTCACGTGATAGAAAAGCCAGACATCAAGGTCATAACAAAAGGTATAAAGCAAAAACGCAAAAAAACAACTGTTTGTGACAGCACTGATAGAATAATTCGACTGACTATAACAAGTTCTAAAGACCAAAATAGCATAACCCGTTAAGTTCATTCGAGATTATAATTAACGAACAGTAGTTTGTAAAGAAGCGCGCTAGATTTTAGTTATATGTGCTTAAATCCTAAAATTTTCTAACAATCTGATGAATTATGATAAGTATTATATACGTAGTATATAATGACAGATAAGTAGAGTATACTTGATTTCACTGAATTCTCGTTAGAAACATTGGGATATCCATTTAAACATCAAAGTTCAAAAGTGAGCGCATACGATAATTTCAACACATTAGTTTACGCGACAACACTCTGCACATATGTGAATGTCAGTCATTCAATCAAACGCAACGAAGAACCTGGCACATGTGTACATCGATTCAGGTTGCCAAACCCCGTTAGCACAGTGAGATCAAACTGTTAAAACGAATGCCAGAATAGTAAAGGTAGTAACAGTATAAATAGTAATAGGATAGACCATTCAAGATACAATTCAGGAGGAAAATACAAATTAGTGAAATAATTCTAAAAATTATGAGGAATTTCAAAACATAGAGCATAAGAGGAAGCAAAGAGGGATCTTGAGTCCCTAGCTGCTGGTCACAGTATTTATGCGGACCCCAACCAGGCAGTCTGTATTTGCTTATATGGCCCAGTTCAACAGGAGAACCATTTGGATGCAAAATAAGTAGTTTGATGGTTAAGTTCTTGCCGTGAGAAGTCTGGAGGTCCTATGGGTTTGACCTCCAATATAAAATCATGTGGATGGGCACTGACTATAAGTTTCATTCTAAAACGAAACAACTATCCAGTGGTTTCTACCTTTTTTTATCAGATTGTAAAATAAACTATGAAAAAATGAGTTACATAGAGGGTCAGTAAGTCAGCAAGTAACATACAGTAATCATAAGACACTCATGAATACAAACAATTATTTTGACATTAATTAGGAAAATTACAGAACAAAAAGACTAAATGATAACAATAAAAATCAGTAAAAAAACAACGATAAAATCTAATCAAAGTTTCTTATAAATAAAACTAACTTAATGTCATAGTAGTTAGTTCATGTAAACAAACAGTAAAAATCAATACTTACCAGGATTAATTGAGTCCAATACAGAACTTGGTACTGGTCGTCCTAATGAACCGGATTCGCCACTGATTGAACCATCTGGATTTTCAAAAAGGCTAACTGAATCTCCAACACCGCCACCAGTTGTATGAGACAAGAGGTTATCAGTGGCACCCTATGAAAATGAATGGATGCACACACATACATACATATGTAAAGGGTGTCAAATAATAAACTTACAAAATACATAATATGACAATAAAAACCATACGTGAATATTGCTAAAACTCCCCTTCAAATAATATGAAGTAAAAGAATGTGTTTGATATTAACACTTACTAATAATGATTTGAATATCGTGCCCATTAAAAATAAGATATTGGCTATCTAAAATTACTAATTCAGTAGACAACGCATTGGCATTTAAATTAAAAGGTACTGGATCTATGTCCCAGAATAAACATTAACACTGGGATGAAAATAAATCTAGCTGACGAATCCTTCAAATACGATGAAACGCGAATTCCGAATCTCATCGCTAAACGCAATTTATTTGTTCTAAATAATGTTTTCGATTGACGGGTTCATGTGAGCAACTTACCCAGTCTGGAAAAACAGATTACACCATTGGAACGCATCATCGAAAAAACCGTAAGAACAGTACTCAGCGACTTATTTATTGTACATGCGGAAAACTATTTAAACTGATTTTAAGTATGAAACTATAGTATTTTTTTGGAGCACAAAAAACCAATCAATCAAAATTAAGCTGTGATAATACAAATCGAAAATGTGAAAGTAAACAAGCCACATACATTGGCTATGCATTGTTGTTTACATAATAAGCGAGTATAAGCAGTAAACATTAATTTCGATCTTAATTTCTAATGGTATTTTTCACATTTTGTCATCGTATCGGTAAGTAAATAATAAAGCAGTGTACAATATGGAACGCGTACGCAACGTAAAAACAAAATGAACAAGATTAAACTTAAGCTAATATATGAACAATGAAAAATTTAAATGGAAAAATACTGGATGCTCCACATTCTTTTTAATAATAACAACTGATTTACTCAATACGGAATTCTCAACGTAAAAGTGACCATGAAAAGGGACAGTTTCACGTTTTCTAGATTTCAACCCACACGGGCAAAACATTTAAAGCTCCAAGATTTTGGTCTTTTTTTATGCAGCAATATGGCTAAGATGCTCGTAACAACACTAAAAAATTAATTCAGTTTATCATCGTTACGAATCTCCAATTGGAAGTGGAGAGCAATGATGCGGGTCTTACTTGTTTTCAGGAGCGGCGTTTCCAGCCAACTCAAAAACTACTTTAACCACACATATCAGATAAATCAGATAGCCAAAACCGATGAGCTTAGTGCTTTTAACTTTGAGGCCATAAAAAAGACCAACTGAGAACCAGAGACCACCATGGGCTGACCGAATCTCAGCTTTGGATCGAGATATTACACCTTTATTGCGTATACCCATGATTATCGACCCAAATGATGGAGTCAAGAGACGTAGACATCTCTATCAACCCTAACAGTAAGGGGTTTGGGAAAAAATAAATTTGAAAGGGGAATCAAACAAAAGTGGAAAGTCCTGAATTGTCCATACTCTGATCAGGCTAAAATCGGGATACAGTGATCGACCCATTTTCAGCTATTAAGTGTTAGTGGATGGATCGAGATGCTACAATATTCTTAAACAAATCCAATGTTAACTCAAGTGTTTTTACCGAAATATCTTTGTCGTTTGTGTTATTCGAATATGTATATTGTTCGATCTGGATTTGGGAAAGAATCGAGTGAACTATCACGGTCGGGCAATGCTAACCAGTATAAGGATATAATAATTAATTACAGATGAAGTGGAAAGACAGTCGAAGTGATATTGCTGATTGTCTAAGATGAAATACGAACCAGAAAACAGTGTTCACTAGACGTATATGCATTACTCATAATGACAACGTGAATTTTCATGGTTGAAACTGAACTGTTACACACTCACGAAGAATGAGAAACCTGTGGTAATCATGTGTTACAAATGAAATTCGAAAAGTATAAACAATAGTTTCGAGAGTTATCAGCTTTATTTCTGGCACCACAGCTTTATTAACAGATACAACAGAATATCAAGTTTAACAATCTGCAAATTTAATACAACCGATTATTGTTTTTAAATAAAACACTGCTTACAGAATTTTGTGTTGGGTTTAAAACATCACAGTGCTGTTCAGATGCATGAATTGTAGATTGTGAATAATTACTACCACTGCCACCGCTAATACAGTTATTATTACTATTATTCCAGGATCCATTTGTCGATACAGATATTGAAGATTGTAAACTCAGCTCTGATGCATGACAAGATAAACCAGTACTATTAGAATATTCTAATCCATTTCCGATAGTGGTAGAATTTGTTGAATGTTTCGTTGATCGTATTGTACACCGTGAATCGGATCGAGTACCACTACCAAAGGATGTGGAATATTTACGATCACATAAAACATTCGAAGTAACAAGACCAACTGCATAATCAATTGCTTCTTCTATATCACTAGGTATTTGATTTGGATCATATAAACTGTGTGTGATAGCTTGAATGGATTCTTCGAACAAACTGACGTCTCCAAATATGGCTAACTTTGAGTCCTTGAATAAGAAAATGGATTATAATTTTTTTAGATAAAATGGTGAAATTGATGAGTTAGCCAAGTGTATAGACACATCACATGTCCGTGTTCACAAGCTATTTCAAAGTCAAACAGGTGAGGAATTATAAATAAACATACTGCTGGAGAAAGTCGATTATGCACTTACCCAAGGTTTCGGCCTAAATGCTCATTTCTAGGTCGACAGGTTTACGAATGATTGGACCAGTCAACTATTTTGAATTCTTTAAGCTGGCTCAATTAAGATAATAATCTTCAGAAGACGGATTAACACATATTAGCAGACTAAACTAGAATCCCTTTTTGTTAATGAGCTATATCATGGAAGAATTCATTGGATAAAGTAGGCTAAAATAAACCTTTATGAGATCTTCATATATCAAGGTCTTACACATCTACATTTTTTTAAAATTCAGTGTATCACAAAAGTGGTCAACATAGTTTGAATAAAACAGTGAAATCTTTGACGAAATAGTGGAGGAAGCATAGAATTATGTCCTAAATATACCTAGAAGAGATATCAATTTAATTAATCAAAGCTTAACACAGTACGTTAATAATTAAGGGCATGGAATCTGGCAAACATATTTTCATTGGCCTGGTTACCATATTACAGTAGTTTGATGAGATGAAATTCATAGGACGAAAAACAACTGAATTAAAATGATGTAATTGGAATAATAATGAGAAACACTAGGTACTGAAATTATGATTTGAAAGGAAAAAAACAATGAAAAAGTATGAATCCTGGAACTCAGGATCTAGAGTAAGATGAAGCGTAAATTTACCACTAATGATAAGAGTAGTCACGTGCTTACTAACCAAGTAATTTGGATGTATCAACATGGATCATACCAATTATCAATAACTACATGTATTGATCGGCTCTAGCTTTTTTTCCAACTTACTCCGATACCATTTAGGATTTTCAATGACGGTAGGTGATGATTAGGCATATATAACACACGTCTTAACCAATTTTCTATCTTTTCTTATTAACCTACGATTCACCTCAATAGTGGTTATATTACATCGACTCACTTCTGCTCATCTTCTCGATGAGTGATTAATTAATGCAAAAATTAGCTATGTACAATGGAAGAAACAAATTATTTAATACAATAACAATTAAAAGATAATTTAAAATTAAAGAAATGAAGAATGACATTTACACAAAGTGTAAACATAATTTTACCGATTGAGAGTAAATAACATCGATTGATTTTTCGAATATAAAAACTCATATATACAAGAGAGTAAATGGAATCACACTAACTAAACACAAATCCCATGGTAACAAGTAGTGGTGTACTACAGTTAAAATACTAAGAATGAATAAATACAGAATATAATAGGATATTAGTTTAAAACTTTATAATTACTAAAAAGAACAATGAATATAGCAATAAAACAACACTGAATAAAACAATAATGGTAATAATAATAATAATAATAATAATAATAATAATACGTATAAAGTACAATGTAAGACAGAATACAAGTACAGAATTATTATACAAAAAACATGCATATGGGATGTAGGTTACGTTTAAAAATATGAAAAATAACATACAAACAAACAAAAAAACGCTGATCTAGGTTATTTATTCATAGATGATGAATAAATTATCATTGATAAGTCTGTTCCATGAACGTTTGTTCTTAACTTTCTAGTCGCTTCTTATAATTCGAACAATAAGGGAAAGGCGCTAAATCTGAGTAAGAGCTTTACTCCAAGATGAGCTATATACAGAAAAGAGTATACTAATACAGTTTTGTGTGACCTGGGTCTTACATAGACTTCTGAAAATATACCAAATATAGTAACGATATAGATAATTATCCAATTGGAACGCAATACAATCGTTTATCTTTCTCGATGTTTCTGAAACGCTTCTGTTCACAACGCTGACTGGACAAAACCATTCAAGAAGTATTCTGAGTCTTTAGAAACTTTGACGATGGATATTTTTAGAAAGCCCCACAAACATACAGTCAGTACAAATTTTATTTGTATTAAGCGAATCCCAGTCTAAGGATTATTAAAACGCGCACTAGTCACTTACACTATTACGAGATTGAAAATATAGAAACTGTCAACGCATGACATGATGGACAGTAATGGGCTTTAACTGGGTTCTTTAATGATTACTAAAAGGATTGAAGGAATGCTTATTGATTGATAGTACGCAATACAATTTGACTGTGTGATTACTGTTCACGATACAAAATAATGACAAATTACCCATTTGAACTGATAGTATGCATGTATACAAAATGTCAACATAAAAATAAACATGATTAGAAGAGGATTAAGTGATTGGAAGTGAGATTTCGGCTGGGGATAAAATCTACGTTATCAAGTCATTAAAGTGCATCTTAATCAACAATTACGGTTATTATCAGAATGGGTTTTGTGGAGATTTTAGAAATTTCACAGATTAAAATCATGAGTCAGTTGAAGCTAGACCACCATTGAAAACCTGGAAGCACTGGACGGCCGTTTCATCCTAGTATGGGACTCCTCAGCAGTGCGCATCCACGATCCCGCACCACGGGGGGCTCGAACCCAGGACCTACTGGCTTCGCGCGCGAGCACTTAACCACTAGACCACCGAGCCGGCATCCAACGGTGTTAATGTCTAACTTCAACCAATAATAATAATTTCTATTGGAAGTATGATTTTTGCTATGTTGTAATTTTTATTCCTTATGATTGAGTGCGCTACACTTCACACATCCGTAGCACAATATTTTCGTTTTAGAAAACTTTACATTTTCCATGTTAGCAAGCAAAAACAACAGAGAAATAAATACGTCTTCCATCATGGACTACAATAATATAAATAATAATTCCTTCTTCACTTTGGCAGGTTTTCAGATGCAAGGTCAAAATTGCGAGAGTGGAGTTTGTCATCACCCAAGCGTAGCTGTTAAGCTCAATTCTTACCCATCATATATGAAACCTAGTGGTTTGAGACGTTATCAAACACTGCTCATAGAATATAAGAGAACACTGATTCCATTGTTTTTCTATAGTATACTATTTACACATAGTCGACCTTGAATACTTTAGTATTCCATATGTATGCAACACTATGTACTGCTTTTACTTTTAAATCTCTTATTTCTTTGGAGCACTGTCCATTTTTATGTTCTACTCAATCTTATCAAATATTTTATCACAATATGTTTAAGAATCTAAGTGAAAGGAAAATAATTTCATACAAAGTCAAACAATTTATCTAAGCTGACATGATGTGAACCAATAGATGAAGGTGTCAGATTCTAACATTGTGCATAATTGACCAATTGATTGATTGATTAACTTTAAACATGTATAAAAGTTAAAGATTTCTTAGTTCATTAAGATATTTAAGTAAATGCAAAATATCCCCTTGGTTATTTGTACAATAAAAGTTGGTAAAACAAACAAACATACAAACATATGAAAGCACAAAATTATTTGAAGATAAAACGATGCACTAAAAGAGAAACAGTTGGTAAAACACATTAAATAATTTTTCGTATTGCATATCAGTTAGTCCATGAAAGGTAATGAAGCGAATTGAAATACAGTCATCAAAATGATAGAATATGTCAGTTATATATGTTAACAATAAACATGCAATACGATATATATATACGGTATAAGTGAAATTAATTGGATCTGACTTTTGGATAAACATTTCAAGTATTTATAATATGGTGCAAAGTTTTCCATCTAATATAAACAATATTTTGTTGTATTATAAGGAATACTGATTTGTGTTCGATAAATGTCTGGACAGTAAACTTTGAAATACAACACCCCTTGATTAGCTTTATTTTAGGACGAGAAGGAAAAAAAAATTAGTCAAGTTTAATTAATTTGTATAATCCGGGATCAATTCTATGGAAATATATGAACTGGTGTTGGATGATTGAATGTAGTTGATAAGATACTCTAAACATACATTATATACAAGTTGGAGTTTATCACCAAGGTAATTTTAAGGAAACGGATGCTCTCTGAACGATTCGAAGTCGGATCACTCGACATTACAACATCGAAATATAGTGCACACAATATTGAACTACACAGACTAGTTGGCAAATAATTAGATCGATAAAATTTGGTCGGCATCAAGGACAAAACAAACATAATATTTACCACTACTCATTGACTATTTAGTGTAAGTGCATAAACTAACTGATTGATAGTGTTAATATACAGGTACGATGACAGAATTGGTTGTAATACTTAATAACAATCAACGTAGAGTTTGGCACACATGTGTGTTACAACACCAAATATCAGCTACACAAGATAAAATTGACAAAATGGATAACAAAGAATTCGAAACAATTCAGTAGTAATGATTAGTAAAATGACTAAAGTACTTGGTTCAATCGGTGTGAATAGAAGCTTTCTAGAGTTGTAGAAAATAAAAGTGTGAATGGATAATTCCTGACAATATGACCAATTTCACCATGTTCCCAGAAGCTTTCAGGATGTCAAAGTCATACACCAACCTACAAGCAAACCTGTCCTTAGTATCTAAACTAATCCTGGAAGTAAATCTTTCTTTCTACAAACTTCCAGTTTTCTGCCCAGAGTTCAAATGCAAGAGATTACCAGGAATTAGAAAGTGCTGAGAAAGTCAGTTTCAAGATTTGGTGGAATGTGAATAGAAGTGTTTAATTTTGTACAGAAGATACATCTTAAAGTCTAAGGCAAAGTAAAAAATTTTACACCAAGATAGGCTACTCAACTGTACAAACCTAAATAAACATTCTTAACAGAGTCCACATACATATATGTACTATATCTGATAATCAATATCAAAACACAGTAACCATTGCACTAACTTTAAATGCACATGAAACTTAATGGTAAATTGGAGAATGGATAAGACTGGAATCCAAGAATTGCATTTTGTCCTGTTTAGGATGCATCAACTAGATGTATTTAAATCCCAGTGTTGGTGTGCACAATGTGACCATTTGCCTCAAAAATAAAGAAGTTATCCACTTGGTCTGCATAACCAAAGAACATGATGATTATATTATTATTACTAGGTAGTTGTTGACATTCAGGACTGAATTTTGATCAGACCCTGTTGATATATATGCATCCTGAACAGATCTCCACGACATAACTATTTGAATTTAGCAACTCACTGATTAACGCCTTGAGGCTTGAAGCAAAAGGTACTAGGTTTGAGTTTTGCTTTAAAAATCAACACTTGGATGCATGTACATCCAGGTGACAAATCTTAAAACAAGACGAAACACATGTCCTGGATTCCATTGCCAGTCAATGTGACTTTAAAAGAAAACGTTTGATAAGTTGAGAATATAGAGACAATCCAATCACAATAAACATATCCTGAAAGAGACTCATCAATTGCAGTCCAGTACGGTAAACAGAATATACAAATCCATATAAACACACACCAAATTTAATTTCATAAATATTCCGAGGTTGTTTTTTTTTCCACCAACAGTGAAAAACCATCCATTCAAGACCAAACTAGTTAGTTAAGAATTTATACGAAAAAAGATTAACAAAAGATTTTTTTACAGACAGATGGATATATTATGCATATTTACGAATAGGAATTACAGATTTTATACAATAACTACCGGAAAACTTCAAAAATACACACTATTTCGCTATGACTACATGCATGCATACATACATACTGTCTGAAAACAACAAGCATACGTTTCGTTCACACTCTCACGCTCTGCCTCTCTCTCTCTCTCTCGCACATACACATACACACACACGTATATACCGAAATAAAGGAAAGAAGATAAGAAATAAAAAATGTCTATATTTTTTTCGTAGAAAAAGTCAAGATGCTACTTTAATTTGTTTGTATTCCAACCAGTTTTGTACATGATGAAAATATATACGCATATACATGTACATTAATGGTTAATAAAATATAAATCTAGGTTAAAATGTTTTCGATTTTTCCTTACATAGTTTAACTTATTCAATACATGAATCATAGTTGAAAACTAATTAGAAACAATTGAAACCAAATAATGATTATGGTTTAATGTGAAATGTTGAAATTTCAAAATTCAGTAATAAAATAAATTGTTTTCTTTTATCTTTCGACATATCAGTTTTTATAGGAAAACAAGGAGTTAATTAAATTCAATAGTTGAAATCATGAGTCAATTTAAACTAGACTACCATGGAAAACCTGAAAGGACTGGACGGCCGTTTCGTTCTAGCATGGGACTCCTCAGCAGTGTGCATTCACGACCCCGCCCCCCCACGAGATTCGAACCCAGGACCTATCAGTCTCACGCGCGAGCGCTTAACCATTAGACCACTGAGACGGCATCCAACGGTGTTAATGTATAACTTCAACTAATCCACGAAATTGCGCTACCGTACACCATTGTCTTCAGTGAGCTGATATCTCATAACAGACCTGGTTGAACTCCACTGGTTACGGCTTCTCACTAGTGTTTCCAGGTTTTCCATGGTGGTCTAGTTTCAATTGACTCATAATTTTAACTATTGAATTTAATAAAATCTCCACAAAAAACCCCTTCTGAGTTAACTAACTGTCTATGAAAATAGAATCTTCTATTAAATTTCAGTAAACACCAAAAGTAAAACAAAACGAGTCTACATATTTTCATCCATTACAAATTAATAAGTTCTTTGAGTATTAGATTTGTATATATTACCCAATTCAATCACAAAACGAAGTTTCTTTTAAAATATGGAGTTACAAAAATATATGACCAGATTAATCAAACAAACGAATTTAATCAATTCAGTCAGTCAATCAATAACAACGTAGAACTTCGTACGTATGTACATCAGTTCAAGTTGCCATACCACATTGGCACAGAGATGCAGTTGTCGATTCAAATCCCGTAGTGGTAGAGCTAGTAAAGGTATAAGCAGTAATCGGAAACATTAGGGTATGAAGAGTACAATCCAGTGAAATAAATTTGGAAAGAGAAAAAACGGACACGAAGAACTCAGAAGATTAGAATTCGGTAGAACACAAAGAGTGGATGCACCTGCGCTATTGCAAACGATTTTGAGCCATGTCATTCAAGATCTCTAACCATCGGTTGCTATCATCTTGCAGAGCCCAACCAGATAGTCTACACATACCAACATGGTTCAGTTCACTCGTCAGAGACTTCATGGATTTGTGCCATGTTTTGGTCTGACCGCCCCTAGCTTTCTTCCAACCTACTCCAACCTCGACCGAAGCTGCTACCTTGACGCGGTGGTCGGGATTGTCTATCGTGATGACCCAACCGAGCTATATTGACTGGAACATATGTTCCTGTAGGTTCTACCATGCCAGGAAGGTCGATTGGAGAACGGTAAGACTAAAAGCAGCAACTCAAGGTCTGAGGGCGAAGTCGTACTGCTGACTGTAGAGGGGTGTGACAGCAGCAAGGTGTTTCCCCCGGACAATCAGCATCTGCAGCGATGCTGCCTTCCCACAAGGAGGGGTGGGGTTAGAAAAGGTCGACCCTAAAAACGTCACGCCTCACCTTACCTCACGGATTTCCGTCTCCGGCGGAAAGGCCCTTTGAAAAACGGAGCTAACACGTCAAAAACCTCCCACAAAAAGGCCGTGCGCGACCGGCCTCAAGCACTTGTCCCTTGGGCTCTGAGGTCACGCTCCCAGGTCGTCAAGACCAACACTAATCCAATTTCATTTTCAGGTTCCTCAAGAAATACCCTTCCACAGTGTGGGCAGACGGGAAGTGATATCAGCCCTCATACCCGTAACAGCGCACGAAATCAAGTTGGTCACATTAAAATCCTTCCTACACCTCCTAAATACCTCTCTTATTTCTATGACTAAACCTCCTCACGTTTCTTTATCACCTCGCACCACTAGGGCAAACGATTCGACTACGTGGAACTCTATTCCTGGTCTCCTGAAATCACGCTCTAAACTACACGTAAGAGCTTCCAACGTCCGAACACTGTGCCAAATAGGACAACATGCTTCCTTAGCTAGGACTTTAGGATCCCGCGCCATCGATGTGTGCTGCGTCTCCGAAACGCGCATACAGGATCCGAGTAGCGTCATTCATCTGACCACACCATGCCAAAATAAAGAACCGACTCGATTCACACTTCGTGTATCTGGAAGCCCTGACTGTGCTTCCCGTGGCCTCGCCGGCGTAGGCATAGCATTGAGTCCTAGGACAGAACTAGCTCTCCTAGAGTGAATCCCAGTAGACAGTCGATTGTGCGCTGTCCGACTGAACGGAACAGTAAGAATCCGGAAAGATAGGGACACCCATCGTTGCCTCTTCGTCGTTTCTGCCTATTCTCCCACTGACTGCAGCCCAGATGATGTAAAAGATGAGTTTTACAGAAAGCTTTCCGACCTTCTCCGAAAAGCTAGGCGCTCGGATGTAGTAACAATGGCCGGTGACTTTAATGCTCAAGTAGGTAAACTCAGCGATAGGGAAAGACACCTAGGTGGATCTTATAGAATCATGGCTCAAAGAACAGATAATGGCGACCGTCTGTTGCAGCTATGCTCAGATAACCGCCTCTTTCTTGCAAATACTAATTTTAGACATAAGGAAAAACATCTTTTAACATGGAGACCCCCTAATTCGTCCCAGCGTTGGACCCAAATAGATCACATCGCTATCAGCCACCGATGGAGGGGCTCGATAGAAGACTGTCGCTCATTCTGGAGCACATGCCTAGATTCAGATCATGCTCTAGTACGAGCGCGTATCTGTCTGCGTCTTACTGGACGTAGGAAAGACGCTGAAAGGAAACCTCTTAGGGCCCTACTTAATGATAGTCAAGCTAAGAGTATATTTCAGGAACAACTAGGAAAGCAGTTAGGCAGCCATGTATGTGCTGCCCACCCCGATCCAGCATGGAATGATATCCGAAAAGCTGTGGAAACAGCAGTGATATCTGCTAGTACGGTAACCCGTAAGGTTAGGGAACGACACTGGATCTCAGCAGCATCTATCGCACTGGTAGATGCTCGGAAACTCATTCCACCTGGCTCTGAACACAATGAAGAGCGGAGTCAGCTTAAGCGCAAGCTGACAAGAAGTCTACGCAATGATCGTGAACAGTGGTGGGTAGCGAAAGCAAGAGAGATGGAAAAGGCAGCGGCAATAGGTAATAGCAGACAATTGTTTAGACTTGTTAAGGAAACCGGAATTAGGAAACCGACTGTTAGCGAAACACTCAGAGAAAGATGGACATATTATTCATTCTCAATCCAGGAGATTGGATCGATGGGCAGAACACTTCAGGGATCAGTTCAACTGGCCTTCAACCACACTTCGATTTTCCACGATCTCTAGTCAACCTGAGTGGCAAGTTAATGTAGGTCCTCCGTCTCTTTACGAAGTTGAAAAAGCCATAGGAAATCTGAAGCGAGGGAGAGCAGCAGGCCCTGACAGATTTACTCCTGAGATTTTTAAGGACGGTGGTTCAGTATTAGCAGTGAGATTAACTGAGGTCTTAGGTAGAATTTGGGAACTGGACGTAATCCCATCTGACTGGTCACAATCACTGATTGTGCCAGTCTATAAGAAAGGACAAAAGTCCTCTTGTGACAACCACAGAGGAATCAGTTTGACTAATATAGTTTCTAAAATATTAGCTTCAATAATACTTCGACGCCTAACCAAAGCTCGTGAAGAGCAGACTAGAGAAAATCAGGCTGGTTTTCGACCTGGACGTGGTTGTATAGACCAAATATTCACACTACATCAGGTTCTAGAACACAGATACACGTTTAGACGCCCCACAATAGTAGTATTTCTCGACCTTAAGTCGGCATTCGACTCTGTTGATCGTAAGGTTCTATGGCAGTGTTTGTCACTGAAAGGAGTACCAACAAAGTACATTAACCTTATTCAGGCTCTCTACTCGAACACGACTGGCAGAGTGAGAGCTTATGGCGAACTGTCATCAGAATTGATTACCTCAAGTGGTGTTCGTCAGGGCTGTCCACTCTCCCCATTCTTGTTCAACTTTGTGGTCGACGTACTTTTAGAGATGACACTTTCCTCATCTAAATTTCCAGGTGTTGAACTTCTATCGGGAGGTTCACTTGTTGACTTAGAATATGCTGATGACATAGTTCCATTTGGTGAAGACGCTGACAAAATGCAGAGTCTTCTGACCACTCTAAGCAACAATGCAAGCATGTTCGGCATGCGATTCTCTCCCTCGAAATGCAAAATGTTGCTTCAGGAATGGGTTGCATCGTTACCCGAACTAATGATAGGGAGTGAAGTAATTGAGCGTGTCGATCGCTTCACTTATTTTGGAAGTCTCATCAGCCCTTGTGGTCTGGTGTGTGACGAAATCTCAGCACGGATACAGAAGGCTCGACTAGCTTTTGCCAACTTGCGTCATTTATGGCGTAGGCGAGATATCCGTCTATCAACCAAAAGACGGGTTTACTGCGCAGCAGTCCGTTCCGTCCTATTTTATGGCAGTGAAACATGGCCGGTAAGAGTAGAGGATATCCGTAGGTTACTAGAATTTGATCATAGGTGTCTTCGAAATATTGCTCGTATATCCTGGGACCATCGAGTAAGTAATGCAGTTGTTAGGAAACGAGTACTAGGTAAGGATGGCAAATCAATTGATGAAGTGGTGAAACTTCATCAGTTGAGATGGCTGGGACACGTGTTACGTAGGCCCAACGACCGACTGCCTCGACGAGCGATGTTCAGTGGTATAGGAGTAGGTTGGAAGAAAGCTAGGGGCGGTCAGACCAAAACATGACACAAGTCCATGAAGTCATTGACAAGTAGACTAGGTCATGTTGGTAGGTGTAGACTACCTGGTTGGGGACCGCGAGATGATAGCAACCGATGGTTAGAGACCTTGAATGACATGGCTCAAAATCGTTTGCAATAGCGCAGGTGCATCCACTCTTTATGTTCTCCCAAATTTTGATCTCCTGATTCCCCCTTGTCTCCTTTTTTTCTCTTCCCAAGTTTATTTCACTGTATTATACTCTTTAAGTAACATCTCCAAACACTAATCTTTCCGATTACTGCTTATACTCTTATTACCTCTACCACTACGGGATCTGAATCGACAACTGCATCTCTGTGCTAATGTGGTGTGGCAACTCGAACTGATGTACGTACGTACGAAGTTCTTTGTTACTGACTGACTGACTGACCTACTCCTACACCAGAAAACACCGAACGTCGGGGAAGTCGATGGTTGGGCATACGTAACACGTGTCCCAACCATCTCAATGGATGAAGTTTAACTACTTCATCGATTGATTTGCCATCCTTACGAAGTAGCCGTTTCCTAACAACTGCATTACTTACTCGATGGTCCCAGGATATACGAGCAACGCTTCTATCCTGAGACCACCAATTAAGTAATGCAGTTATACATAATGTAGAATCTTATAAGCATTTTTATCAATCCAAGCTGATATATCATATTTACAAAGACAAATGAAGTGATTTGGACAAGTTCAAGTGTATTAGAAGTAGCAATAGTATAAAAGTTAATGGAAAGACTAGGTATAGACAGTATGACCCAAGAAGAAAGAATGAGTTCATGTAATAATTATAATGGTCATTTTCAATGAAAACTATCATGGTTAATAGCAACGTAGAACCTGGCACACAGGTGAATCGATTCAAGTTGATAAATTGTATCAGTTCAATAAGATGGAATTATTAAAACAGGCATCATAGTAGTAGAAATAGTAATAATATCAACGGTATTACAAAAGATTAGGTCTAGAAAATATGATATGGCAACATCGGTCAATACATATCTGTGCCAGAATTCTACATCGATGATGACTGAGTAACATGATTTGCAAAACAATGCATTTGTGTACGAAAATTATACGATAATTTTAGCACTCATGATCTAAGAGAAGATAGAGTCTTGATGGAGTTTTGTTCTCTGAGCTGGATGGTTTGATCGTGGAGCTTTCATCGTTCTTCTGAACGACATCATCATCAAAAACTTCAGATAGAGTCTTTCCATCAGTGTTACTGCAACCGATTCTGAGTTATACCATCTAACGTTCCCAAATACTGGTTGTGATAATCAAGTGATCTCCAACTAGATAGTCTGTATGTACCAATACGACTCAAATCAATAGCAAATTTTGGAATAAATGAGGCGAGCTAACGAATTAAAATAAGCAGTCTTTTTTGGACCCCAAGTTTATGAGAAAACCGACTGTTTCAATGGCGGAACACTAATAAAAGAAAACAACTTTTAAAGCTATTCCCCGATAAAATCCTATATGCTGACGAAAGTCCCTCAAAATAACGACGACACCATTCATATTCAAGGCATTAAACTGAGACAGACATGATAAATGAATAAACAGTGGTGAGCTAGTTCACCAAGTATTTAAGTATGGGCCACACTCTAATCGTAACGGTTAACGAACACTAATTAGTTACCTAAACTGAAGTGGGTAGAGCGGGGTTCGAGCATAATATTAGTGACTGAAAGTTGAACAATTTAACCTATAAGCTACCACTCTATAAATCCTTTAGTAGCTGAATAGTCAAAACATTTAATTTTTAGCAGATAACTAATAGGTTATAATCCATTACAACTGCTAAGTTCAAAACCGCTAGATAATATAGTATCCCAGCCGACGTACAAAACGTACTCCTGAGGGCTTAACACAAGAACCTGAATTGAGTGCAGCAAAGTTACAGTAAATTTTTACTACTTTTCCATTAAATACATCTGTTTTAAAAACAATTACTATATTGCTTACATCAATCACATAGTCAAATGACTTCAAATAAGAAAAAGACATGTTCTGTAACATTTTAACGAAATGATGTAACTCACCAAAACCGGTTTTAAACAGGTAAGCAATTCAGCAAATCGTCTACGTTCTTCAACAACTGCTCTTCGTAAACTAACACGTTCCAATTCTGCTAAAGTTTGTTGTTTCAAAATTAGATCATGTTGAACAAAATTTAAGTGCATATTATCACCAGAATGAAGAACAGTATTATTATTTGAATCTATAGGCTGCATCGTGGAAAATGCGTAAATTTCATTATGCGAACTGGAATCCACATTCCCATTAATACCGCCAACAGTACAACTGGATGCTGAGCTTCCCTATATAAGTAAAAACATATGAAATGAGATAATTGGATCAATATGTTAGATTACTGCATGCTAAATTATTACATAGAACTTATTTACCAGGTACAGATTATTTTGCTTAGCTTTAAGCCATACATTAACTGTAAGAGCTAGTGATATCAGTCACTTTCTCAAGCCGAAATATGCGGAGCAAGATTCGAATTAGAGACTGAAAATAAAATGTTTTAGACACTAATACATCGCTCCACTAGATGCATAGTAACGAATATGAAATGTATTCTACCAAAAGTGAAGCAATATTATCAGATTCAGTTTCTTTTAAGAGGAATCTATATGAATATGGATTAGGGACTCAAGAAAGTACCATTTATTCCCACCCACCCTCGCCAGAAACACAGTAATAAATACTGACAAGACTTTTTTTCTCTATCTTCATTTTATTCTATGCTTTTATTCCTACTACTGACCACGTTCACTATCTCTTCAACTTCTTTCGTTTAGCAACTAAGGTAAGTTCACACAGTAAATTCCAAACCATATTCTTCTGCCCAAACTGATATCAACTTAGATATTAGAGATTATACGCTGTCACCACTGTTATCATCCATATTCTGAAAAGGTAAACACAGTCTAAACTATAACATAATCACAGGTGACCTTAGTGAGCTAACAAAGATGAAAAGTGTGGTAAACATTATATAATTACATATCGTAGTTTACTGGTTAAGGTACTCGGTCTCTAACCAATAGGTTTCAAGATTAAAATTTATTTCGTCTACTAGGATTTGGGTAAGTGGAAAATATCACAAGCTTTGAAGTAAAGAATGTGATTCAGAGCAGATCACATAAAAACCGTAATTAATAAATAGGTTAGGTTTTTATTAGGTTAGTGAACTTAGGAAGTCATTAGTACGGCAAATATTTGATTAAATTATATTTTGGAATCACAGATGAAATAGCAATATTACAAGTGGAAAAATTGAGTGACCACATTTAGAGCGTCCCCCCTACTTATACATACATAAATAAAGATTAGCAATTAAGCGACAATGTCATCACTTAAATCAACGCAAACAAACAACTACGTACATGAATTCGATAAGGGGAATGTCATAAGTGTAGATCGAAAAAGGTTTAGGAATCCCTGACTGCTTTGTCAGAGTTCGCATGATAACTGTGGTCAGTGATTAGAGGCCTTGGGTGAAACGGTTCGAAATCAGATGCAGTAACCTAGATGTATTCACTCTTTTGCTTCTCCTAGATGTTAAGATTCTACATTCTAATATGATTGAATGATCAATCTCAAGAAATGTACAGAAGAATAGAATTTTAGACAGTCTGCAATCAACAAAAATACTAATACAGATTCGATCTATCAACTCATGGGGAAAAGGTAAGAGGTCAACTAAACAGAATCTTTGAAGGAAAACAATAACATAAAATGTTATCAAAACGAACCGATTTGCCGATTGTTGGAATAACTCGAAATAGTTCACTTCCGACTGAAACAATAATAATGTTGTCAATATGAACAACGAAAGCTTCGTAACTAGATCAGACAGTTATGAGGCAATAGATCACATAAAGTAACGAGATAATACAATCACTGAAAATATGCAAGTTTATTTATCCTGACGGCCATGGAGTAAATAATAGAAGTTACCGAAATATGGCACGAAATCCAAAACTCCAGATATAAATGCTTAAATGGTACTGTGGACGAAGCCCTCATCGATGACCTAATAGATAACAACGTGAAACTTATGTAATAAATGAAATAAAACACGAGTGTTGAACGTGATTTATCACTTATCTCTCACATCTTATACACACCTGCAAACATAATTTAACAGTTAAACAGCAAAATATATTTTTGACATCCCTCTACCCACTAGTGATTTTTTTATACCACCAACTTAGATACAAGCTGAAAATCTGACGAGTCATACCCAAGGTCATGTCCATCAAATATGACAGAGATTTTTACAGTATTGTTAACGTGTTACTACATATTTTATGGTCGCAGTTTACGTTAGTAACAATCTACAAAAGCCATTGGGTAAAACCAATTATTTCATTATGAAAACACATGGAAGTTGTTGGAATTTTATATTTACATTAATAAGAGTTTGTAATTCGCCATCATTGACATTTTCGCTTCCATATACCCGTTGAATAAGTTAGAAGGTAACTGGACTTAGTTGGACAATGGATACTAAGTTAGTGTTTGAGTCAAAAGGTAATAGGTTGAAGTCTCAATAAGAACATCAACACACCGGAAAACAGGTGCATTCAACAGACGAGTAATAAATAAGATGAAACGATCAGCCTAAATGCTACAACTAGCATTGGTGGGTAAAGTAGAATTTGAACCTGTGACCTACTTAGTTGAAATATCAAGTAGTTTAAATACTAAGTCATCATCACTCTTCAAAACTTACAATAGAAAACTACTGTTTATCAAAAGCAAAGTTAATTTAATTACAACAGAATAGAATAAGTAGATCACTTATTTACTTTATTAACACAAGGAACTGGATTATTTAAAATTAAGAACCATTTTAAAATTATTTTACCTTACTAAATAATATAATTATACACAACTACACATCCACATAACGTTTTTACATTATGAGTCCATTCACAACTGATACACTTAAAATAGATACACAGAAAAACTGATTATTACCTACAACGAATAAATAATTATTTTTAGGAAATGAAAGTAAACAAGATTGATTGATGCAGAGTAAAGTAAACAAAAACAACAAACGGCAACAATACATCACCACATGATCAAAATTGGATGATTGTTTTCCTTCATCATGAAAAATAGGACGAAACGAAATAAAGGAAAAAAAAGAGGAAACAATCACCCAACCAGTTAGAAACTTTTTTCAAGATAGTCGTACTTATTCAAAAGATAAACACGAAAACAAGAAATGAAAATCATCTGACTGTAGCTGTATATCGTGATGGTTCGATTGAGAAGTATTGGCTATAAATGTTTATCCGGGTTTTACCATTTAAAATAGATCGATTGAAGAGATGTAAAACTTAATGTCCGAGGGAGAATTCGTACCGATGATTGTTCTATGGGTGCGATGGTAGTAAGTTGCTTCCCTCAGACGATTAACACTTCAGGAGATTCTGGTTTTTTACAAAGGAAAGAGGGGATGAAAAGAGATCATCCCTAATAGTGATACAGTAATAGGTAACTCAAGAATTCTCTCGCTGTGTTGAAAAACACAAAGTAACAGTGAATCTCAAACTTTTAACACCATTCGAGATGTTTTAAACAATGGAACAAAATTCACTTTTAAAACAGTTCAGAAAAAAAGAGAATACGGTGAACACTAATTAAGGAAATAGTGGTGGATATATCTATTACATCATGAACCTACTCTCTAGCTAGCAGATACATAGAGATATATATACTAACTTCGTTCTATTAAATAATGAATAAGACTTTTAAGTTTAAGGGTTGGGAATAATTTTTCGAGGAAGTCACCTGCTTCTGTTTGATGAACAACTAGATAACATTTGAAATTTTTTAAATCGACGGTAACAATTGTAAATAAAGGACGATGAATCGCCCATACACTTTACTAAATTTTACAACATGATGTGTCTGGTGCACCAATTTTATTTCCTCGCTCCCCCTAGTTTATGATCTTTCCTTCATTTTCATCTTAAATCATACTCTGCTCAATATCTTATCTCTATTTAAAAGCTTTATCCTGTTATCAAAGTTATCAGTCGTTAGATTAGTGTTTTCTGAAAACAAATACTAATTGATATTATATTAGAACGCTGGAGTTCAAGAAACACTAATTGACTGACACATCAACAACAATGTTTAAAGTCAGTAGATATAATAAGTCAGTCGAGGCATGAATTAATTATTACCACATTGTCTTATACGAACTATTCTTAAAATACGCTTACTAGAGGAATGGTAAATGTAGAGCCCAGAAAGTATGTCTCATGAAATTCAATGTCGATTTCTTAAGGAACAATGAACTCATGAGACAGCAGTAGCTAAAAAAACTCTAATAAAGAATTACATAAAAATAACGAGGGAATTCTTGAACTTTTAGGAACTAATCAATAGTGTTCACAACTTCGAGTCACTTACAACAGTTGCCATATTACAATTTGATCAATAAAATTAGGTCATTAAACAACAAAACAAAACAAAAGATGACATTACTTATTATTCAGTGAACAATCAATCCCACTTAAATCACTAACCGACCAAATTTGAACAACCATTGAAAACCTTGTATACCATTGGACCCCGGTTCAGTCTTCTAGAAGTTAATCGTTTGCATAAGAAACCGAAGGTCCTAGGTTTGATTACCGCTAGTAGGGGGTCGTGGTTGAGTACTGTTAGGGATTTATATACTAGAACTAAACGGCAGTCTAGTGCTTCCACGTTTTCAATGGTGATTTCACTTTATTCCGTCAGCTATTTCAATGAAATTCCACAATCACCACAACCGTGTACTAACAATTAATCAATTGTCAGCATTTTTGTCTTAATAGAAGTTGATATTTTGTAAATATCAGGAAAATAAAAATTCTAATTAAGATGAAAATACAAAGCGAAACAAACAAATCCATATTCACATAAAAGACGAGTGTGTATAAAAAACAGATATGAAATTCCACATTAAATAATATCAAGAGTTAGCCCAATGAATTGGATATTGTTGAGTTTTAGCTGAGTTCATGATCCGATCAATGTTAAACTACCATTGAAAACCTGGATGGACTGGATGGTCGTTTCGTCCCAGAATGATAACTTTCAGAGTTCTAATAAAAAGCTGTGACCAGTGGAGTTCAACTTTGTCAGGTGTGACGCAGTTACTGAACGAAGACGATGGAGGATGGCTACGCAAAATGGTGGATTGTTTGAAGTTAAACATTACCACCGTTGGATGGCGGCTTAGTGGTGTAGCTCGAGACTGAAAGTTCTAGGTTTGAGTCCCATATACGGGATCGTGGATGTGCACTGCTGAGGACTCCCATGTTAAGATGAAACTGCCGTCTAGTACTTCCAGGTTTTCAATGCTGGTCTAACATTGATCGGTTTGTGAACTCAATTAAAACTTTTCAGATTGACATTTTGTTCGAATAATCCCAACATACCGGATTAAATTTTAATTTTTACTCCCACTATACAGTACGTGAAATAAGTACATAAAAGAGTACAAGAAATGCATACATACAGATATATATAGATCAAACTACTTTGTGTTTTACTGAGGTTGATTCATCATACAAGTAAACAGAATTTAAACTTTACATCTTTCTAAAACAGTTGTAAAGGTGGAAGGGGAGTGTGTGTAATATATTGGGCAACTAAACCCATACAACCATATATTTACATCCATATAAATAATCAATGCCATCTCATCTTAGAGGAATACGTATTAACAGTAATAAGTGTGGTATACTAATAAGTACACTATATAATCATAGATATTGATGGGGATGGTATAACCGTGATAATGATAAAATCATAGTCCCACAGTGAATAAGCACACTTACTTCGAATTACCTATTGGAAATTAGTTCAACTTCTTCACAGATAAGCATATATATATGCACACATACAAAACTGGAAGTGACTAGACAATTTTTTACATAAACACCCTCTGTGAAAAGTCAATGTTCCCAATACTTCTCTGACTAATAAAACGAAGATGAACACTAAAACCTTGCAAACACACAAATGTACTTACTAAACCTACAAGTTACTATACACCCAAAAATTATAGTTATTTAGAAATAAACAGATAATCACTGAGCATATGTATGCACACTACATGGAAGGATTAAGGTAATTTAATTGATATCTATAATAACACAGGCACGAATACATACATAAATAAATGAGGAAAAAATTCCCTTAATTGTCGAAAAGCATAAAAATATATAAACTTGGAAGATAACTAGCTTTTTATTGCTAATTACAAAAAGACAGAATAAACATGTGAACAAATATACGACTAGTGTTCTCCATGCATATTACGATAACAGTAAAGGTGTTCCTTTCATTCTTTCCTTTTATCAGGAAAAAAAGACAAATGTTTGTAGAAATTTTTCTAATAGGAAAAACTGGAGATTTTAACCAAGCCAATCGATAAATTATTGAAAAAGAATTAGATGTACGTTTAATATTAGATGCTTTCGAGATGATTAATTTCAAAATATGATATAATAAACGTAGGAAACGATAGAGATTGAACAATTACCATCAAGCTAAGTACAAGGTGTTTAATATAATGGAAGAACAAATCAGTTTATCTCATACTCAACCGTAGATGTTGCCTGGATGTAGTAACGGTTGGGATTGGATATCATAATGATCCGGTCGCAAAATATCAGCTGGAACACTTGTTTTTTCAGGCACTACCAACCATCATCGGTTATTCGGTTGGGGAGTGATTGGATTTGAAAACGTCGGTCCTAAAAACATAATACCTCACCTTGCCTTATGGATTTCCATTGCCGGTGACAATGCCCTTTCAGATTGGAGCTAACACATCGAGAAAAGGTTATATGTGACCAGCCACAAGCAGTTGTACATTGAGCTCTGCGGTCGCGCTGTTATTCTGACAAGAATACTACTAATTTTCTTTTTCAGATATCGAAAGAAGAATCCTTACACAGTATGGGCAAATAGTAAGCAACAACTGCCCACACGCATCTAGAATTACTTGTTTACTGTCTTATTTCCCCGTCACTTATAATATTTCTGTTCTCTCCACTGAATAATTGAGTTTTCGTAAATGTGCTACCCGGATTTAGTCATCACTACCCACTAATATATTTAGGAAATTCAATATAAGCCAAAGAAAGATATATCGTTAATCTTTTGTTCTTGAGTTTTAGTCCAAGTAGAATGAATAACAGTAGACAGTAAGTGCATTTTGTAGAAAAAGCCTAATGATACGCCCGACAAGATGAACTGAGCACATACTGTCTCACGTCCACATGATAAATGAGAAACCAGTGTAACCGGCCTAAAGAAGTGAATTCTTCTCTCAGGCAAGATCACTACTCACATGTACCTGTATGGGTCAGATATAACATCTGCAAACATGAACTGCAAACATTGATTATTGGACTTAAGTAATAAAGCTTCCCATGTAGTATTAACTTTCTTTTTCTATGTAACGATCCGTTTGTGTTAGAAGTATGCATTGGTGGTTAAATTGAACAGCGAAACGCAATAGACAGATTATCATATCATAATCTGAAATATTCACAATAACCCAGCTGTTTTCGAAAGTTCCTCTAAAAAATAAGCCTCAACATCAAAAACACCTAGAATTCCCAAAACTATTGAAATACCTAATTATTAACTCTGACGATGGTACCCAATCCTTAGTGAGATGTTATTAATGATTAGTCCGACTAATAAACATTATTTGATTGGCAATATAGCTTTCTTAGACCATAACGCATTTTTCTAGGGCCATTCGAATAGTATACCACTAAGTAATATTTTAAATACTAGTAATAACATTAGTAATGATTTGTAGATTGTATTCACCACAGATCAACTCAGTTGGAACATTAACAAAAAAATAGAGAGCACTGAACAGTCATTTCATCATAGTATGGGACTATTCTTCAGCTAAACCAGAGAGGTAACCCAGGACCCAAGAACCACCGAGTTAATATTAATAATGACAGAAAATGAAATTAATGGTGCAGTGTTTTACTAATCAGAACATTGATGATACATTAGATATGACAGATTTAATCAAACTCTAATCTTAAAGAATGGTGATACTTTAAAACCATTTGAAGAAAACAAGTGAAATTAGGTTCCAGTAAAAAGGTGTCAGCTTATAATATGCGAAATTCGATTAAAAAGTGGGTAGACATCTTTACTAACTTTTCGACGAGAACGCTTTGAAAGCTTTTCTAGCTCACATGTTGCTCTCTGAAGTTCGCTTTTTGCTCGACGCCACTCTTTCCCATTTTCTCGATCCAACTGAGCCACTGAACGTTTCCATTCTTCAAGACGATCGACAAGCGGGGCAGTTAAGCACTCGGTGAGTTGACTAGATTAAAAACAAAATGTAATAATCCCGTGAAAATAAGTCAGATGAATTTGCATCAAGTAGCAAATAAGGAAAGATAAGCTTGCAACCCTATTATGGCTACTATCAGTCACAAGCCCGGATAAACGAGGATTGGGAATGCCATCAAAAACTTGATCCCGCCAAACATACTAAAAAACGTTGCCCGGGAAAACTTACTGAAACCATTCAGACTCTGCCGTGTAGTTCAAAGGGTCTTCGCAGAAGATTTCTGACGTTTCATGATGAGATTCTTCGGGAGCCAAGAGCTCGACGCCCCATTTGACAACCAGAGCAAAAATTATTGAATATCCGGGGAATGTATAAAAAGTCCAGGGTAGAGCTGGTTGGAGATTCCTAGTCGATAATCCAATGCCCCATAAGAGGTCACAGGTTTAAATAAGCAAAACGGGAACCTAAAGATTGTGTGCAGATGATTCAACAGCTTTTATATGATAACTATAGTATTCCAATAAGTAACTGTGGGTAAATTGTCGTATTGCGGCGTTAAACGCGACTGATGCAACGCACCAGTGTGGAAAAATCTTTGATCGCAGAACGGAGTAAGCGCGAATATGTGCGGCACCATCTGACTCATTTGTGTCCCGAATACGTGGTATTGACATGTGCTGGAATGCATAAAATCTAGAATAGAAATTCCCGCTGGTTGTTCCAAGCTAACTAACATGACATAAAATGCACCATTATGTTTAAACTTAATGTAATGGTCAGTCCATGAAGACTATCACTTTCTTGTGGTCGTAAAGTGAACTGACCTGTTCGACTTTAGAACAATTTGACAAACTAGGTTTTGTATATCACTTGGAACACGTCAATGTTTGAAATACTACCACTTTTCCAATTGACTAAGACTAAGTATTAGATTTGAGTCATTTCGAACAAATTAGATTTTTAATTGGAAAGCTTGTAAAATAAAATCCCTAGAAGTTACAAAATACATTTAATTTCTTCTTATATTTTAGCATCGTGTATTTGAGTAAGCATACAGTTTGATTCATTTCACGGTTTACAAATGAATTTCTTGAACAATAAAGCTTGTTTGAAAGGTTAAAAGCAACCATGAAGTGACATAAAATACATACAAGTGGACTTCCAGTAGATAACTTCGCAGACAAATGAACAAAACAAAAAACTTGAACTTAAAGTCAATAGCAAAGTTACCTGTTAAAAGTGCGTAGTCTAGATTCCAGTCCCCGTTCGCGCAAACAGAATCGAGTCATTGAAGAACCCAAATCCTTTAAGCCACAGTTGCTGCCATATGCACAATCAGCAATTTTTTGAAATGCTTCTAAAAACCCACCGATGCACTGAATCACAGTTCTTCGTAAAAGACAAAAATACGTTATAATTATTTGATCGGAGTGACTGTTTCCTCAAATAAGTTGGGATATGTTACTTAACAATAATAATTACACAACGCTCCGAATGATCAACCAGATGGATTAGTATGACCTAATCAGTAAGAGGGTGGCTTGTTTTTCATAACCAAACCCAAAACAGAGAGCACGAATATTCTCACCACTTGACCAAATCTACAATAATCTGTCATTAAGTGATTTATAGCTTTCTTATGAATTTTTAAACACTGATTAAACTGAATAATAAGACTCCAAAATATCAATTTGTGTACAAATGGTTTAGAGAAAAATACAATAAAGCTTCTCTATAACGAGGTTTTAAGAACAACACGTAAACTACACTGGTATGTAACACAACTGCTATAACCAACATGTGTAGCGAAATGTTGGGGCAGTTTCGTATAAACACTTCTAAGCTTAACTTTTGATTAATATGGAGTTTCATTGTTCAACAAGAACCTATTTCATAGCTAGAAACGAGAAAGCAAGTGATAAAAGTAGGCTACAAATCTTTTGATTGTGAACAATGCATTCAGCTTACGCCGAATACACTGACGTATTGTTAAGGTCATAAACGAATAAGGATTTACTCCAACATCTGTATTCATTTTGTTTGACACTTTGGAAACGCTAAAGACCTGAGCATTCTAAGTTTAATAGCATAAAATGCATTTCACGTAAATTAAAATTTAGATATTGACAACTTACTTTAGAGAAGCACTCAACTTTGAAGTTTTGTTTATCATATCCTCCCATAGTCCTATGGAATTCTGTAAAGAAAGTAATATTGTATTTATTGTATCACCTTCAAACCCGCGAGCTGAGAATTGAAATTAAGAGAACACGGAGGATATTTACAGAGATGATCCTGCCTCATTCTTTCCTACAAAACATAAGCAGCAATGAAACGTGTTATTAACATTGTATAGTTTATTCTTATTTCTGTCTAAATTCGGACGCGAACTCAAAATAATAAAGAAACTAACCATGGCCGCAACCAAAAGACCGCATTAAGTCAGCCTCAAAACCAGCGCTTTAATGAGTTAAATTATATTAGCACATTGCGTTACGATTTCGTCAGAAAATGGAAAAATGTTCGGGAGCTGTAAACGGGCCAAAGGTTTGTCACTAAAATTATCAACCTCTCTTAGAACAAATATGACAACTGTATAAGGTTTATTTTGAAATATATTTACTACTAGCTGTTCTTTCCTGAATGTGCGATTTCACACATTCCCAAAAAAATAATCACAGTGAGCTTCTTGGCACTTAATTTTGAGCTGTTAAGTTAAGTCTTTGAGTTTATTAGTGGACAGTTTTTGACTTGAGGAATTCAAAGCCATTTGAAAAACCGATTTTATTGTTCACACACAATGTATCCAAGCCATTCACCTGATGCTTGATGGTGATTTGTTGTTTTGTATGGACTTCTTGTTTTATAGCAATTTGGGCATTTCGCACAAACGGCTTTTTGCTTAGCACGTCAGAAAGCTTGTTATTATTTCAATGGTTGGCACCTCATGCATGACGATGTAGCTGTGAATAGTTATGTAAGTCTTCGGCATTGGTGCTGAACTCATTGGCTTATATCGCATAAACTCTAGTTGAAGACGTCCATTCACTCATCAGAACCAGATCACAAGTTTGTACATGTGCTACGCATCCCATGCAACTACAGGTTAGTTTAGACCAAACGCTTCTCGACATTTCGGTAGCTTTCCATATATATCTTCGAACTCCTTCCTTTCTGACTTGACCGAGTTGATGTACTTTGGGTATGAAAGTGTTACGTGCAAAGACGTTGTAAGATTCCGAATACTTGTATTGTCCTAATTGGTGAAATAAATGTAAGCCGGCACATAAAACAATAAACTGTTAATCGGTTCCTTGTGGGAATATCAAATATCTATTTTTATCTTTTTACAAATAGCGATATTGTTTTTATATCTTCGGACATTTTCCCATCCATCAGTACATCTTATTTTAATTATGTCAGACCAGAAATAGATCCAAAATCTTTCACCTTTTACCCTTCTGTCTTGACAGTCCCGAAGCCTGGTTCTGCTACAGTGAGTCTGGCGTTCACGAGCACGGTGTGACAGACCCACGTGCACGATTACAGGCAGTAGTGAAGGCAGCAACGTGCCATTTTAACAGGTATATCACAATTGACATGCTCACCAATTATGTTAATGAAACTGAAGACAATTTAAAAAGGTTATCCTTAAACATGGAGACATAAAGGATAGACAAAGTTTAGACCAGTTCTTCAACAACATTGAGCTGCAATATGGTTCAGCAACAGATTGTTGCTAAGTATTCGAGAGGTCATTGGACAACGAACTTTTGATGGAGGTGCGTTTAGGCAACTCTCCTTGTTAAAGCTTCCCTAACAAGTGCAGGCAGTCCTTGTCTCATTTCAAAATAACACTGTAGACAAACTGGTTGCATGTGCCGTCGGGATTCTTAAGATCAACAGAACCACCAGCATCGAGGTTTATTCTGCCGAAGAAAACAGTCAAATGATACAAAATGACTTTACACACCTCTATCATTTGCCATCCTCATATTCGTCAATCGTAGTCTTACTCAGTCTGCACGAAGAAGCCCATCATGAGAAAGATGCGTCTCTAGACTACTAGGGACGAATGACATCGATTGATTTTGGTACAACAGCAAGGATGGTAAGTTATCTAGAAATTGCAGAAAAACCTGTTTTCATTTTAAATCGTATCTTCAATGCCTAATCTTTACTGTTACTACTGGTACTGTTATAACATCTACTATTCTGAAATTCCACGTGACGATTTCGTCTTTATGTGGTTATGGGGTATGGCAACTTGGACCAATGTACATACCTACAAGTTCTACGTTGTGCTCGACTGACTGACCTATCTGATCGTATTGAAGGAGAAACATTTTGAGGTAAGGCAAAAGTTGAAGGAATAAGAGACTGAGTAAGAGTATTCGATTTGAATTGCATGATAACAAGACAGTAATGAGTGGACATAAGGAGTAGCGTATGGTTCACGCCACTGTATGGTGCGGAAGCCAAATGCTCAAAGATCGTTTAAGTAATTTGACTACTTCTGCCCAGGAAGTGGATAAATGTATCACTGTTTTGAACAGCGTGAATTTTAATAAGTTTGACCACAAATTTGAAGAAAATGAGCGTCAGGTGGAAAAACTGTTATTTTGCAAAACAGGCATCTGATTTAACTCCTTTCCGTTTGATTGTGATACTCAAATAATTAAAGTCAGATAGAGAAGTAACCTTGTCGAACCCTATTCCAGACTGTATTATTAAGCTTTTAGTGAGCCACATGGCAGCTGATTCTACAACTCCGTTGTCACGAGAAACTCACACAAACCAGACAATGCAGTTTCAAGTGATATTTATTAGGAAAAGAAATTAAGTTCAAAGTAGTTACCTTACTTTGAAATGAGCCTCGTTTTAGTTATGTTGGTGACTAGTCTTAAAGAGTAAAAATTCTTTTCGTGTAAAACTTCAAACTATCTCGTAATAGTGCTTTTAGACTTTCAAGTTTACTCGCTTCAGAAATAAGTTTTCATGAAATTGATATTCTTCAACAGTATTGTTGTGAGTCAGCGATACTTTTGTTACATGATTGTTGACCTCGGTTAAATTGCATTGTCAAAAGTATTATAATCAATTCAGATATCATTACAGCCTTAAAATCACATTTCAAACAGTATAAGTTAAGTTAACCAATCTGTAGAAAGTATAACGATCGGACATCAAATGTTTGTCCATACCCAGAAAACGACGTAACATAATCAATATTGGTTCAGTTATGTCCCACTACTATGTTCTATATATTTTAATAAGCCTAACATATAGGTAAAAAATTTTGGAAATCCAAAATGCCTAAATAATGTCGCTTGTCAACTGCACAGTTTTAACTTTTCCTGATTCTACACGACGTACCATACAGTAAAGTCGGTCGCTCACTACATTTACTAAGTACATAGGAATCGAAATGAATATTCTTAAAAAATTAGATCAAATCCAGTCTACTAGAATCCAGTTAAAAAGACAGACGTTCGCAACAAACACTCATTAAATGACAACAAAGACTGCACCATGCTGTAACCTTGAGTCTCGTCAAGAAAGAGCATGTTGTCAGCGATCCGGCATCGTACAATATCGAAGCGTAATGATAAAGGTCAATCTTAACTAAATTCAAATAATCAAGATTTAACCAAAAAAAGTTCAAGTATAAAAAATAGGGCTACAGAAGTCCTGGACAAAAATTAACATGCAAAAAGGAAGGAGATTTTACTCTGCAGAAAACGGCATGGGTACACCTGTAACCTAAATCTCAGTAATACCTCGGAATCTATGGTATCTGACTTTATAGAATACAGAGACTTCAAACGTAAACGCTACATTGATCTACTTCTCAGATCAGCAAGGTTAAGGTTAGACGAACAGATAAGGGTTATCAAGAAGTAATTTACCCTTTAAGAACCGCCAAAGTTTTAAGTCTTAAAATATACAGTAATACATGCTGTTAGTCTTAAATTCATCAACCATCTCGTTGAGAATTCTGTAGCGTGGGGTAGCGTGGTAGCGGTGTGCATAGTCAATCTCGACTATGTACACCGCTACCAAAATACACGTGCCAAGAATATCAGAAGGCGTAGGTTGAGCGTAAGCAGATTTATTCGTTTGGCGATCTCGTGGTATCGAATGAATACTGAGATCGTGCCAAGAACGGTACAAGCGGAAGCAGGAGTAGAGAATACGTGCGAACAGCAGCAAAAACCGCGAAACAATAATGGAAAGTAATGGAAGCACGAAATGGCTATAATTAGCACAGTTAAACAAAAACACATTAAAACAAACACTGGTACAACTGTTTATAATAATAATTGTTTTTATTGAACCAGTCGTGTTCTCGTAATAAACGTGAGTCACTACAATTCCATTTAGACGGAATTCTGTGTCCTCAAGGCCGTGTCACTTAGGAATTCACCTCACTCAAAAATCAACTATCATCTACACTCTTTCTTTTAAACGATTTATCTAATTCTCCCACTATCAAGATCATATCAGAGCCATTGTACAACAAGGAATATTTATCTTCAGTTATTTATAGATTATGTCTAGTCGCAAGAATTGATCCACTATGAACATTCCCATCCTTTAACTTCCCAAGTAAGCAAATTGCCTTACTTGGAACTGTACCAGCCCTATATTTTAGTAGTATGCGATAGGTGTCGCTGTGGCCTTACCCCTGAAATTCTATTGACCTATCCCTTGTTATACAACTAATCAAGCGAATACGTCACATTTATCCTATTCTTTACTTGAGTCACATAAGACATAACTACACCTTTATCAAAGGATTTCTCGAATTAATCGTATAGGTCCGTACTCAGAAAAAGACACATTGATTGTTGGAGTAAATTGCTCTGCCTCAGAGAATCTGTTCAAGGATCAATCTAAATCACACTAGGCCAAGATTGTGCTGTCTAAGGTCCTCACTTCAGTCACTTTATCCTCGGGAGAAATGATGATATTCATCAAGCTTGTCTGTAGGCATGTAGGTGAAAAGCTTTAATACTGATTTAGAAACTGACCTATGGTCTATGTTCGAAGACTTTAGATATTTCCTATATGTTATTTAAATATCAAAAGCAGACCTTTATATCCTTCGAATCGTTTCTTATCTGACGGTAATCGCCTTTCACAACTTCACACACTGTTAGAGTTCATACATGACCTTCCGTACCCCTAGGTCAACAGTTTTCTTGCTTCAGTATTATCTTCAGAGTCACATGAAAACTTACTACAGTTAATGACGATTGCTGCTATACACCAAAATATATGTTACTTGATAATAAAAAAGCGGTAAAACACCAGAAACAATATAAATCTTTATAGTAATCATTACCAAGGTTTGATTTGATAATTTCGAGTAAACTGAGCATTGGGTAGATTGTTATAAATAGGCAATGGAAATGGATAGGACATACATTACGCAAGTCATCAAACTGCATCACGAGACAAGCCCTAACTTGGAATCCTGAAGGGAAGAGGAAAAGAGGAAGGCCAAGGAACACATTACGTCGGGAAATAGAAGTATATATGAAAAGGATGAATAACAACTGGAGCGAGCTGGAAAGGATTGTCCAGGACAGGGTCGGATAGCGTGTGTTGATGGGAGGCCTATGGTCCTCCACGAGGAGTAACAGGCGTAAATAAGTAAGTATGCTACCACTCGTTGAAGACAATATCGCGGATTGATTGAAGTTAGATATTGACACTATTAGTGATTTAGAGGTTAAACGGTCGCGCATGAGACCAAAGGCTCTGGATTCGATTCCCCTGTGTAGAGTTTCATGGGTGAACACATCTGAGGAGTCTCATACTAGAACGAAACGGCAACTCAATACTTCCAGGTTTTCAAAGGTAGTCTAATAATGGTCGATTCATAGTTTTAATGAAATTCAACACTCGATTCAATCCCTTACTGACAATACAGGAATAATATCATAAACCATAATTCAGTGATAAAATGAAGATTTTGTTTTTGATAGTATTTTTAATTGTAACTTCAAATTGTTTGTACCTAATGTGGCACCTTAACATAGAATTATGCAGTTATCACATTCTAAAAATCATGTCCTCCTCGGTTTATTTAAATTTAAGTGAACAATTGTTTTCAGTTAGATCGTCATCAGACTTTACTCTAATATAAATGAATATTTATACGAACATCTACGAGTAAAACCTCGTTTTTCCAACTCCCTAGGTGGACTCTCCATGTTCACCGGCCCGATTAAAGCGCCGGACATTCGCTTTTCATCCCCTCAATTTCGTAAACAACATCCATGGCGCGACAAGGCAGTGAGTAGGACTTTCCCGTCAGAGGCTATACACGCGTGGCCGTGTGAGAGCATTTTGAGAGGGCGGGACCTCCCCACTCTTGGCTGTACCAGGGCATTTGATTGTGTACTATAAGATGATATGGAATTTTCTTTCCATAAATAATACCCAATAAAAAACTTAGCGTTAATAACTTTATTCATAAATCTATACAAAACTCTAAATTAAAAAAGTTACACATTGATTGATAATGTTAGGAACTGTGTTAATAAACTTGATTGATAGAATTTGCTATAACTTGTCGTTTTGAATACTGATTGTTTTGGCTATCATCCATTGGTTAGTTAATATAATAGAGAGATCTATAGAAACTAGGGTAGTTAAGTGATAAATTCGTTGACTTTGACATTGATTCTCTTATGCTAGAATTGTATAGGGTGAATCAAATTTTACAAAACTGAAGATATTATCTTGCTGTTGAATGTAATTTAGCATAAATCTTATAAAACAGAATTTCATACTAATTGTTTCCAGTTATAGTAATATAGTATTGATAAACTTTTACGTAATAACCTTATATTATTAAAAAAAGACTTCTTAGATGAATATTACATCATAATATCAATGCTTGTTTTATGAATTCTGTTTAATATCTATGATATTACTGCTAATATATAGAAGTGGTAACTACTGTAATTCGTATGACATGAAGTAAAAACACAGAGACTGGTATAAATGAAAATTTATTAACAATTTCAATGGTTGAGATCATGAGTTAATTAAAGCTAGACCACCACAGAAAACCTAGGAGCACTGAACGGTCGTTTCGTCCTATTGTGGGACTCCTCAGCAGTGCTCATCCACCATTCTGCCTCGCAACTTTGTTAAACCAAACTCATTCATTTAATATACTGATTTTATTCTCATTTAAGGATAAGTTTTAATGAATATTATGTTAATTAAAAGATACAAAAGTTTACTGTAATAACATTGACAAAGGTCATATAGAATAACATAAAGAATATAATTATTTAACTTGATAAAAATTCATACCTGTCATATTGAATAAACTTCACACTTAATTAATGTATAAAATAATGACCTAAAATAAGGTTATACTGAAAAATACGAAAACGATAAATTAATGTTATACTATATAAAATATTAGATTGAGACTGACGAGTCCCGTAATAGGACGAAACGGCCTTCTAGTGTTTCCAGGTTTTCTATGGTTGTCTAACTTTAATTAACTCATGATCTCAAATAATGAAATAAAAAAAAGTAAAACAGAATTATATTGGAAACAAAAATAATTATTATGAAACATAGTGGTTAGTTGTTGAATCTAATATATGCGTGTCATTCTATTTTGAGACTCATTAGCTGAATGTGCCTGGATTACATGATTAGCTACTATCCATCTTTGCTTATAATACTTGTCATTTACTTAAGAAAGTATCAAGGCAATCTACACAGAATGTACATATGATGATAAGTGAAACAGATCAATTGCAATCCTAAATATTAATGAAAAGATTCAAATAAACGATATAAAAATGAATTGAACATTGTGAAATACTGAGTTAGAAACAACATAAATTTACTTCATTATTTCAACTTATATATACTGTACAGAATTAATGCCACTTATGAAATTCATATGAATCAACGTTATGGACGTGAAGCTATTGTACGTTGTGAATATACACATACAGATAATAGAACAATTTATCGTGAAACATTTCTACGTGAAGCAACAAAACCAACTGCACCAAATGTAAGCTATTATTATAACTATTCTTTACATTGATCTCATTTCATTTAAATGAATTGTGGAGTAGTGATGATATATATAAAATGAGTATTGTTTACTCTATTTAACACTTGTCTACCAGATTTACTTCCATTCTAATGTTAACAACACACGTTCATCCTCGAGCCTAGTACCTATTACTTTAAGCATTTAATATTTATTATTATTATTATTAGAAGCTTTATTCAACATTATATTTTTTGGTACAACATAGAATTCTCAGCATAAAGTGTTTCAACAAGTTTCCTTTTATTATA
The DNA here is from genome assembly GCA_944470205.2 of Schistosoma margrebowiei. Lineage (NCBI taxonomy): Eukaryota > Metazoa > Platyhelminthes > Trematoda > Strigeidida > Schistosomatidae > Schistosoma > Schistosoma margrebowiei. Next base: position 15,498,682 of record OX104027.1, read on the forward strand.
CCTTGATCTATTGTGACGATAAATTTTGAATGATGACCGGTTACATGTTAGGAGTTCAGTAATCCACATTTGATTAATGTTCATTCGTTTCAATGCATATTGCCAGCCACCATGATGTCGCTGATTGTACCTTTTTGTATCCCATATAGCGAAAGGTTGTAAACTTTTCATAAACGCGCCTGAATAGATTGTGCGCACAATAGACATGCTGATATGCTAAAACAAACAACAAAACAGATAACTTGATAAAATATCTAGATCAGAGGAACATGTAGTCCAGATATTCAAGCAGGCCGCCTAAGAAAGTATCACTTCTAATTTAATTCTATGACCTACTGATTTTACATAGCTATTAAGAGTATCAAATATATTTTTAAGTGCTCATTTTTTGTTCTCATTCCCGGTAGTTTGAACTACATTATCATTTGTAATGAATTAATTTTCAGATTACTGTTCTATGTACTGGATTAAACTTGATCTATACTGAGTGATTAGACAGTGTAGTTAAACTGTGTCAGGTGTTAGGCAATTACTCAGCAAAATCAATGTGAGATGATTACGCCATATAATGAACTGATTGGAGTTTGACATTAACACTGTCAAATCCGGGAATTCGCGCTAGACCGAAGGTCCTAAGTTCTATCCTTTCTGATAGGAGTCTGCTATGGGCAATGTTGAAAAGTTTTTATTGGCACGAATCGGATGTCTAATACATCTAGTTATTCAGTGTTCATTTAACCTAGATCGGTTCATAATTTTGAATAAATTCAACACTCGCCACATCCATATACTGATATGATGTTAATCAGTATTCTGCGATAAGTAATTGTAATCATATCATTTCTGTTGAACGTCACTCGTGACCCAAACATCACAAAAGGTTCGAATGCAATAGGGACCATTAATTCCTTCACGTTTATGAGTATGCCTTTCTGAACAATAATAACTATCATGAAACCTAAATCTAGGATTTCCAGAAGACTGTCTACAACTAACTGATACTAAAACATAGTACATGAAATATCGGGTTACTAAGACTAGTGAACTTACTATAACTTGATTGGTTGAATTTGATCAGTGCTAAAAGACTAGACAAACATAAAATCAAACACTGCTCAAGGATCAATCAATACCTATCAACATTTGTAGTACTTAAAGAGAGACTGATTCTTATACTACTATTTACATCTTAGAGTAATGTATAACATTAACTGTTATCAATCAAAAAATAAACTACTAAAAATAGCAATGTAGGGAATAATAATTTTAAAAGTTTCCTTATATGATCAAATAACATTTCACTTGGCAAACACAATACTTTACATTTTCATTCATAAACCAGAGATTATATTTATTCAATCTCATTAATCATTCACAAGATTACGTAATATGATTAATTTATAATTACTTACTTACTTACGCCTGCTACTCCCAATCGAGCATAGGCCGCCGACCAGCATTCTCCAACCCACTCTGTCCTGGGCCTTCTTTTCTAATTCCATCCAATTCTTGTTCATCTTTTTCATGTATATTTCCATTTCTTGGTGTAATGTGTTCTTTGGTCTTCCTCTTTTCCTTTGGCCTTGAGAATTCCATGTGAGGGCTTGTCTTGTGACGCAGTTGGGTGCTTTCCTCAATGTGTGTCCTATCCACTTACAGCGCTTCTTCCTGATTTCTTCCTCCGCTGGGATCTGGTTTGTTCTCTCCCACAGTACGTTGTTGCTAATAGTGTTCGGCCAACGGATCTGAAGTATTTTGCGTAGACAACTGTTAATAAACACCTATATCTTCTGGATGATGGCTTTCGTAGTTCTCCAGGTTTCCGTCCCATACAGTAGAACTGTCTTGACATTTATATTGAAAATCCTGACCTTAGTGTTGGTTGACAGTTGCTTTGAGTTCCAGATGTTCCTCAGTTGTAAATATGCTGCTCTTGCTTTGCCGATCCGTGCCTTCACATCTGCATCAGATCCACCTTGTTCATCAATGATGCTGCCCAAATATGTAAAGGTTTTTACATCTTCCAAATCTTCTCTGTCAATTGTGATTGGATCGGTGCATGCTGTGTTGTATCGGAGAACCTTGCTCTTCCCTTTGTGTATATTGAGACCTACTGCTGCTGAGCCTGCTGCTACACTGTTCGTCTTCTCCTGCATTTGTTGTTGCGTTTGGGATAGAAGGGCCAGATCATCTGCGAAGTCCAGATCGTCCAACTGCATCCTAGATGTCCATTGTATCCCGTGCTTCCCTTCAGATGTTGACGTCTTCATGATCCAGTCGATCACCAAGAGAAAGAGAAAGGGTGAGAGTAAGCAACCTTGCCTAACACCGGTCTTCACTTCAAACGACTTTGTCAACTGTCCTCCATGCACGACTTTGCAGTGTAATCCATCATATGAGTTCTGTAAGATATTGACTATCTTCTGAGGCACGCCGTAGCGTCGAAGAAGTTTCCATAGTGTTGTCTTGTCCACGCTATCAAATGTCTTTTCGTTGTCAATGAAGTTGATATAGAGTGATGAATTCCATTCAATTGATTGTTCCACAATGATCCGTAGAGTTGCGATTTGGTCAATTCATAATTAGTGATAAATTATATATTGACTATTACAAAAATCTCATAGGGAAAATTATGTTTTATGTATATGTATATAACTTCTAAATAATTCAATATATATATATATATATATATATATATATATATATATATATATATATATATATATATATATATATATATATATTGATTTATTCATTACTATAAGAAGGGATGTTTAGAAAGCAAAGTTTCCTTTCAAACAAAATTTTTTTTAAAAAAGTATTGTTTCAGAAACTAGGGTAACATAAACATAGAGATATAAGTGACGAATAGGAAATACAAAAAAGAAAAGAAACTATGACAGGAAAAAACAAACTATGTAGCTTGATCAATATTATACAGACTATATAGCTATTTAGGTAGATAGAAAGAGAAATATAAAATGGTTCCGTTTAGATGAATTTATCCATTGAAATTTATTGATTAGAATAGCATAATATTGGTTCATATAATCTTTAGTGTAGTCTTAACTTTATTAAGTGTCAATATCTCTTAAACATATACATATACATATGTCATTGATAGAGTTATATTTGATTTTGGCAATAACAAAAAAAGTAATAACAATTAAAGTATAGTATGGAGATAAACAGGAAATTTACTTTAAAGATTTTGTATAAAATTCAAAATGTGTGACGCAAAAGTACTGGATGGAGAATCTACTGCAATATTTTTAGGTGAAAATATAAATATTATTGGAAAAAGCCGGCTGAAAACTCTGTTGATACTGGTGATGACTAGTGAACATAGCAGAAAATATTTTAACTAGCAAAAAGTATTACATATTTTCGAAAGAAGGTAATTTATATGATTTTAGAACAAAATGAAAGATTTTTTTGTTTTTCAAGGTTTCAGATACTGTGGTCGAACCGTACAATGCCACACTGTCGGTACATCAGCTTGTTGAAAATACTGATGAAACTTTCTGTATCGACAATGAAGCATTGTATGACATCTGCTTCAGAACACTTAAATTGACCAATCCCACCTATGGAGATCTCAACCACTTGGTTAGTGCGACCATGTCGGGAGTGACGACTTGCCTCAGATTTCCTGGACAGCTGAATGCTGATCTACGGAAACTGGCGGTCAATATGGTCCCGTTTCCTCGATTGCATTTTTTTATGCCAGGATTTGCGCCGCTAACAAGTCGTGGAAGCCAACAATATCGTTCATTAACTGTGCCTGAACTGACACAGCAAATGTTTGATGCGAAGAACATGATGGCTGCATGTGATCCTCGTCATGGTCGTTACTTGACAGTGGCGGCGATCTTCCGTGGTCGTATGTCTATGAAGGAGGTGGATGAACAGATGTTGAATGTGCAGAATAAGAATTCGAGTTATTTTGTCGAGTGGATCCCGAATAATATGAAGACGGCAGTATGTGACATTCCTCCTCGTGGTTTGAAGATGTCGGTGACTTTTATTGGTAATAGTACGGCTATTCAAGAGTTGTTTAAGCGTGTTTCTGAACAGTTTACTGCAATGTTCCGTCGTAAAGCGTTTTTACATTGGTACACAGGTGAAGGGATGGATGAGATGGAATTTACTGAGGCTGAATCAAATATGAATGATTTGGTAAGCGAATTCCAACAGTATCAAGACGCGACTGTTGATGATGGGGCATTTGAGTAGATTACCTTTCACATAAATTTCCGTGTATTGATCCATCATTCAAATATATATGTTGAAAATTACTGACCATTAACTTGAATTAATTATCTTATTGTTTCACACTACTTACGAGTAGTTAGACGTCTTTATGAAAATTATATCGTTTATGCGTAATTGTGAATGAGGTTTGTATTCGACATCCAACAAATAAAATTATTTGTTTTGAAAATAACTTGTTATCGCTAATCTTCTTTGTTTGTGAACATATGTTATTACGCAAACGTTTTTCATCAGTATCAGATACGTCTTCGATTTAAATGGTGTTACTATGTGTTTGCCTTGCACTTTATAGAACGATATTAGAAATGTAATAAGTATTACTCCATTAAGAAAAGTACACCTTTTACATCTTAAATTAATGATTTTCTTAGAGCATCAAAGACTTTCATCAATGATCATGTTATACAATTTTATTTCGTGTGAGTGGTTGGTGTTCGGAACATCGGACTGAAAAAGATCGAACAAAGAAACAAATATGCTGGGAAAACAACTAAAATTAGGTAATATTAGGTGTATATTTCTACAATTTAATGTTTAACTAAGAATATTCAACATTCAACAAGGGATTGAAACATTAATTTTCCAGTTTTAATGCCATCTTTGTATGACTACTCGACTTAAGGTTGACCACTAAATTACTAGACTTTCTTCAAGATATATTCCCTAACTTAATATCCAGAGTTAACTGTGTCGAAACTGAGATGGATCCTTATTGAAAGCAATGAATACTAGCCTCTACGCATGTCAACTTAATACCGTTGATTGGGATTTAGTAGTTCAGTTATAGAGTGCTTTTCCCGACCGAAGCTGCTACCTTGACGTGGTGGTCGGGCTTGCCTATCGTGATGACCCATCCGAGCTATATTGGCTGGAACATATGTTCCTGTAGGTTCTACCATGCCAGGCAGGTCGATTGGTGAACGGTAAGACTAAAAGCAGCAACTCAAAGTCTGAGGGCGAAGTCGTACTGCTGACTGTACAGAGGTGTGACAGCAGTAAGGTGTTTCCTTCGGACAATCAGCATGACAGCGATGCTGCCTTCCCACAAGGAGGGGTGGGGTTAGAAAAGGTCGACCCTAAAAATGTCACACCTCACCTTACCTCACGGATTTCCGTCTCCGGCGGTAAGGCCCTTTGAAGAACGGAGCTAACACGTCAAAAACCTTCTACAAAAAGGCCGTGCGCGACCGGCCTCAAGCAGTTGTCCCTTGGGCTCTGCGGTCACGCTCCCAGGTCGTTAAGACCAACACTAATCCAATTTCATTTTCAGGTTCCTCAAGAAATACCCTTCCACGGTGTGGGCAGCCGGGAAGTGATATCAGCTCTCTTACCCGTAACAGCGCACGAAACCAAGTTGGTCACATTCAAATCCTTCCTACACCTCCTAATACCTCTCTTATTTCCATGACTAACCCTCCTCACGTTTCTTTATCACCTCGCACCGCTAGGGCAAACGATTCGACTACGTGGAACGCTATTCCTGGTCTCCTGAAACCACGCTCTAAACTACACGTAGGAGCTTTTAACGTCCGAACACTGTGCCAAATAGGACAACAGGCTTCCTTAGCTAGGACTTTAGAATCCCGCGACATCGATGTGTGCTGCGTCTCCGAAACGCGCATACAGGATCCAAGTAGCATCATTCATTTAACATCACCATGCCAAAATAAAGAACCGACTCGATTTACGCTTCGTGTATCTGGAAGCCCTGATTCTGCTTCCCGTGGCCTCGCCGGCGTAGGCATAGCATTGAGTCCTAGGACAGAACTAGCTCTCCTAGAGTGGATCCCAGTAGACAGTCGATTGTGCGCTGTCCGACTAAACGGAACAATAATAATCCGGAAAGATAGGGACACTCGTCGTTGCCTCTTCGTCGTCTCTGCCTATTTTCCCACTGACTGCAGCTCAGATGATGTAAAAGATGAGTTTTATAGAAAGCTTTCGGACCTTCTCCGAAAAGCTAAGCGCTCGGATGTAGTAATAGTGGCCGGTGACTTTAATGCTCAAGTAGGCAAACTCAACGATAGGGAAAAACACCTAGGTGGATCTTATAGCATCATGGCTCAAAGAACAGATAATGGCGACCGTCTGTTGCAGCTATGCTCAGATAACCGCCTCTTTCTTGCAAATACTAATTTTAGGCATAAGGAAAAACATCTTTTAACATGGAGACCCCCTAATTCGTCCCAGCGTTGGACCCAAATAGATCACATCGTTATCAGCCACCGATGGAGGGGCTCGATAGAAGACTGTCGCTCATTCTGGAGCACATGCTTAGATTCAGATCATGCTCTAGTACGAGCACGTATCTGTCTGCGTCTTACAGGAAGTAGGAAAGACGCTGCAAGTAAACCTCTTAGGGGCCTACTTAATGATAGTCAAGCTAAGAGTATATTTCAGGAACAACTAGGAAAACAGTTGAGCAGCCATGTATGTGATGCCCACCCCGATGCAGCTTGGGATGATATCCGAAAAGCTGTGGAAACAGCAGTGATATCTGCTAGTAAGGTAAATCAGAAGGTTAGGGAGCAACACTGGATCTCAGCAGCATCTATCGCACTGGTAGATGCTCGGAAACTCATTTCATCTGGCTCTGAACATGACGAGAAGCGGATTCAACTTAAGCGCAAGCTGACAAGAAGCCTACGCAATGATCGTGAACAGTGGTGGGTAGCGAAAGCAAGAGAGATGGAAAGGGCAACGGCAATAGGTAATAGCAGACAATTGTTCAGACATGTTAAGGAAACCGACTGTTAGCGAAACAATCTCAGAGAAAGATCGACATATTATTCATTCCCAATCCAGGAGATTGGATCGATGGGAAGAACACTTCAGGGATCAGTTCAACTGGCCTTCAGCCACACTTCGATTTCCCACGATCTCTAGTCAACTTGAGTAGCAAGTTAATGTAGGTCCTCTGTCTCTTTACGAAGTTGAAAAAGCCATAGGAAATCTGAAACGAGGGAGAGCAGCAGGCCCTGACAGATTTACTCCTGAGATTTTTAAGGATAGTGGTTCAGTATTAGCAGTGAGATTAACTGAGGTCCTAGGTAGAATTTGGGAACTGGACGTAATCCCATCTGACTGGTCTCAATCACTGATCGTGCCAGTCTATAAGAAAGGACAAAAGTCCTCTTGTGACAACCACAGAGGAATCAGTTTGACTAATATAGTTTCTAAAATATTAGCTTCAATAATACTTCGACGCCTAACCAAAGCTCGTGAAGAGCAGACTAGAGAAAATCAGGCTGGTTTTCGACCTGCACGTGGTTGTATAGACCAAATATTCACACTACATCAGGTTCTAGAACATAGACACACGTTTAGACGCCCCACAATGGTAGTATTTCTCGACCTTAAGGCGGCATTCGACTCTGTTGATCGTAAGGTTCTATGGCAGTGTTTGTCACTGAAAGGAGTACCAAAGAAGTACATCAACCTTATTCAGGCTCTCTACTCGAACACAACTGGTAGAGTGAGAGCTTATGGCGAACTGTCATCAGAATTGATTACCTCAAGTGGTGTTCGTCAGGGCTGTCCACTCTCTCCATTCTTGTTCAACTTTGTGGTCGACGTACTTTTAGAGATAACAATTTCCTCGTCAAGATTTCTAGGGGTTGAACTTCTATCGGGAGGTTCACTTGTTGACTTAGAATATGCTGATGGCATAGTTTTATTTGGTGAAGACGCTGACAAAATGCAGTCTTCTGACCACTCTAAGCAACAATGCAAGCATGTTCGGGATGCGATTCTCTCCCTCGAAATGTAAAATGTTCCTTCAGGATTGAGTTACATCGACACCCGAACTAGTGATAGGGAGTGAAGTAGTTGAGTGTGTCGACCGCTTCACTTATCTTGGAAGTCTCATCAGCCCTTGTGGTCTGGTGTGTGACGAAATCTCAGCACGGATACAGAAGGCTCGACTAGCTTTTGCCAACTTGCGTCATTTATGGCGTAGGCGAGATATCCGTCTATCAACCAAAGGACGGGTTTACTGCGCAGCAGTTCGTCCCGTCCTACTTTACGGCAGTGAAACATGGCCGGTAAGAGTAGAGGATATTCGTAGACTACTAGTATTTGATCATAGGTGTCTTCGAAACATTGCTCGTATATCATGGGACCATCGAGTAAGTAACACAGTTGTTAGGAAACGGGTACTAGGTAAGGATGGCAAATCAATTGATGAAGTAGTGAAACTTCATCAGTTGAGATGGCTGGGACATGTGTTACGTATGCCCAACGACCGACTGCCTCGACGAGCGATGTTCAGTGGTATAGGAATAGGTTGGAAGAAAGCTATGGGCGGCCAGACCAAAACATGGCACAAGTTCATGAAGTCACTGACAAGTGGTCTGAGTCATGTTGGTAGGTGTAGACTACCTGGTTGGGGACCGCGAGATGATAGCAACCGATGGTTAGAGACCTTGAATGACATGGCTCAAAATCGTTTGCAATGGCGCAGGTGCATCCACTCTTTATGTTCTCCCAAATTTTGATCTCCTGATTCCCCCTTGTCTCCTTTTTTTTCTCTTCTCAAGTTTATTTCACTGTATTATACTCTTTAAGTAACATCTCCAAAAACTAATCTTTCCGATTACTGCTTATACTCTTATTACCTCTACCACTACAGGATCTGAATCGACAACTGCATCTCTGTGCTAATGTGGTGTGGCAACTCGAACTGATGTACGTACGTACGAAGTTCTACGTTGTTACTGACTGACTGACCTACTCCTACACCAGAAAACACCGAACGTCGGGGAAGTCGATGGCTGGGCATACGTAACGCGTGTCCCAACCATCTCAATTATGCGGTATGGCAACCTGGACCGATGCACATAAGTGCATGGTTCTACGTTGTAGCTGACTGACTGACTGAACCATCTCAATTGATGAAGTTTCACTACTTCATCGATTGATTTGCCATCCTTACGAAGTACCCGTTTCCTAACAAATGCATTACTTACTCGATGGTCCCAGGATATACGAACAACGCTTCTATCCTGGGACCACCGAGTAAGTAATGAAGTTATACATAATGTAGAATCTTATAAGCATTTTTATCAATCCAAGCTGATATATCATATTTACAAAGACAAATGAAGTGATTTGGATAAGTTCAAGTATATTAGAAGTAGCAATAGTATAAAAGTTAATGGAAAGACTAGGTATAGACAGTATGACCCAAGAAGAAAGAATGAGTTCATGTAATAATTATAATGGTCATTTTCAATGAAAACTATCATGGTTAATAGCAACGTAGAACCTGACACACAGGTGCATCGATTCAAGTTGATAAATTGTATCAGTTCAATAAGATGGAATTATTAAAACAGGCATCATAGTAGTAGAAATAGTAATAATATCAACGGTATTACAAAAGATTAGGTCTAGAAAATATGATATGGCAACATCGGTCAATACATATCTGTGCCAGAATTCTACATCGATGATGACTGAGTAACATGATTTGCAAAACAATGCATTTGTGTACGAAAATTATACGATAATTTTAGCACTCATGATCTAAGAGAAGATAGAGTCTTGATGGAGTTTTGTTCTCTGAGCTGGATGATTTGGTCGTAGAGCTTTCATCGTTCTTCTGAACGACATCATCAGCAAAAACTTCAGATAGTCTTTCCATCAGTGTTACTGCAACCGATTCTGAGTTATACCATCTAACGTTCCCAAATACTGGTTGTGATAATCAAGTGATCTCCAACTAGATAGTCTGTATGTACCAATACGACTCAAATCAATAGCAAATTTTGGAATAAATGAGGCGAGCTAACGAATTAAAATAAGCAGTCTTTTTTGGACCCCAAGTTTATGAGAAAACCGACTGTTTCAATGGCGGAACACTAATAAAAGAAAACAACTTTTAAAGCTATTCCCCGATAAAATCCTATATGCTGACGAAAGTCCCTCAAAATAACGACGACACCATTCATATTCAAGGCATTAAACTGAGATAGACATGATAAATGAATAAACAGTGGTAAGCTAGTTCACCAAGTATTTAAGTATGGGCCACACTCTAATCGTAACGGTTAACGAACACTAATTAGTTACCTAAACTGAAGTGGGTAGAGCGGGGTTCGAGCATAATATTAGTGACTGAAAGTTGAACAATTTAACCTATAAGCTACCACTCTATAAATTCTTTTAGTAGCTGAATAGTCAAAACATTTAATTTTTAGCAGATACCTAATAGGTTATAATCCATTACAACTGCTAAGTTCAAAACCGCTAGATAATATAGTATCCCAGCCGACGTACAAAACGTACTCCTGAGGGCTTAACACAAGAACCTGAATTGAGTGCAGCAAAGTTACAGTAAATTTTTACTACTTTTCCATTAAATACATCCGTTTTAAAAACAATTACTATATTGCTTACATCAATCACATAGTCAAATGACTTCAAATAAGAAAAAGACATGTTCTGTAACATTTTAATGAAATGATGTAACTCACCAAAACCGGTTTTAAACAGGTAAGCAATTCAGCAAATCGTCTACGTTCTTCAACAACTGCTCTTCGTAAACTAACACGTTCCAATTCTGCTAAAGTTTGCTGTTTCAAAATTAGATCATGTTGAACAAAATTTAAGTGCATATTATCACCAGAATGAAGAACAGTATTATTATTTGAATCTATAGACTGCATCGTGGAAAATGCGTAAATTTCATTATGCGAACTGGAATCCACACTCCCATTAATACCGCCAACAGTACAACTGGATGCTGAGCTTCCCTATATAAGTAAAAACATGAAATGAGATAATTGGATCAATATGTTAGATTACTGCATGCTAAATTATTACATAGAACTTATTTACCAGGTATAGGTTATTTTGCTTAGCTTTAAGCCATACATTAACTGTAAGAGCTAGTGATATCAGACACTTTCTCAAGCCGAAATATGCGGAGCAAGATTCGAATTAGAGACTGAAAATAAAATGTTTTAGACACTAATACACCGCTTCACTAGATGCATAGAAACGAATATGAAATGTATTCTACCAAAATTGAAGCAATATAATCAGATTCAGTTTCTTTTAAGAGGAATTTATATGAATATGGATTAGGGACTCAAGAAAGTACCATTTATTCCCACCCACCCTCGCCAGAAACACAGTAATAAATACTGACAAGACTTTTTTCTCTATCTTCATTTTATTCTATGCTTTCATTCCTATTACTGACCACGTTCACTATCTCTTCAACTTCTTTCGTTTAGCAACTAAGGTAAGTTTACACACTAAATTCCAAACCATATTCTTCTGCCCAAACTGATATCAACTTAGATATTAGAGATTATACGCTGTCACCACTGTTATCATCCATATTCTGAAAAGGTAAACACAGTCTAAACTATAACATATTCACAGGTGACCTTAGTGAGCTAACAAAGATGAAAAATGTGGTAAACATTATATAATCACATATCGTAGTTTACTGGTTAAGGTACTCGGTCTCTAACCAATAGGTTTCAAGATTAAAATTTATTTCATCTACTAGGATTTGGGTAAGTGGAAAATATCACAAGCCTTGAAGTAAAGAATGTGATTCAGAGCAGATCACATAAAACCCGTAATTGGTAAATAGGTTAGGTTTGTATTAAGTTAGTGAACTTAGGAAGTCACTAGTAAGGCAAATATTTGATTAAATTATATTTTGGAATCACAGATGAAATAGCAATATTACAAGTGGAAAAATTGAGTGACCACATTTAGAGCGTCCCCCCTACTTATACATACATAAATAAAGATTAGCAATTAAACGACAATGTCATCACTTAAATCAACGCAAACAGACAACTACTTACATGAATTCGACAAGGGGAATGTCATAAGTGTAGATCGAAAAAGGTTTAGGAATCCCTGACTGCTTTGTCAGAGTTCGCATGATAACTGTAGTCAGTGATTAGAGGCCTTGGGTGAAACGGTTCGAAACCAGCTGCAGTAATCTAGATGTATTCGCTCTTTGGTTTCTCCTAGATGTTAAGATTCTACATTCTAATATGATTGAATGATCAATCTCAAGAAATGTACAGAAGAATAGAATTTTAGACAGTCTACAATCAACAAAAATACTAATACAGATTCGATCTATCAACTCATGGGGAAAAGGTAAGAGGTCAACTAAACAGAATCTTTGAAGGAAAACAATAACATAAAATGTTATCAAAACGAACCGATTTGCCGATTGTTGGAATAACTCGAAATAGTTCACTTCCGACTGAAACAATAATAACGTTGTCAATATGAACAACGAAAGCTTCGTAACTAGATCAGACAGTTATGAGGCAACAGATCACATAAAGTAATGAGATAATACAGTCACTGAAAATATGCAAGTTTATTTATCCTGACGGCCATGGAGTAAATAATAGAAGTTACTGAAATATGGCACGAGATTCAAAACTCCAGATATAAATGCTTAAATAGTACTCTTACAAATACAATTTATGTTGATAGAAATTGGATGATTGTTTTCCTTCATCATGAAATATAGGACGAAACGAAATAAAGGAAAAAAAAGAGGAAACAATCACCCAACCAGTTAGAAACTTTTTTCAAGATAGTCGTACTTATTCAAAAGATAAACACGAAAACAAGAAATGAAAATCATCTGACTGTAGCTGTATATCGTGATGGTTCGATTGAGAAGTATTGGCTATAAATGTTTATCCGGGTTTTACCATTTAAAATAGATCGATTGAAGAGATGTAAAACTTAATGTCCGAGGGAGAATTCGTACCGATGATTGTTCTATGGGTGCGATGGTAGTAAGTTGCTTCCCTCAGACGATTAACACTTCAGGAGATTCTGGCTTTTTACAAAGGAAAGAGGGGATGAAAAGAGATCATCCCTAATAGTGATACAGTAATAGGTAACTCAAGAATTCTCTCGCTGTGTTGAAAAACACAAAGTAACAGTGAATCTCAAACTTTTAACACCATTCGAGATGTTTTAAACAATGGAACAAAATTCACTTTTAAAACAGTTCAGAAAAAAAGAGAATACGGTGAACACTAATTAAGGAAATAGTGGTGGATATATCTATTACATCATGAACCTACTCTCTAGCTAGCAGATACATAGAGATATATATACTAACTTCGTTCTATTAAATAATGAATAAGACTTTTAAGTTTAAGGGTTGGGAATAATTTTTCGAGGAAGTCACCTGCTTCTGTTTGATGAACAACTAGATAACATTTGAAATTTTTTAAATCGACGGTAACAATTGTAAATAAAGGACGATGAATCGCCCATACACTTTACTAAATTTTACAACATGATGTGTCTGGTGCACCAATTTTATTTCCTCGCTCCCCCTAGTTTATGATCTTTCCTTCATTTTCATCTTAAATCATACTCTGCTCAATATCTTATCTCTATTTAAAAGCTTTATCCTGTTATCAAAGTTATCAGTCGTTAGATTAGTGTTTTCTGAAAACAAATACTAATTGATATTATATTAGAACGCTGGAGTTCAAGAAACACTAATTGACTGACACATCAACAACAATGTTTAAAGTCAGTAGATATAATAAGTCAGTCGAGGCATGAATTAATTATTACCACATTGTCTTATACGAACTATTCTTAAAATACGCTTACTAGAGGAATGGTAAATGTAGAGCCCAGAAAGTATGTCTCATGAAATTCAATGTCGATTTCTTAAGGAACAATGAACTCATGAGACAGCAGTAGCTAAAAAAACTCTAATAAAGAATTACATAAAAATAACGAGGGAATTCTTGAACTTTTAGGAACTAATCAATAGTGTTCACAACTTCGAGTCACTTACAACAGTTGCCATATTACAATTTGATCAATAAAATTAGGTCATTAAACAACAAAACAAAACAAAAGATGACATTACTTATTATTCAGTGAACAATCAATCCCACTTAAATCACTAACCGACCAAATTTGAACAACCATTGAAAACCTTGTATACCATTGGACCCCGGTTCAGTCTTCTAGAAGTTAATCGTTTGCATAAGAAACCGAAGGTCCTAGGTTTGATTACCGCTAGTAGGGGGTCGTGGTTGAGTACTGTTAGGGATTTATATACTAGAACTAAACGGCAGTCTAGTGCTTCCACGTTTTCAATGGTGATTTCACTTTATTCCGTCAGCTATTTCAATGAAATTCCACAATCACCACAACCGTGTACTAACAATTAATCAATTGTCAGCATTTTTGTCTTAATAGAAGTTGATATTTTGTAAATATCAGGAAAATAAAAATTCTAATTAAGATGAAAATACAAAGCGAAACAAACAAATCCATATTCACATAAAAGACGAGTGTGTATAAAAAACAGATATGAAATTCCACATTAAATAATATCAAGAGTTAGCCCAATGAATTGGATATTGTTGAGTTTTAGCTGAGTTCATGATCCGATCAATGTTAAACTACCATTGAAAACCTGGATGGACTGGATGGTCGTTTCGTCCCAGAATGATAACTTTCAGAGTTCTAATAAAAAGCTGTGACCAGTGGAGTTCAACTTTGTCAGGTGTGACGCAGTTACTGAACGAAGACGATGGAGGATGGCTACGCAAAATGGTGGATTGTTTGAAGTTAAACATTACCACCGTTGGATGGCGGCTTAGTGGTGTAGCTCGAGACTGAAAGTTCTAGGTTTGAGTCCCATATACGGGATCGTGGATGTGCACTGCTGAGGACTCCCATGTTAAGATGAAACTGCCGTCTAGTACTTCCAGGTTTTCAATGCTGGTCTAACATTGATCGGTTTGTGAACTCAATTAAAACTTTTCAGATTGACATTTTGTTCGAATAATCCCAACATACCGGATTAAATTTTAATTTTTACTCCCACTATACAGTACGTGAAATAAGTACATAAAAGAGTACAAGAAATGCATACATATAGATATATATAGATCAAACTACTTTGTGTTTTACTGAGGTTGATTCATCATACAAGTAAACAGAATTTAAACTTTACATCTTTCTAAAACAGTTGTAAAGGTGGAAGGGGAGTGTGTGTAATATATTGGGCAACTAAACCCATACAACCATATATTTACATCCATATAAATAATCAATGCCATCTCATCTTAGAGGAATACGTATTAACAGTAATAAGTGTGGTATACTAATAACTACACTATATAATCATAGATATTGATGGGGATGGTATAACCGTGATAATGATAAAATCATAGTCCCACAGTGAATAAGCACACTTACTTCGAATTACCTATTGGAAATTAGTTCAACTTCTTCACAGATAAGCATATATATATGCACACATACAAAACTGGAAGTGACTAGACAATTTTTTACATAAACACCCTCTGTGAAAAGTCAATGTTCCCAATACTTCTCTGACTAATAAAACGAAGATGAACACTAAAACCTTGCAAACACACAAATGTACTTACTAAACCTACAAGTTACTATACACCCAAAAATTATAGTTATTTAGAAATAAACAGATAATCACTGAGCATATGTATGCACACTACATGGAAGGATTAAGGTAATTTAATTGATATCTATAATAACACAGGCACGAATACATACATAAATAAATGAGGAAAAAATTCCCTTAATTGTCGAAAAGCATAAAAATATATAAACTTGGAAGATAACTAGCTTTTTATTGCTAATTACAAAAAGACAGAATAAACATGTGAACAAATATACGACTAGTGTTCTCCATGCATATTACGATAACAGTAAAGGTGTTCCTTTCATTCTTTCCTTTTATCAGGAAAAAAAGACAAATGTTTGTAGAAATTTTTCTAATAGGAAAAACTGGAGATTTTAACCAAGCCAATCGATAAATTATTGAAAAAGAATTAGATGTACGTTTAATATTAGATGCTTTCGAGATGATTAATTTCAAAATATGATATAATAAACGTAGGAAACGATAGAGATTGAACAATTACCATCAAGCTAAGTACAAGGTGTTTAATATAATGGAAGAACAAATCAGTTTATCTCATACTCAACCGTAGATGTTGCCTGGATGTAGTAACGGTTGGGATTGGATATCATAATGATGCGGTCGCAAAATATCAGCTGGAACACTTGTTTTTTCAGGCACTACCAACCATCATCGGTTATTCGGTTGGGGAGTGATTGGATTTGAAAACGTCGGTCCTAAAAACATAATACCTCACCTTGCCTTATGGATTTCCATTGCCGGTGACAATGCCCTTTCAGATTGGAGCTAACACATCGAGAAAAGGTTATATGTGACCAGCCACAAGCAGTTGTACATTGAGCTCTGCGGTCGCGCTGTTATTCTGACAAGAATACTACTAATTTTCTTTTTCAGATATCGAAAGAAGAATCCTTACACAGTATGGGCAAATAGTAAGCAACAACTGCCCACACGCATCTAGAATTACTTGTTTACTGTCTTATTTCCCCGTCACTTATAATATTTCTGTTCTCTCCACTGAATAATTGAGTTTTCGTAAATGTGCTACCCGGATTTAGTCATCACTACCCACTAATATATTTAGGAAATTCAATATAAGCCAAAGAAAGATATATCGTTAATCTTTTGTTCTTGAGTTTTAGTCCAAGTAGAATGAATAACAGTAGACAGTAAGTGCATTTTGTAGAAAAAGCCTAATGATACGCCCGACAAGATGAACTGAGCACATACTGTCTCACGTCCACATGATAAATGAGAAACCAGTGTAACCGGCCTAAAGAAGTGAATTCTTCTCTCAGGCAAGATCACTACTCACATGTACCTGTATGGGTCAGATATAACATCTGCAAACATGAACTGCAAACATTGATTATTGGACTTAAGTAATAAAGCTTCCCATGTAGTATTAACTTTCTTTTTCTATGTAACGATCCGTTTGTGTTAGAAGTATGCATTGGTGGTTAAATTGAACAGCGAAACGCAATAGACAGATTATCATATCATAATCTGAAATATTCACAATAACCCAGCTGTTTTCGAAAGTTCCTCTAAAAAATAAGCCTCAACATCAAAAACACCTAGAATTCCCAAAACTATTGAAATACCTAATTATTAACTCTGACGATGGTACCCAATCCTTAGTGAGATGTTATTAATGATTAGTCCGACTAATAAACATTATTTGATTGGCAATATAGCTTTCTTAGACCATAACGCATTTTTCTAGGGCCATTCGAATAGTATACCACTAAGTAATATTTTAAATACTAGTAATAACATTAGTAATGATTTGTAGATTGTATTCACCACAGATCAACTCAGTTGGAACATTAACAAAAAAATAGAGAGCACTGAACAGTCATTTCATCATAGTATGGGACTATTTTTCAGCTAAACCAGAGAGGTAACCCAGGACCCAAGAACCACCGAGTTAATATTAATAATGACAGAAAATGAAATTAATGGTGCAGTGTTTTACTAATCAGAACATTGATGATACATTAGATATGACAGATTTAATCAAACTCTAATCTTAAAGAATGGTGATACTTTAAAACCATTTGAAGAAAACAAGTGAAATTAGGTTCCAGTAAAAAGGTGTCAGCTTATAATATGCGAAATTCGATTAAAAAGTGGGTAGACATCTTTACTAACTTTTCGACGAGAACGCTTTGAAAGCTTTTCTAGCTCACATGTTGCTCTCTGAAGTTCGCTTTTTGCTCGACGCCACTCTTTCCCATTTTCTCGATCCAACTGAGCCACTGAACGTTTCCATTCTTCAAGACGATCGACAAGCGGGGCAGTTAAGCACTCGGTGAGTTGACTAGATTAAAAACAAAATGTAATAATCCCGTGAAAATAAGTCAGATGAATTTGCATCAAGTAGCAAATAAGGAAAGATAAGCTTGCAACCCTATTATGGCTACTATCAGTCACAAGCCCGGATAAACGAGGATTGGGAATGCCATCAAAAACTTGATCCCGCCAAACATACTAAAAAACGTTGCCCGGGAAAACTTACTGAAACCATTCAGACTCTGCCGTGTAGTTCAAAGGGTCTTCGCAGAAGATTTCTGACGTTTCATGATGAGATTCTTCGGGAGCCAAGAGCTCGACGCCCCATTTGACAACCAGAGCAAAAATTATTGAATATCCGGGGAATGTATAAAAAGTCCAGGGTAGAGCTGGTTGGAGATTCCTAGTCGATAATCCAATGCCCCATAAGAGGTCACAGGTTTAAATAAGCAAAACGGGAACCTAAAGATTGTGTGCAGATGATTCAACAGCTTTTATATGATAACTATAGTATTCCAATAAGTAACTGTGGGTAAATTGTCGTATTGCGGCGTTAAACGCGACTGATGCAACGCACCAGTGTGGAAAAATCTTTGATCGCAGAACGGAGTAAGCGCGAATATGTGCGGCACCATCTGACTCATTTGTGTCCCGAATACGTGGTATTGACATGTGCTGGAATGCATAAAATCTAGAATAGAAATTCCCGCTGGTTGTTCCAAGCTAACTAACATGACATAAAATGCACCATTATGTTTAAACTTAATGTAATGGTCAGTCCATGAAGACTATCACTTTCTTGTGGTCGTAAAGTGAACTGACCTGTTCGACTTTAGAACAATTTGACAAACTAGGTTTTGTATATCACTTGGAACACGTCAATGTTTGAAATACTACCACTTTTCCAATTGACTAAGACTAAGTATTAGATTTGAGTCATTTCGAACAAATTAGATTTTTAATTGGAAAGCTTGTAAAATAAAATCCCTAGAAGTTACAAAATACATTTAATTTCTTCTTATATTTTAGCATCGTGTATTTGAGTAAGCATACAGTTTGATTCATTTCACGGTTTACAAATGAATTTCTTGAACAATAAAGCTTGTTTGAAAGGTTAAAAGCAACCATGAAGTGACATAAAATACATACAAGTGGACTTCCAGTAGATAACTTCGCAGACAAATGAACAAAACAAAAAACTTGAACTTAAAGTCAATAGCAAAGTTACCTGTTAAAAGTGCGTAGTCTAGATTCCAGTCCCCGTTCGCGCAAACAGAATCGAGTCATTGAAGAACCCAAATCCTTTAAGCCACAGTTGCTGCCATATGCACAATCAGCAATTTTTTGAAATGCTTCTAAAAACCCACCGATGCACTGAATCACAGTTCTTCGTAAAAGACAAAAATACGTTATAATTATTTGATCGGAGTGACTGTTTCCTCAAATAAGTTGGGATATGTTACTTAACAATAATAATTACACAACGCTCCGAATGATCAACCAGATGGATTAGTATGACCTAATCAGTAAGAGGGTGGCTTGTTTTTCATAACCAAACCCAAAACAGAGAGCACGAATATTCTCACCACTTGACCAAATCTACAATAATCTGTCATTAAGTGATTTATAGCTTTCTTATGAATTTTTAAACACTGATTAAACTGAATAATAAGACTCCAAAATATCAATTTGTGTACAAACGGTTTAGAGAAAAATACAATAAAGCTTCTCTATAACGAGGTTTTAAGAACAACAAGTAAACTACACTGGTATGTAACACAACTGCTATAACCAACATGTGTAGCGAAATGTTGGGGCAGTTTCGTATAAACACTTCTAAGCTTAACTTTTGATTAATATGGAGTTTCATTGTTCAACAAGAACCTATTTCATAGCTAGAAACGAGAAAGCAAGTGATAAAAGTAGGCTACAAATCTTTTGATTGTGAACAATGCATTCAGCTTACGCCGAATACACTGACGTATTGTTAAGGTCATAAACGAATAAGGATTTACTCCAACATCTGTATTCATTTTGTTTGACACTTTGGAAACGCTAAAGACCTGAGCATTCTAAGTTTAATAGCATAAAATGCATTTCACGTAAATTAAAATTTAGATATTGACAACTTACTTTAGAGAAGCACTCAACTTTGAAGTTTTGTTTATCATATCCTCCCATAGTCCTATGGAATTCTGTAAAGAAAGTAATATTGTATTTATTGTATCACCTTCAAACCCGCGAGCTGAGAATTGAAATTAAGAGAACACGGAGGATATTTACAGAGATGATCCTGCCTCATTCTTTCCTACAAAACATAAGCAGCAATGAAACGTGTTATTAACATTGTATAGTTTATTCTTATTTCTGTCTAAATTCGGACGCGAACTCAAAATAATAAAGAAACTAACCATGGCCGCAATCAAAAGACCGCATTAAGTCAGCCTCAAAACCAGCGCTTTAATGAGTTAAATTATATTAGCACATTGCGTTACGATTTCGTCAGAAAATGGAAAAATGTTCGGGAGCTGTAAACGGGCCAAAGGTTTGTCACTAAAATTATCAACCTCTCTTAGAACAAATATGACAACTGTATAAGGTTTATTTTGAAATATATTTACTACTAGCTGTTCTTTCCTGAATGTGCGATTTCACACATTCCCAAAAAAATAATCACAGTGAGCTTCTTGGCACTTAATTTTGAGCTGTTAAGTTAAGTCTTTGAGTTTATTAGTGGACAGTTTTTGACTTGAGGAATTCAAAGCCATTTGAAAAACCGATTTTATTGTTCACACACAATGTATCCAAGCCATTCACCTGATGCTTGATGGTGATTTGTTGTTTTGTATGGACTTCTTGTTTTATAGCAATTTGGGCATTTCGCACAAACGGCTTTTTGCTTAGCACGTCAGAAAGCTTGTTATTATTTCAATGGTTGGCACCTCATGCATGACGATGTAGCTGTGAATAGTTATGTAAGTCTTCGGCATTGGTGCTGAACTCATTGGCTTATATCTCATAAACTCTAGTTGAAGACGTCCATTCACTCATCAGAACCAGATCACAAGTTTGTACATGTGCTACGCATCCCATGCAACTACAGGTTAGTTTAGACCAAACGCTTCTCGACATTTCGGTAGCTTTCCATATATATCTTCGAACTCCTTCCTTTCTGACTTGACCGAGTTGATGTAGTTTGGGTATGAAAGTGTTACGTGCAAAGACGTTGTAAGATTCCGAATACTTGTATTGTCCTAATTGGTGAAATAAATGTAAGCCGGCACATAAAACAATAAACTGTTAATCGGTTCCTTGTGGGAATATCAAATATCTATTTTTATCTTTTTACAAATAGCGATATTGTTTTTATATCTTCGGACATTTTCCCATCCATCAGTACATCTTATTTTAATTATGTCAGACCAGAAATAGATCCAAAATCTTTCACCTTTTACCCTTCTGTCTTGACAG
This sequence comes from Schistosoma margrebowiei, assembly GCA_944470205.2. Lineage (NCBI taxonomy): Eukaryota > Metazoa > Platyhelminthes > Trematoda > Strigeidida > Schistosomatidae > Schistosoma > Schistosoma margrebowiei. The sequence goes on from OX104027.1 coordinate 15,520,166, forward strand.
TCCCGAAGCCTGGTTCTGCTACAGTGAGTCTGGCGTTCACGAGCACGGTGTGACAGACCCACGTGCACGATTACAGGCAGTAGTGAAGGCAGCAACGTGCCATTTTAACAGGTATATCACAATTGACATGCTCACCAATTATGTTAATGAAACTGAAGACAATTTAAAAAGGTTATCCTTAAACATGGAGACATAAAGGATAGACAAAGTTTAGACCAGTTCTTCAACAACATTGAGCTGCAATATGGTTCAGCAACAGATTGTTGCTAAGTATTCGAGAGGTCATTGGACAACGAACTTTTGATGGAGGTGCGTTTAGGCAACTCTCCTTGTTAAAGCTTCCCTAACAAGTGCAGGCAGTCCTTGTCTCATTTCAAAATAACACTGTAGACAAACTGGTTGCATGTGCCGTCGGGATTCTTAAGATCAACAGAACCACCAGCATCGAGGTTTATTCTGCCGAAGAAAACAGTCAAATGATACAAAATGACTTTACACACCTCTATCATTTGCCATCCTCATATTCGTCAATCGTAGTCTTACTCAGTCTGCACGAAGAAGCCCATCATGAGAAAGATGCGTCTCTAGACTACTAGGGACGAATGACATCGATTGATTTTGGTACAACAGCAAGGATGGTAAGTTATCTAGAAATTGCAGAAAAACCTGTTTTCATTTTAAATCGTATCTTCAATGCCTAATCTTTACTGTTACTACTGGTACTGTTATAACATCTACTATTCTGAAATTCCACGTGACGATTTCGTCTTTATGTGGTTATGGGGTATGGCAACTTGGACCAATGTACATAGCTACAAGTTCTACGTTGTGCTCGACTGACTGACCTATCTGATCGTATTGAAGGAGAAACATTTTGAGGTAAGGCAAAAGTTGAAGGAATAAGAGACTGAGTAAGAGTATTCGATTTGAATTGCATGATAACAAGACAGTAATGAGTGAACATAAGGAGTAGCGTATGGTTCACGCCACTGTATGGTGCGGAAGCCAAATGCTCAAAGATCGTTTAAGTAATTTGACTACTTCTGCCCAGGAAGTGGATAAATGTATCACTGTTTTGAACAGCGTGAATTTTAATAAGTTTGACCACAAATTTGAAGAAAATGAGCGTCAGGTGGAAAAACTGTTATTTTGCAAAACAGGCATCTGATTTAACTCCTTTCCGTTTGATTGTGATACTCAAATAATTAAAGTCAGATAGAGAAGTAACCTTGTCGAACCCTATTCCAGACTGTATTATTAAGCTTTTAGTGAGCCACATGGCAGCTGATTCTACAACTCCGTTGTCACGAGAAACTCACACAAACCAGACAATGCAGTTTCAAGTGATATTTATTAGGAAAAGAAATTAAGTTCAAAGTAGTTACCTTACTTTGAAATGAGCCTCGTTTTAGTTATGTTGGTGACTAGTCTTAAAGAGTAAAAATTCTTTTCGTGTAAAACTTCAAACTATCTCGTAATAGTGCTTTTAGACTTTCAAGTTTACTCGCTTCAGAAATAAGTTTTCATGAAATTGATATTCTTCAACAGTATTGTTGTGAGTCAGCGATACTTTTGTTACATGATTGTTGACCTCGGTTAAATTGCATTGTCAAAAGTATTATAATCAATTCAGATATCATTACAGCCTTAAAATCACATTTCAAACAGTATAAGTTAAGTTAACCAATCTGTAGAAAGTATAACGATCGGACATCAAATGTTTGTCCATACCCAGAAAACGACGTAACATATTCAATATTGGTTCAGTTATGTCCCACTACTATGTTCTATATATTTTAATAAGCCCAACATATAGGTAAAAAATTTTGGAAATCCAAAATGCCTAAATAATGTCGCTTGTCAACTGCACAGTTTTAACTTTTCCTGATTCTACACGACGTACCATACAGTAAAGTCGGTCGCTCACTACATTTACTAAGTACATAGGAATCGAAATGAATATTCTTAAAAAATTAGATCAAATCCAGTCTACTAGAATCCAGTTAAAAAGACAGACGTTCGCAACAAACACTCATTAAATGACAACAAAGACTGCACCATGCTGTAACCTTGAGTCTCGTCAAGAAAGAGCATGTTGTCAGCGATCCGGCATCATACAATATCGAAGCGAAATGATAAAGGTCAATCTTAACTAAATTCAAATAATCAAGATTTAACCAAAAAAAGTTCAAGTATAAAAAATAGGGCTACAGAAGTCCTGGACAAAAATTAACATGCAAAAAGGAAGGAGATTTTACTCTGCAGAAAACGGCATGGGTACACCTGTAACCTAAATCTCAGTAATACCTCGGAATCTATGGTATCTGACTTTATAGAATACAGAGACTTCAAACGTAAACGCTACATTGATCTACTTCTCAGATCAGCAAGGTTAAGGTTAGACGAACAGATAAGGGTTATCAAGAAGTAATTTACCCTTTAAGAACCGCCAAAGTTTTAAGTCTTAAAATATACAGTAATACATGCTGTTAGTCTTAAATTCATCAACCATCTCGTTGAGAATTCTGTAGCGTGGGGTAGCGTGGTAGCGGTGTGCATAGTCAATCTCGACTATGTACACCGCTACCAAAATACACGTGCCAAGAATATCAGAAGGCGTAGGTTGAGCGTAAGCAGATTTATTCGTTTGGCGATCTCGTGGTATCGAATGAATACTGAGATCGTGCCAAGAACGGTACAAGCGGAAGCAGGAGTAGAGAATACGTGCGAACAGCAGCAAAAACCGCGAAACAATAATGGAAAGTAATGGAAGCACGAAATGGCTATAATTAGCACAGTTAAACAAAAACACATTAAAACAAACACTGGTACAACTGTTTATAATAATAATTGTTTTTATTGAACCAGTCGTGTTCTCGTAATAAACGTGAGTCACTACAGGAGCCCCCCGCTAGAAAGGGTTTACACTTTTGATTAATAACGGTTTAAATCGTGGGACTGATCGTTTGTAGGACGAACGGATTGGCGAACAGGAAAGCGATTGTTGATCGTCGAGTTACCAACGAAGGTTATTTTCGGAGAACAGTACCAGGAGCGATGTGTTGTACTTGTTGCTTGAGTTGGCATGCTACACGAGTGGTTTGTATCCAGAATCTGAAGGTGGCGTTCGTAGGGAATCCGGACCAGAAACGCTGCAGACGTAGGACGAAACCACTTTGAGCCGAAAGACCAGAAGTGACCGTAAGGACCAAGTTCGAGACCAAGCGTGTGCCAAACATTCAAACCAATATATCGACTGAGTGCGTTGACAAGAGCGTGGGTGATCAGTCCAGCTTTCGCCAAGGTTGACTGAAGTCGACGGAACCAAACTGCGGTGGTCGAAGGCGTGGGCTCAGGAAACAAAAAGAAAATCAAAAAAGAGAAGAGTGTAGCATGCGTGTAGTATGGGAATAATCCTACACCGTATCGGTTGTTGACTGTGCGGCTAGTCACGAAAGCGTACGGGCAACCGTACTCGGCGACCGGAACGTGAGACGGTAGTCTCGTTCGCGTCGCGTGAGCCTGCAATCTCATTCGAAGTCAAAGGCGGCGTGGTCTGCTGGTCTGGACGTGAGACTGTTGTCTCGTCCGTAGACGGTGCAGATGACGCGTGTTGTTGACTGGGACGTGAGAATGAGGTCTCAGGTGTATCTAGCGTGGGACCTGAAGATGGTTTGAGGATCCCGCTAGTAGGTTTGATAGGTCTAGCATTGAATCTCAGGTTATCAGATAGGGCACTGTCATCGACGTGTGCTGGTTTGAGACGATCAATGCTGACGATTTCGACGCGGCCGTGTCTATCAACCTTGAAGGTCTTTTCATGACGAGCGATCACGCGAAAAGGGCCTTCGTAAGGTTGTTGCAAAGATTTGCGTACCGAATCTACTCGTACGAAAACATGTGAACAGGTAGATAACTCTCGAGGGAGAGCGACCTGTCGATGTTGTATTCGAGTTGACACCGGAGACAGCGTTCGCATAAATGCAGACAGTCGTTGGACGTAGTCTGATTTAGCGAAATCATGTCCGCTCCGTGGTGTGAAGAATTCCCCGGGCAGACGCAATGTCGTGCCGTATACTAGTTCAGCGGCGGAACATTATATATCTGCCTTTAAACTCGTTCTGATGCCTAAGAGAACGAGCGGTAAGGTTTCGTACCAGTCGTCGTTTTCGTGTGCTCGAAGAGCGCTTTTAAGTTGACGGTGAAACCTTTCAACTAAACCATTTGAAGCTGGATGGTAGGCGGTAGTGCGTATGCGTTCCGTACCAAGCAGCCGAGTAAGTGAGGAGAATAGTGCGGACTCAAATTGTTGTCCTCGGTCGGTCGTGACAGTCGAGGGACAACCGTATAGAGCTATCCATCCTTCTACGAAGCGGTGAGCAACTGTCTCCGCCGTGATAGACGTGATGGGTATAGCTTTGGGCCATCTGGTGAAGCGGTCGATGCACGTGAGTATGTGATCATACCCATGCGATGGTGGCAGTGGTCCTACAATGTCTAAGTGAACGTGATCGAAGCGAGCATCAGGCGTAGCGAAAGTGCCAAGGGGAGCGGCTACGTGCCTGTGCACTTTTGATCGTTGACATTGTAAGCATTGCTTCGCCCACATACGAACATCTTTATTCATGGACGGCCAGACGTATCGTGCAGCGATGAGACGTAATGTGGCTGCGATACCTGGGTGAGATAATCCATGCAGGGCATCGAATACGAGACGGCGATAAGTAGAGGGTACGATGGGTCGAGGAAGGCCGGTAGAAGTATCACATAGAATGGTGCCAGAAGTCGTGGCTAAAGGTATTTCCTGATACTGAAGGGACGTGGAGTGTGGTGCTTTAGTACAACTGGGATCGTTTGCTTGGGCAGCGGCCATAGCAGGGAGATCGAGCACCGGCAGAGTAACTGCATTCGTTTGGATTCGTGATAGAGCATCGGCAACACAGTTCGACTCGCCTTTGATGTGACGAAGGTCTGTCGTGAACTGGGAGATATAGTCCAAATGTCTGCACTCTCGTGGTGAGTAGCGGTCAGATTTGGTATGCAAGGCATACGTTAAGGGCTAATGGTCGGTGAATAAGATGAATTGACGACCTTCTACTGCGTGCCGAAAGTGTTTGGTGGCGCAGTAGGCTGCTAGAAGCTCGCGACCAAAAGCGCTATATCTCGTCTCCGTGGAAGTAAGGCGTCGTGAGAAAAACTCGAGAGGTTGCCAACTACCGGAGATATTTTGTTGCATGACTGCTCCTATAGCGACATCGGATGCATCAACCGCTATACTAAGCGTGGCTGATGGATCAGGATGGGCGAGAAGAGTGGCTTGCGCAAGAGCCATTTTGATCTCTGTGAATGCAGTGAGTGCAGAATCGTTCATTTCTAATCTGCGTGGGTTGCCGCGAAGTAAGTCGGTTAGTGGTCGTAACCGTTCTGCCGCGTGTGGGATGAAACGACGGTAGAAGTTAACCAAACCGAGAAAAGCCTTCAGTTCCTTGAGTGAGGACGGCTCGTTGTACTCCTTTATTGCTTGCACTTTGTCCTCACAAGGTAGAATACCCTCTTGGTTGATAACATGACCCAGAAATATTATTTCTCGTTTACCTAACTCGCATTTGTCTGGGTTAACTACTATTCCATTATCCGAAAGGCGTTGGAATAATAGCGTAAGATGTTGATAATGTTCATCTACGTTTGATGATGCGATTAGCAGGTCATCAATATAGACGTGAACAAAATCGAGGTCTCGTACAATGCTATCGATAAACCTTTGAAAAGTTTGAGCAGCATTCCGTAATCCAATTGGCATTCGTAGGAACTCAAACAAACCGAAAGGAGTCGTGATAGCAGTTTTTTCGATATCTTCAAGAGCGAATGGGATCTGATGATATGCTCATAGTAGATCGATCTTAGAAAAGATAGTCGTGCCCTTGAGCGATGCCGTGATGTCGTGTATGTGGGGGATGGGGTAGCTATCAAAGCGCGTAACTACGTTTAGAGCTCGGTAGTCGCCGCATGGTCTCCAACTAACCCCATCTTTTTTGCGCACCATGTGAAGAGGAGAGGCCCATGGACTGTGAGAAGGACGAATAATACCAGTAGCTAGTAAATTGTCAAACTCACGCTTAGCAAAAGCTAATTTGTCCGGTGCCAGTCGGCGAGGTCGTGCCGTGACTGGCTGTCCGCGGGTGACTATGTGGTGTACCACACGATTGATCACCGATGGAAGCTCCTCGAGTGGTTTAGTGAGTACGGGGAATTTCTCGAATAAAGCGTGGAATTTATCGTCACGCGAGTAAAAAGTGCCGAGGATTTGGTAAGCGTTCATGTGGGCTTTACAGCCCATGAATTTATTGTTCGACGAAGTATCGATCAGATGCAGCCTACGTGAATCGACAAGCAATTCATAATGCTGTAGGAAATCGATACCTAGTATGGCTGTGGGAACATCAGCAATGATGAACGTCCACAGATACCGTCGTCGCTTGCCCAGGTTGACCACGAGTTGTCGTGTACCGTAGGTAGGAATGACTGAGCCATTCGCAGCGCGTAGTCGAAGCACTGTGGCTTGTGACTTGCTGCTACCTCGTGGTACGACAGAAACTTGGGCCCCAGTGTCTACCAGGAACCTAGCGTTTGTGCGGTAATCGTGCACATAGAATAGGCGACCAACCTGGGGTGAAGGGCCGGCGAGTACGGCCGCTTTTACTCGCCGGCGCTGGCGTTTCCCGCCTTGTATGAGCATGGGGCTCGACAACGACGGGCGCCAGTCCCGAAGGACCTATGAAACCAGCACCAACTGTCACTCGCTTCCGAAACCGTTTTTCGGCGTGGCTTGGAAGATGCCCTTTTTGGGCGAGTGGTGACGGGTTTGCGAGAACTTGAGCGGGCTCGGGGAACGTAGGGTTGGGGTACGTTACAACGGTCTTGAAAACTAAGACGCGTGTGGATACACCCGTCCCTGTCGCCATGAGCTGAGGAATGACTGGCGTCCATGTCTACTTTAGGACGTGCCGTTGAAGCAACAACATAGTTGTCTTTAATGCAAGTCCTCGACAAGATTTTGTCTGCTATGAGGGCCACCTGGTTAAGCGGTGTGTCCTCGAGCAGTGCCGTCACGGTAGGTTGGATATGGGCTGGTAGTGACTCGAGCCACAATTCTTTAACTATTTACGAGTCGGATGCTGTTGATCCTGCAAGGGATTGCAGGCGCGTGAGGTGGTGGCTAGGTTTAGCATCACCCAAGGGGTGACGTGCTAATAATGTCCTCAATCGTTCCTCCCTTGATTGGAGGAAATGTCGGAGAATTGCCTCTTTGAGGCGATCGTAAACATTTGGCACATTGGAATTGAAGACGACCTCACGAACAGCTACTAAGTGGTCCCCGGGTAAAGATTCGAGAGCGAAGGCGTATTTTTACCTTAGGCTCGTAATGCGACGAGTCTCAAACTGAGACTCTAATGCAGCAAACCAAACCTCTGGGTCGTGGGGAATGAATGGTACAGGTCGAAAGTGAATGGCCTGTACGTCTGAGTCTATAACATTAATAGTACTTTTGTCGCTATCCGTCATGTCGTGTATATTATATATTAAAAGTTAATATGAAAATATACGACAGACGTGGATAGATAAACTATAGACTCACCGAATTGGCTTCTTTGGAAGATTTCACCAGAGGTTGAGGCGTGTTCCAAACTTTGGGCTCACCAATTGTAGCGTGGGGTCGAGTCGAGATTGACTATGTACACCGCTACCAAAATACACGTGCCAAGAATATCAGAAGGCGTAGGTTGAGCGTAAGCAGATTTATTCGTTTGGCGATCTCGTGGTATCGAATGAATACTGAGATCGTGCCAAGAACGGTACAAGCGGAAGCAGGAGTAGAGAATACGTGCGAACAGCAGCAAAAACCGCGAAACAATATTATATTATATTATATTATATTATATTATTAGAAGCTTTATTCAACATTATATTTTTGGTACAACATAGAATTCTCAGCATAAAGTATTTCAACAAGTTTCCTTTTCTTATACCTTGATCTATTGTGACGATAAATTTTGAATGATGACCGGTTAGATGTTAGGAGTTCGGTAATCCACATTTGATTAATGTTCGTTCGTTTCAATGCATATTGCCAGCCACCATGATGTCGATGATTGCACCTTTTTGTATCACGTATAGCGAAAGGTTGTAAACTTTTCATAAACGCGCCTGAATAGGTTGTGTGCTTAATGAACATAATGATGAACTAAAACAAACAACAAAACAGATAACTTGATGAAATATGTAGATCGGAGGAACAGGTAGCCCAGGTATTCAAGCAGGCCGCCAGTTATAATGGAAAGTAATGGAAGCACGAAATGGCTATAATTAGCACAGTTAAACAAAAACACATTAAAACAAACACTGGTACAACTGTTTATAATAATAATTGTTTTTATTGAACCAGTCGTGTTCTCGTAATAAACGTGAGTCACTACAATTCCATTTAGACGGAATTCTGTGTCCTCAAGGCCGTGTCACTTAGGAATTCACCTCACTCAAAAATCAACTATCATCTACACTCTTTCTTTTAAACGATTTATCTAATTCTCCCACTATCAAGATCATATCAGAGCCATTGTACAACAAGGAATATTTATCTTCAGTTATTTATAGATTATGTCTAGTCGCAAGAATTGATCCACTATGAACATTCCCATCCTTTAACTTCCCAAGTAAGCAAATTGCCTTACTTGGAACTGTACCAGCCCTATATTTTAGTAGTATGCGATAGGTGTCGCTGTGGCCTTACCCCTGAAATTCTATTGACCTATCCCTTGTTATACAACTAATCAAGCGAATACGTCACATTTATCCTATTCTTTACTTGAGTCACATAAGACATAACTACACCTTTATCAAAGGATTTCTCGAATTAATCGTATAGGTCCGTACTCAGAAAAAGACACATTGATTGTTGGAGTAAATTGCTCTGCCTCAGAGAATCTGTTCAAGGATCAATCTAAATCACACTAGGCCAAGATTGTGCTGTCTAAGGTCCTCACTTCAGTCACTTTATCCTCGGGAGAAATGATGATATTCATCAAGCTTGTCTGTAGGCATGTAGGTGAAAAGCTTTAATACTGATTTAGAAACTGACCTATGGTCTATGTTCGAAGACTTTAGATATTTCCTATATGTTATTTAAATATCAAAAGCAGACCTTTATATCCTTCGAATCGTTTCTTATCTGACGGTAATCGCCTTTCACAACTTCACACACTGTTAGAGTTCATACATGACCTTCCGTACCCCTAGGTCAACAGTTTTCTTGCTTCAGTATTATCTTCAGAGTCACATGAAAACTTACTACAGTTAATGACGATTGCTGCTATACACCAAAATATATGTTACTTGATAATAAAAAAGCGGTAAAACACCAGAAACAATATAAATCTTTATAGTAATCATTACCAAGGTTTGATTTGATAATTTCGAGTAAACTGAGCATTGGGTAGATTGTTATAAATAAATAAATCAATTAATATATTTGTAATATCCCAATGAGTAGAAATAATAGATTTTCTGACGTTTCGTGACTTGGTGTAAGTTACTTCTTCAGAGAATAAATAACCAAATTGAAATTAATCCAAGTTATTGTTCCGTTGTACTATTTAAACTTGGATTAATTCTAATTTGGTTATTTATTCTCTGAAGAAGTAACTTACACCAAGTCACGAAACGTCAGAAAATCTAATTTTTCTACTCACCGAGATATTAAAAATATATTATTTATTTATAATATTCATTTTTATGTAATTACCAGGTGCATATTAATAGGTTATTAGAACGTCACAAAACTGATCATGCATGCAAATCATCAGTATAAACAATCGAGCGAATCTCCTGAACGCTGAAAAAAACACAGTCAAACATAACCCAAAACTGACTAGGGTTCAAGCCATTATTATAGACATGAGTTATGAGCTGTACTCACCTTGATTACAACATATACTCACCCTAATAATCACATGAGCAGAACTCACTGTTTATCATCTTGTAAAGATTGATTTAGCAAAAAGCATTGTACAACACCATATCATAGATATTTGTGGCATATAAACTCAATTGATTTCAACGCCTTACAATCATTCAAGTTTATGCAAACCGATCTCCATAGTATCTCAAACTTGATACTTTCAACTGACTTGCATACATCATCATGCATATCAGAACATTGAGGCTAGATCAAGTCTCTCATGGATGCACTCACTTTCGAATAACTACTGTCAGCTATCTGTCCGAAATTCACATAATTATCACTGATTACGTAATGGAAGGATTTTTAATAACCATTCATAAGTATTAATGGCTTTATAAAATCCTATCACAGTTCAGCGATATTGGTGTCGAGAAAATCGTTGTCAGTGCTGTCATTGATGGTTGCATAACATTGGGTAATATTCATTGCAATTCCTCCTCCTGTTTTAAATTATGCTTTGATGATCCCGGATCCGTGAGATTCTCATCCTATAAGTGCATTTCATGCTTCTTTGGATAGCGTCAGAGGAACTTCCTGAATGTGTGGAGCATTTTCTTCTTCGTGACCGAAGTACAGCAGCATCCCTCCCGTACCCAACCTTTGCTGTCCAGTTTGGGTCCAATAAGTTTCACTGATTCAGAGAATCGTCAGGTTGTGTCTGCTAATTTTCATGGCTATTTGGTTGGTCTTACCGGTCTCCTGTACTATCCGAACATTCCATGTACCTATATTTATTGTCGATCTGGTTTTTAGAAGGGGCATCGGTCGCCACGCGAATCTCGGCTTTCCTCAAGAGACGTCATGATTTTTCCTTCAACTTCCAGGGCAGAGTTTAAATTGTTGATTCTGGTAAGCGTTATTTTTAGAAAGGTTGTTTTCTACGAGATGGGGATGCTAACTTCATGCCAAACCCTACTCCTTTATTTGGGCTTTTGACTAACAGTAGCCCTAGAAGTTACAGACGGAATTCAAGTGGACTGACCTTGATTTAACCAAACATCTGCCAATTGAATGGATGTGGCAGTTCCATTGATATCTACTGCAAATTTTGCGCGTTCTCTAATTGTTCCGGTTCCCTTATCATTATGAACAAGGACAATATGTATCGATAACTAGAATGTTTCACTCTGGTTTATTTTTTAACCAGTAACTAGTAACATCGTATTCTTTCATTCCTGTCTATAGCTAAATATATGATTTCTTGCACTTATCACCTCTTTTGTTTGTCCTTTGACTTAAAAGTTTGAAAGGGTTTATCGTGAATATTGCTTGATCCAGTCATTGCAATAAAAATTTAAAATCTATATTAAAACTTCAGAAGGAACAGATCACTGATAAATTCCAATTTTGTGTTACACATTTAATCAGACTAAATAACCCAATGAGTCTATGACATACCACTGATGAAAACTTAACCTATATATTATACCAGTTATTAAAGTTCTTAAATTGGGCTACAGATAGCAAAAACTGCTTTATACTGTTGAGTCGGCTTATGGAGAACTTCGACGAAGCCTCCAAAGGCCCAAAAGGAGTCGAAGAGTCCTAACCAATCAGAGCATGATGGAGCATTCTAGAATTCCAATGTGGCGTACTATTGGTCAGTAGCATAATATGTCGTTAACGGATTGGCCGAAATATGATGTTGATTTAACAAACGTTAACATCTATAAATACCCATGTTTTATGTACAAAAACGAACCTTGGAGTAAAGTATTTCTCTCATACTTTGCGTCTTGTCTCTGGTGTTCAGATCGCTGTGTAGTTCTAGCTTGCGGGTTACCAGAATAGCTTAGAAAACGAATATAGCGTTCAATCGACGAGACTTATCATATACAGAATCAGATTATATGCCCACATAAATTGCATAATAGCTCAAATCTATCTAACACAATGTTACCTTCATGAAATCTAACAACAAATCATCCCAAAACCCCATAAGTGCATACCCTCATCTACCAAAAAAATTATTTGTATAATGTGTGATCTATCAATGTCTAAGGTGGTTGTTCGAACTTCATTACTCTTCACTGACAGAACAAAGAAACAAATCAGAAAACTTAGTAAAATGAAGAATTTTCATTTCTAAGAATGAAACAAATGAGATTTCTGGTTAATGATCAAAATTACAAAGAAAACACAAAAAATAGATGTAATTATGATATAGTGAGAAAGTGTATTAAACATTGAATGAAAATGATATTGTGATGTATATTTTTAAAAGCTGAATCTTGGCAAAATGAAATCATAAAAAAAGCCAAGTTAATAATGAAAATTACTCCCTTACATTTAAATATGTAATATTCATATAACATATATTTTGATGATATAATAATTAAGACCGATTCCATCATTATGCATTTTCATACATAGAAACTACTTATATATGAAATAAGTAATAAAAGATTATACAAGAATATTTTGACGATGATAGTAACAATAAGAATTATAAAACATGTCAAATTATACAGATATATATAGCATATATTCAAATCTTTATAAATGATGATCTTATCAACCATGTGGTTGAGTGAGAGGAATATACACAATTTTAATATACATCACTTGAGTAATAAAAAACAAACAGAGTAATGAGTATGCACTATGAACGATGTGATGAACAGTATACTTGGTCTGACAAAATCAAAGCCATTTATTTATTTGTTTATCTATAACAAAGTAACTTTATCATCATTCTGTTCTGATAATAGTATGTGTGTATGAAGATTTTCAAATTATAGCTCAATTATTCACTACGTGACCCATGAGCACGGAGATTATTACTGTTCGGATGGTTGATATTATGAAGACGATTTGATGACATGGCCAAATTTAATTTTGGACCTTTTAAAAAGACGAAGAGAAAAAGGAATATAAGAAAATTAAAAACGATAAAACTTATGAAGACTACAGCTATCACAAGAAAAAAAAACACAATTGTATAATAAATATTAGGAAAGATAATCAAAAGTTCTTGGTATTAACCGATGAAACTCAGTATTCTTCGGAAATGTGGTGTTTTCACAGCTAAATGGCTTAATTGAGGGACTTTCATTGTTACTCTAGACAAATAATATCAAAGAGTACTTCATATTGTAAGGAGAATGAAATCTGTAAAATTAAACCATCCAGCTAAAAAAAAACACAGTGCTATCAAAAGTATCCACTTGAGTTGTAAATCTTCACCATACTATGAAATTCAATGTCGACAGAATAAGTTCTTAGTATCATTTGTAAAGCTAATTTTGTTTAGAAAGATCATAAAAGATTCATAACCTAGGCCATCAAGGTCAGAGAATGCAACTTCACCAAAACAATATGGTTGTCTAATTGATATAACTATATCATAAACCTCAATTAGAACTGATCATCTAATTAAGTGGTACATTTTACATTAGAATAGAATACTAGCAATTAGTATAATTACCCACATTTAATGGTTGTAAGTTATTTTGATGTTATGCATTAAATGTGTTTAATCCTTCATAAAAATAAGAATGAAACTTTTGGGAATCACTAGCGATAGTGGTAGGGATTCAGAAATTAAGTTTTGTACTAGTTAGTACTAGTCATTAGTAAAGCTTATCCTCATTTTCCAGGGAGTTTATGTTTTCTTTACAATTTGAATGGATATCGCAGTCACAAATAAGCTAAGGAATAACTAAGTGATAACTTTTGAAATTGACACGGGATGTTCTCATAGATCTAATCAGTTTCTTAAAGATTTTGGACATCTCTAGCTGACTAGTGGTAACTAATACGAAATCTATGCTAAAGGATTTAGATCGATTATTTAATCATCAATTAACTACATTATAACACAGTGTAATAGATGTTAAGTTATTCAAGGAACCAATAACCACACAATGTAAACACGGTCGGACGCGCACTGTTGAGGAGTCCTATACTAGGACAAAATGACCGTCCAATGCTTCCAGGATTTCCATGGTGGTCTAGCTTTAATTGACTTACAGATTCAACTATTAATTTACTATAATCTCCACAAAACCTCTTTCTGATAACAATGAGAAAAGTTCGATTATCATTATAAACCATAGATAAATATAATATGTTTATTAATCTTTGATCACCTAGTTTAAAATTGTAAATAGAGTGAATGAAAAATTCTAATGGTCAAAAAAATATGAGTAAACTAGTTAGGACAACATTATTGTTTTCAATTGAATTTTCATTACGCTTCACTGCAATACACAGCAATATTTACATACATATTTGAAAAATATGAAAAAAAACAACAATCTAAGGTCATTGATAACAATGACAAAGGATCATGTGCTTAAATATAATAATCAGTATGGGGTTTTGGAGATTGTTGAAAACCTGAAAGCACTGAATGAAACTCAGCATAGAACATTTACGACTCTGTGCCTGGGAATCGAACCTAAGATCTTCGGTTTCATGTCTAGAAGACAAAGACGACGTACTCGACACGGTTGAACTCCTACTATATGTAAAAGATAATAATGAGATTCATTAAAGAGATTTGAAAAGTATTTGGTAAATCACTGGTGTAAATGCTTTGATTCAGGGTTAACATAACTATTCCTGATCAAATGTGATAGAACAGTGATAGAGATGTAGATTGATTTTGTTTGACAATTCCTAAACAAAAAATGGTAGTTTCGCACATACAAACGAACTATTGACATATTTTTTAAATTAAGTTTGTTTATCTAAGCTTTTACTTACTTCATATGTCATATTATCTGTCGATGTTATTCTGTTGTTTATCAATCTTACATTGACTACTTGTTTACTACTACACGTTATAGTATTTCATTTTTTTGAATATATGAAACAGTAACAAAACAAATCCTCAAAAACACTAAGATTACCCATCAACTGATGTAATCGATTTTTTTATTACTAAAGTTAAGCGTTCCTGCGCGAGACCGATGGGTCCTGGGTTCGAGTCTCGCGGGGCGGGGTCGTGGATGCGCACTGCTGAGTAGTCCCATATTAGGATGCAACAACTGTTCCGTGCTTTCATGTTTTCATAGTGGTCTAGATTCAACTGATTCATAAATTCAATTATTAAATTACAAAAAATAAACACTTACCTAAATAACTAAGATACACAGGTAATATAATAAGTCCTGTGAATGCTCCAAACAATATCATAGATAAATACATACGAAAATAGAAAATTTGAAATAGGCGTGATTTTGAAGCAGCTAAAACAACAATACCTCCAAGTTTAGTCAATGTGATACCACGAAGGATCTAAATGATACAATAATAACAGGTAAAAATTCACGATGCCAAAAAAACCGTTGCGTCAATAAGTTAAGTATACATGAATATATTGAGCTTTCTTAACGTTGTTAAAAATGAAAGACTTTGACTGATCAATGTCAATGGACATATGTGTATCTTGAATGGATTCCACTGATAACTATACAATTAAACTTGAGTGAAATTTGTCATGAACTATTGAGCTAGACAACTAGTGAAAACATAGAAGAACTGTACGATCATTTCGCCTTACAAAAGGACTCCTCAGTGGTGCTCATCTACGATCTCGCATCAGGGAGTCAAATCAAGAACTTTCGATCCCGTGAGAGAACCATAAACCTCTAGATCACGTGTCTGGCATCCACTAGTGTACAAGCCTGACTTTAATCAATCCATAATATTACGCAATCATCTTCCATTGTCTTCGGTGGATAATTTCCTCACGTCCAAAATGTTCAAACTCTACTAATCACTGTTTCTCACTAGAACACCGGAAACTTCCTCTCGAAGCAAGTCACTAGTGAACATATGATAATTATCAGTAAATGGTGGTGAACAGTGTTGAGTTCATTGAAATTGTGAACTAATCTAATTAACACAACAACTAAAAGTCTGAAAGCATAGAATGGCTGTTTCGCCATAGTATGATACTCCTCAGTTGTGGACATCCATCTCCCTGAAACGGCATTAAACGACGAGTCTACTGTATTTTTTATATTGTCCTAATAGTACTGCTTTATTAGATGCCTCAACTGTCTTCGTACTCTTTACCTGCAGCACATTACAGTAAACTAATCGTAAGTCTGTCAGTCAACTTTATGCTAAACAAATGTCTCATTTATGAACATGTTGAGATTTATTACTTATAGTATGTTGTAGTATTTTATTTCATGTTCGTAATCCCGTGAATTTTTAAGTCAAAATAATGCAAGGAACATAGCTTGGCTTCCTTGGTTTTCCTATCGGTAGATAGCCAAACTAATTATGACTGACTATTGATTGAGATTTGAGCTTAATCTAAAACATCTTTAGAGATTTTGTGATGCTAATTTGGGTATGAAAAGTTAGATCTACAACGGGGCGGTAGGAGCAATTTTGCTCTATGCTTGTGAGATTTGGTCTCTACAGGTTGAGGATGTTAGACAACTATCTGTGCTTGATCATAGTTGTCTCCGAAGAATTGTTGAAATTCAGTAACAACACAATGTTGGTAATATCGAGAGAGGTTCGGCATAGTGTGTTCGGGGACAGTGACGATAATTCAATTGGTGTCTCTATCTTGAAGCGTCGATTCAGTGGCTTGGACATATCCAACGAATGTCCCAGAGATCTCCACATCGTGCATTAAGCCCGGACGCTGGGACCGGCTGAGAAAAGCGGAGAGGTGGTCACTATATGACGTGCTGTCGAAGTATGAGAGAAAACTGTACAGGACTGGTTTCTGTTGATCTTCATGACTCTCTGGTTTGAGTCCTACAGACAGTGCAAATCAGTGGTTTGAGACGTGATTGGATATGGCTAAGAATGGAAGCTAGTGGCGGTCCTGCTATAACTTCTACAACTGAAAGAATTCATTCTGGTTGCATTTCTTTTAACTGAACTGCTTTTCTCATTATTATTATTTTTTACTCTTATACATTAACCACTATCAATATGTTTTGTTTCTTTATGATTACACTCATCAGTCTTTTTCCACCTCTTTATAATTTCACTTTTATTTTGTGGAGCAAATATATTTTGGTGCCAATTTGTACCAATATTTATATGTTTAAATATATAAAATAGAATACATGATTCTTACCTAACTACTACAAAAAGCGCTTATTCTTTGATTGTAACTTGTATATATTTCATAATTACCTTACGAATGGAAGTTTTCGAAATGTATATCATCATTATTAATAGTACCTTCTCATATACGAATCATTTAATTATTCTGATTTCAAACTTTACACATAACTCATATGTTTATTTCGAGTGGATTTAACAACAGTATAAGTCAATGATGAAGATAAAAAAAACATCATTAAAATTACATACATAAATGATGATGTTCACAACTTACAGAACTACCCATTTCACTAAGAGATTCTTTAGCTCGTTCCACTCGAGTTGGTAATACACTGATTGTAAATGAACGAACTATATGTGCACAAAACTCAACAGATATACCTAAAGCCTAAAATATTGAAAAAAAGAAGAAAATTTACATCTTTAACATAAGAGTATATATATTTCAGTCAGTCAGCTACAACGTAGGACCAGGCACATATATGCATCGGTCCAAGTTGCCATACCTCATTGGCACAACAAGATAGACACTGTATTCATAGAAGTAGTTAATTCAGTGGTAGAAATATATAAAAGAAAGATAGCATATAAGAACATAGTACAGGAAGAAAGATATGGAGAGATTTTAATCTCATAGTTTAAGGGAAGACTGAGAGTGTATACACCTACGCTATTGTGATCGATTCTGAGCCATGTCACCAAGAGTTTCCCATCATTGGTTACGACAGACACGCGGACCCAAACCAAGTAGTCTACATCTACCAACATGGCTCAGAACAGAAGTCAATGACTTCAAGCACAGGTGACATGTTTGGGTTTGGCCGACCCTAACTTTATTCCAACCATCCCCTACACTAGTCAGCATTGCGCGTCGTAATAATCGGTGTTGAGGTATACGCAACATGTGGCCCAACCATCTCAGTCGATGGAGATTCACAACCTCGTCAACTGATTTACCATCATTCCCTAATACCCTACGTCTAACTTGACTATTACTTACCCGGTGATCACAGCAGATGCGAGCAATATCTCTAAGACATCTGTGGTCAAATACTAGTAGCTTACGAATATCTTCTACTTTTATTAGTCACGTTTTGCAGCACTCAAATACATCCATATTTAAAAAGAACAGCAATAAGCATGTCGTAAAGATGTTTTTGGATAGTATACTACTACTCTCTCTCTTTCTTAGACAACTGAATACTCATTTTTAATAAACAAAACCAAAGTATCAAAGTAAATAATAGTTAACAATTACGATAGATTATTACCATCACTTAACTTATTAACGTTTCATTTTGTCAAATGAAGTGAGAGAAAAAAAACTTTCTTCTCTTCAATGGTTTAAAAGAAGGAACCTGAAAATAATCTCTATGCAAAAGTAGAATGAAAGTATATTTCACAACAATTTTGTTTATCTTTAGAGAAATTATCGATTAGAATTAATAGATATCAAATTATATGAAAATATTTGATAGGAGTTGATTCCAAGGGATAATTAATCAATGATTTCACAAGAATTGGTGTTCAACAAACATGATTAAAGTTCAAGGGTAAAGATATGCCGTCAGGTATTTTGGAATCTAATGGCAGCAAAATATTTCCTTCAAATAACAACCATTTGAGGTGATACACCATTCCCACAGTGGAAACAAGAGATTAGTAAAGTTCAAACCTAAAAATAGAACATCTCACCTTACTACATGGATTTTCATCGTTGGAATTAAGACTTCAAAAGGTATGAAGATAACATATTTAAGACTATTCACAAAAAAAGACGTGTGTAATTGACTTCAAGCAGTTATCTTTTGGAGTTTGCAGTCACACTCCCAAGTCGTCAAAACTACCCTCTAACCTTAGTTTCCTTTTCGTATACCTCACGAAGAAATACCCTTCAATGGTGTGGCCATTTACGAAGTTATAACCATATATATATAACACCACTCGAGATCACCTTATTCACTAAATAATGATCAATGTCATCTTGTATCTATCAAATACCTATGATCATCTTACATTAAAACGTAATTCAAGAGATGAGGAGTCACTATCAAAACACAAAAGTTTTCTTTCTCAGAAGACCAATTCTACTACTCAATCACGTGTGACTGTATCCTTTTTTATGTAAAATTAGTCTACAAAACAGTTAAGCAATGCTATCCAACAAGATTATTGTTTATGGATAAACTAATCAGATCTAAAATAGTGTCCCTTAGACCATTACGTAAAATTTGAGTAAATAATATTATCACAGATTGAAATCATGAGTCAGTTGAAGCTAGACCACCATGGAAATCCTGGAAGCACTGGACGGCCGTTTCGTCCTAGTGTGGGACTCCTCAGCAGTGCGCATCCACGATCCCGCACCCCGCGAGATTCGAGCCCAGGACCTACTGGTTCCGCGCGAGACTGACTCATGATTTCAATCTGTGAAAATTTCTAAAATCTCCACAAACCCTATCTGATAATAATCAACTGCTCACTAGTGACTGACTTCAGGAAAAACTCCCGAAGTTCTAGTGAGAAGCCGTTACCAGTGGACTTCAACCAGGTATGTTGTGAGATAGGAACTCACTGAACACAATGGTGTATGGTGGCGCAACTTCGTGGATTGGTTGAAGTTAGAAATTAACACCGTTGGATGCCTGCTCAGTGGTCTAATGGTTAAGTGCTCGCATAGGTCGTTGACCAGCATTCTCCAACTCGTTAAAAAAAAATAGCCAACCAGAAAAAAATTATTCAAACACTAATTTGTAACCCTATTTAAATCCTAGTAATGGATTGAAGTTTCTCAAGAACACTTTCGTATTATTCAAAGGTTATCCCTAAACATTTAGTCTTAATCAATTAGGTAAACTAGACAGTTAGTGGATTACATGAAACTATACAATATATGTAGCTTGAATGCTAAAAAAAGTATTCAACTTGTAACATAACACGCTAACCACTGATTGTTTTTTTATTTATTTATAAAACAGTCCGAAATGTTTTTGCTCAGTCATAGACAATCAATTAGAATATGAACAGTTTTAGTCTATAGTATAAATGGCCTTGGACAATATAAATGGTTTTACTAGTTAAAACACTAATGTAAATTGTTTACATTCAATGAATGAATCAGTCATGTTTGTTGAATTTTATATCTATGTATTTAATTCAAATAACAAATATCACATTCTATAGATAATATGGAATGATATTTATGTATCTATGCAATTATGTGAATGTTAACTTCTAATTATTTGTTATTTATTACTAATGAAACAATTAATATCATGAGTTTAGTCAGTTTGTATTCATTTGACGGAGATTGTAGCACAGACTGCAGAAACGAAGAATGTGGCACAGCTAGCATGAACCACCACCGCAAGAACGACTGCTTTAAAGGGGGGGACGAATGTGGTGTGTGCTACTTATATTGACATAAGTAGTATATGATGTTAGTCGTGAACAGAAGGTCTGGCAACAGAGAGACAAGAGGATCGAAAAGTAAAGAATGGAAACAGGATGCAATTTATATGAAAATGCAAGAACAACGAAGTCTGAGTCATTTTGAGACAATTGGTGGACATTTTGTAAATTAAGCATTTACTTTATGATTGCTAGATTCGATTAACAAGTCCTGTAGTTTTGTGCCGAATACATTCGATTGTCCCCACTCGTATTCTGTTCACTAAAATATTACTGTACTGGATCCCGACCGAAGCTGCTACCTTGACACGGTGGTCGGGCTTGTCTATTGTGATGACTCAACCGAGCTATATTGACTGGAACATATGTTCCTGTAGGTTCTACCATGCCAGGAAAGTCGATTGGAGAACGGTAAGACTAAAAGCAGCAACTCAAGGTCTGAGAGCGAAGTCGTACTGCTGACTGTAGAGGGGTGTGACAGCAGTGAGGTGTTTCCTTCGAACAACCAGCATCTGCAGCGATGCTGCCTTCCCACAAGGAGGGGTGCGGTTAGAAAAGGTCGACCCTAAAAATGTCACACCTCACCTTACCTCACGAATTTCCGTCTCCGGCGGTAAGGCCCTTTGAAGAACGGAGCCTACACATTAAAAACCTTCCACGAAAAGGCCGTGCATGACCGGCCTCAAGCAGTTGTCCCTTGAGCTCTGTGGTCACGCTCCCAGGTCGTTAAGACCAACACTAATCCAATTTCCTTATCAGGTTCCTCAAGAAATACCCTTTCACGGTGTGGGCAGCCGGGAAATGATATCAGCTCTCATACCCGTAACAGCACACAACTAACTGACTGTACTGGATTTAGTTAAATCTTTTCAAGTTGAAATAATTCATTGACAATTTGAAAACGTTTGCATTCTCTATTTTTAAATGTTAAGGACTGGAATTAATCAATTTGTTTCGGTATGTGTATACATTGAGCAGATTATCTTGATAATTCCATAAGTCTTAGAAAAGTTAGATAGTGACTAACAATGTAATTCATGATGCCTGTTCTGTACTATTCAAGACCCAGATGGATGTGTTTACCTCAATGTTAACGTTCACACAATGAAACTGAGAGCCCATTACCTTTTTCTTTAAACATATAACGGTTTGTTCACTGAGCTACTACGTCCAGGTACTTAATAGCTTAAGAAATCAAGTGTGAGTTTGCTGTGTACGGGCTTATATCTTCCATCTGACCAGTCCCTAATAGAATGAAACGCACATTCAAAGTTCAATGCTAGACACTAACCAACTGTACCAATTTCAACAATATGCTGGAGGTCAGAATCAGACAGTTTTTTTCAGTTAAAATGTCAAATGACTTTGTGATAATTCATCGAATTCACAGCAAATAAGATGAATGGCATCCATGCAAAATCTCTAAAGAGAAAAGTTTAAAAAATCACGATGTTCATCTACGCACACTTGTGAATGAGCAATGGATAACACATTTTTTTGATGAAATCTATGTCTATTTAGGTCGATCGATTAAACTGAATAAAGGTGAACAAGAACGACGACTGACTGCATTCTACTAATTAAGTTGCAACGTAGCCACTGGTCTCAGTGACTCGATATTGCCAGCACCATATTGAAATTTTAGATGGTTGGAGATAGTCGGTATAAAACCTTGTCTAACCTAGGTTTCGAGGTGATTAAGGTTTGTCAGTAAGGCGTATCAGATATAATCTTGGGAGAAATAATGATTCAAGAAGGATTCATATGTGCATAACCAAACTTGACGGTCTGGAACTTTACCACTACGATATTAGAGATTTCACCTAACCTTAGGTAGGACCGACTGTATATATATCTCAAAAAAATAATAACGGGAGCTTAAAAAAACAAATACTTACCACAACTAAATTGACTAAAGATAATGCATTCAAGGTGATAGACCACAGAACCATAACAGCTGATACACTAATCACGATATATACAACACCAAAAATGACCATCAATGTAGCAACTATATCGAATCCAAAAAATACCAATGTAACAACGAATATAGCAAGTAAACAAATACCAAGTTGGAAGGCTGCTTCATTACCCAATGTTAAATATTGTTCATAGAACACGTAGAAAACGCTAAAATAATACACAAAAAATAGAAGTAACAATGTATGAACATAATAATATCAAACTTTATTCTAAAAAGAAACTTTAGCTAACTCAAAATTGATTGATTTCTAAATCATGTTTTCTTTCTTGATTAAGTAAACATTTGTCGTGGATGCGCACTGCTGAGGAGTCCCACAGTAGGACGAAAAGGCCGTCCAGTGCCTCCAGGTTTTCAAGGGTGGTCTAACATCAATCGTATTGTTTTACTTGATGTTTTAGGACTGAAATTGATCAGTCTGTTATTGGCATGTGTGCATATTGTGCGTATGCCTCAATATTGCCTTAATTTACAAGCATTATAAGCAAAGATGGATAGTGGCTAGCAGTGGAATCCAGGACGTGCGTTTCGTCTTGTTTGGGACTCGTCAGCTGGATGTACCTGCATCTTAGAGTTGATGTTCACTCTGGGACAATAAGCCAATAAGAGACTGATCAATTTCAGTCCTAAAACATCAAGTAAAACAATACCAAGTGAATTAAACTTCACCCCATTGCACAAGCAAGTAGCTATCAGGACTCAGTAGATAAGTGAATAACGCGATAGCGTTTGAAGCGAACGGTACTGAGTTCGAGTCCCAGAGTGAACATCAACTCTGAGATGCAGGTACATCCAGCTGACGAGTCCCAAACAGGACGAAACGCGCGTCCTGGATTCCGCTGCTCGCCACTATCTATCTTTGCTTATAACATCAATCGGTTCATGATCTCAATCAAAAATTAAACATTTGATCTGGAATAGTTACAGATGACAACTTTTGAGTATTTCGAGACATTCAGTGTTCTTTACTTACTCCATGATCATGCTTTGTTGATGTTATACTATGACAAAATCCAACTACACGTAAATTTTTTTTACTAGGCAGAGCTATATTCAATCTGTCGACTTAATGAGTTTTTATTATTTTGATATCTGTGTGGTATAAATTTATGGATCAATTTCGTGAAGATAGCCGCTTGAAACAAATTCAGTGTATTGAATAGACATATACATTTGGATCTTACATAGTATTTTTAATTTAAAAAAAAACTATAGTACAAAAACTGTTTAACCAATTGGTTATACAGTCAAGAGAAGAGAACAAATTATGATAGAGCTGATTGAAAATCTAGGTATAGCAATTAACCTTCCAAGTTGTACTAAGAGATTTCTGAATGTAATAGTAGTGCAATATCACTGAAGTTGACTGTAGCTAATTGGATAGATGGATACCAACTTAGTAATCGAAAAAGCCATGATTTTTTTGGTTTTCAAAGGTTATTTAACTGAAGTCAACTCAATTAGTGTAAACTGATTCGAATACTATGATTAAATCTCATTCACATATTCTTGATATAATAGCAAATGTATATATTAATTATGCCAGAAAATTCCTTACATTGACACGCCATATTTGATAGTGTAGGACTACGTTTAAAGAAAATTGTGGGTTGTGAAACTAAGATATAGTATCAGTGCATCAAGCCATCGACTGATGGACTGGAGCTCTGTAAATAGGACCGAACTGCCTGATTGGAGTCCGTGCGATTATTGTAACTAATTATTGAAGGTGTTGAGAGAAATGATATTTTTAAGATTATATTTGACCTTGAGATGATAGAAAGATCCTAACTGCGACGTTTATGACGAAAAAACCGAATATATACTGGTCACTTTGTGACCTTCATTGGTAATATTCGATTATTAGTCCATCGATTTACAGGTAATTCACTCATAAATGCACTATTTTGTTTGAATATATTGTAAGTAAATGGTATAGTAGCCTTAACGTCCTTAGTATACACACTATTTACATACTCTGCAGTGGTTTTTGTGTTTTTAAATCTATTCGATTAAAGGCTTCGGGATCACTGACTATATCTATCAGTTAGATGACTTTAGTCACTTAAATATAGAATATTATCATTATAATTTGTACTAACCTGTAAGGAAAAACAGTATTCTTGCGAATTGGTCCATTCATATAATTGTCAGTTGTTGTATACCATGATTGAGTTATTTTATTGGCATAATATCTTGCCGCTTTTAACGCATTCACATAATCATCAGGTTTTTTTAAGACACCATGATAAGCCATAAAATAATTAGCTCCAACTGTTACACTGCCAGTGATGTTGTCGCGTAAAAGACGAACACCAGTAGAATATGCAGCTTTACCACTGGAAAAACATTGAAAAATAAACTTGAAATAAATAGACAAAGGGCTTATGTATAATAAGAATGATTTCAATTTTATCGAATAGTAAATTCAGCCAGTAATTATAGGGAAACTATAAGGTCTCAGGCATTTTGCTGAGGTTGCTCAAGCAACAGAAATTTAGGCTTTAATATAAAAAAACCCGAAACAAGTATACACGTATAGAAGAAGTGTTTGCATTAAGTCACCCAGGAGGGTAATCAGTGTCCTGGATAGCCAAAGTAATATTATATACTTAACTCTACCGATAGTAAAGTACAGTGAGTTCGATTTTCAATAGCATTGTAGTAGTGATCTTTGCTAATATGTGCTTACCGGTGCTACATTTCGATCGGGCAACGAAAGAAAGTTGTTAGGTTATCTCTTCATTATATTTGAGAAATACGCGTGCTAACAGTAGCAATACTTACACAAAGGATTGAATATATGTTTCATAGACAATACAAAGAAAACTAGCTATTCCATTAAGAAATTTCAGCGAAGGGATCTCTTTTCAACGAATTTATTATCAAGCTGTACAATCGTATATATACAAAAACAAAAAATTTTCATATATATACGATTGTACAGCTTGATAATAAATTCGTTGAAAAGAGATCCCTTCGCTGAAATTCGTGTTTTAATTTTAATGTTTAAATGGGAATTATCTGTCATTAAGAAATTGTTTTGTACAACAAATCTGATTTTCAGTTATTCTAAGGTGATAGACATCTTCAGCATAGAGTGAAACCTTTGAAACTATTCTTCAGAAGGATATATATATATATATATATAAGCGAAGTGATACTATATAAACTTTATTTTCTAAGACTTAGGGTATATATAGATCTTATGCTCTTTAAACTACAATCTGCTTATAGTAAAACGCTTGCTTTTTCGATACTCCAATTATTCAAAAGGTCTACTGAAGTACTCAGATGTCAGGTTTTTCAATGTCACATGATTTACCGTATCTACATGAACTCTTTGAATTTAAGTAATGGAAAAAGATGTATCAGGCTAAGTATGAAAAGTAGAGAAACTAATCACACGTATTGATTTATGTGCAGACTAGAAACTCAGTCAATAATTTATAAGCAAAGATGGGTAATGGCTAGCAGTGTAAATTAGGACGCGCGTTTCATTCTATTTGGGACACGTCAGCTGGATGTACCTGCATCTCAGAGTTGATCTTCTCTCTGGGACTCGAACCCAGTACCATTCGCTTCAAAAGCCACCGCGTTATCTATTCAACTACTGAGTTCTGATAGCCACATGCTTGTGCGATGGGGTGAATTTAAATCCACTTAGTATTGTTTTGCTAGCCACTATCCACCTTTGCTTATAAAGCTTGTGAATTAAGGCAATATCGAGGCAATACGCACAGTATGTACATATGTCAATAACAGATTGATCAATTACAGTTTTAAACTTCAATGGGAAGATTCAAGCAAAACAATACTAAGTGAATCAGTCATTAATTATTCATAAACGTTCAGGTACTCAGTTTGTGAATTTAATAGACATTATCATCTACTCATCATGAACATCAACTGAGGTTGATAAGTGTTTAAGAACATTAATACCATTCGTAAGTCACAAATTTAGTTATATCCATAACTAACAATTTTAGGTAGTACTTTAAGGTATTGATTGAACCGATTATGTTCAACTTATCACATATAAAAAAACCCAAATAACTTACCCTTTAGGACAATTGGATCCAGGATTTTCCGAAAGAAAATATGGTAAATACTGACTGAAATCTAAAGCATTCGGTCGTCCATCATCCAAATAAACTGGACATGGTATACAATTGTTATCAACTAAGTCAGGTGGACAAAATTTATGTGTATTTCGATTAATTCGACAACATAATGATGAACCACTTGGATCAATCCAATCGAAATAGTCATCAATCCAAGAACTGGCTGGAGATACTATCCATGAACTGTAGTAAAGCAAAAACTTGTTTAGCTAAATAGAATAATTACAAACTTCAGAGTCACATAATAAATCATTAATAACTTTACATCAAATGATTGCGTAAGGATTGATGAGAAACCTCGATGCTAGAATGAAACAGAAATTCAGTTATTTCTGGTTTCAAGTGGCACTTTAACTAAATGTCACGAATATCCCCTACAAATTCTGTATAATAAATGATTTTGACAGGGGGTATCAACTATTATTGTTATAACTGGGACAGCTTGGGGAAGATGTGTGTTGGCCCAAACTGTTAAATTGAATGAATAAAAAAATGTCGGAATAATAGAGTAGCAGTGGAAGTATAGTTTGAAAAAACGGAGTGAAAAGGTACGTATGAAATGATACTGCACAAATTTCCAGTTCAATGAAAAAACATTGACAGCATTTCGAAGAAATGAGTAGCGGGAACCATTTCAGCGTAGGATTTCATAGAAGATATAAAAATGACAATTTGCAACTCAAGTCCGACAAGATATTAGTGACAAGCAAAATATCGCAGTAAAATTATCCTACAGAGATGGGGAATGAAAAATGTTAGTAAACTTCCGTTATGACTTATATCTATTCTGTCTCCAATCGTAGTTTGGATATTTGAGTTGAATGCACAACATGAACATTGATCTAATCTATGGTACCAAATTTGGGGTCTCGAAAATAGCCCTAGTTGATGTGACAATCCTACTTTCTGTCATGACAGAAAGATAAAAATATCATTTTATTTCCAGACACTAGTTACAATATGGAAATTTCGAGCATTGATGTGCACCTATCGAAACGCCTCCAGTTAAATTCGAAACCTATTTTTCAGGATGGAAAAGTGATAGTGAGCCTATCAGGAATCGCCAAATGATAAGTGCATGTGATTGGCCAGGAAATAGTTTTTATTTATAAGAGATGAAATGTAAACAACGTATAGTCTTAATTTCTTAAGGAACCTCTTTTCTCAATTTCCATCTTTTCTCTCGAGTAGCCAGGCTCATGTATTGCAATAACAAATAATATTAAGTGAAAAGAAACGAAGAGATCGAGATTTCTGACACGTATTATATGTACTAACAAATTCTACGCTAATAACAGTATGAAATTAGAAAAATAGTGTATTCATCAATCGTAATTCAATGTAGGTTATTTAATAAGTACTAGGGTTTGTGTACAGTGATGTTTTGAGTCAGTTAGTATTACATGCACTACTTAGCTTGTTTTGACCAAACTAGATAAAACATCGTTGCAAGTTGTAAAGTGACAAAATTTATGGTTAAGACATAAAATGATTACCTAGTGGGTGTTAGAGTTTAAAATCTTTCTCTATATACGTATCTGTTTTGGGTAATCGGATCAACCTATTATAGTTTACTTTGAACGATATTCAAAACCATCAGTCATAGTGTAGTGCGTGCTACTTATATTGATGTAAGTAGTATATGACGCGAGTTAGGAACGTAATGTCTGGCAGCAGAAGACGGGGGAAGATCAAGAAAGAAAGAGAGACAGCAAAATGTAATTTGTAAGAAAACGCATGAACAATGAAATGTGAGACAATTGATTGATGTTTGCAACAAGAACAGTCCAGGTTGATATGATGCATTGATATTTTGCAAATTAACGATTTACTATATGGTTTTTCTATTTTACCAAGTAACTCTGTAATTTTGTGCTAAATACAATTCGATTGTTCACACCCGTGTTCTGTTCATTACAATAGTAGTGCAGAAATGAAGATATTTTGAGCATAGTTGAAAAAACGCAGTATAATAAGTATTTTGCATATATTCTACCATTTTTAACTTATTTACGAAATTACGATTGATCTATTATAACAAAAACAAAACAGACTTTTGAAAGAATGAAACACTGACTGAATCAGTCATAGAGTTTCATATTTACATACTATTATATAGAAAAAAAGTACACTACTGTCTAATTGTAATGTGAACCATGCATAGATTTGCATATATAACTTAAAAAAAATCAAACGATTTCATTACAGTAAATAAGGGTATATAAAATATAATTTTTATAAAAAATAGTCTATAAATGGTTTATATTGAATAGCTGGAAAGTGTTTCGATGTTTACTGCCAGCTTTTCACAGTCGTCACGCTTGTATATCTTAGTTATCCGGTACAAATATATTAGCTGGAGCACTCATTACGTTAGATCCTACTTTGAGAAAAAGATCAGATAGTGCTAAGAGTAAAAGCAGAAAATTCAAAGTTTATGAACAAATCATAAACATGAAACTATTTTGAGATGTGACAACAGTAAGGTGTTTTTCGCCAAGAAAACTAACATCTCCATAAATGCTGTATTCTCAAAAACGAAGATTATAAAAAGTCAACCCAGAAAAGGAACACGTCACCTTGCCACATGGATTTGAGCCGCTGATGGTACGTCAAAAAGAAAAATCCTTCCATGGTGTTAGTAAACTGGAAATGATAACTGACAACATATTTGTTAACAGCGTTCAAGATCTCGTTAAACATCAATTTCCTACTTTTGTAACATCACTTAAGTACAAAAGGGATAATTACTGAAGTAAATAATGGTAAGATTGACCTGATATTCAAAAAGAATATTCACGAACTGACGCAAAATCGATGCTTAATTGAAAACTAAATATTTGTAGGAGAGAACATAAAGCATATCGACTAATTAAACACTGTCCATGTAGGTTAGAGTCTTACTAACAATTAAATATTTTAACAGTTGAATTCATGAGTCAATTGAAGCTAGACCACCATGGAAAACCTGGAAGCACTGGACGGGCATTTCATCTTAATATGGGACTCCTCAGCAGTGTGCATCCACGATCCCGCTTCCTGCGAGGTTCGAACCCAGGATGCCGGCTCAGTGGTCTAATAATTAAGCGCTCGAGCGCGAGACTGGTAGGTCCTGGGTTCGAATATCGCGGGATCGTGGATGTGCGCTGCTGAGGAGTCCCATATTAGGACGAAACGGTCGTTCAGTGCTCCCAGGTTTTCCATGGTGGTCTAGCTTCAATTGACTCATGATTTCATCTATTGAAATTTCTAAAAAATCTCCACAAAACCCCTTCTAATTAAATATTTACCAACTTCATTATTTACTACTATTACATATCTAGAGAATATCTGTGATTCTGAATTGATCATGTAGAACATATAATTCATAAATAATAAAGTTGAGCAATGAATTATAAAGGATAAAAGACTTAGCTTATAAAAAAAATCCTAAGTACCGTATTATTCATTACTCATAATGAAAATGATCATTTCCAAACTATCAGAATTATAGTATTATACTAGTTTCTTGTTTTGTCAACTTACCGATTAGGATAGAGAGCTGCAGCACTAATCTTTTCTAACAATGATGTATTGTAACAACCTGTTCCACCGCATACTTGATTTTGTCCATTTAATGTAGTGAAATTATGTCCTTCAGTAATAACAAAATAAACTGGTGGTCCAACTCGTAAATCATTATTTAATGCATTGAAATAATCCAACATGTATGAATCAGTAGGCATAGATAATTTTTGATCAAGAATTAAATGTAATCCATTTGGTAGAATTGATGCAGCAAAGCATATCCATGCTAAACTTATTATAATAATACATGGTCTAGCCCAACCTGATAAAATAACTGGGCTAAGATAATTAGCTACAGCATAATGCAACCATGAATGTGATGCTGTAGACAAATAAACAAAAAAAAGAGGGAATTTTGAAGATGATAGTGAAATAATTGTTCAAAGATCAATTTTTATTTTTTTCACAAGAACAGAGATAAATAAACAACAAAAGTATAATGTATCAGACGATAGGATTATAACATTTCTAATTTTTGACAGCAGATGTAAAAGTAGACAATCGACAAAAGGAATCCATATTTGTTGTGAGAAGTTATAAAGCATTTGAATCGTACATATACATAGACTTTAATAATTCAATTGCATCTTTTGGTGTATTCTGCAATTTGAACTTTCTTTTTGTCTGATATCCAAGTGTTCTACCTACACCGTGCTTATGCTGTACTGATTTTCTTTTATCCATCTAACAATTGTTATAATTTTAACGCCACGTTCCGCTACATACTACTTACAAGCAATCTTATGAGTAATGCCCAGTACACGGCTACTGATCATTTATATTGTTCGGAAATATGGTTGATGAATATTTAATGAAAGCCCGTAAGTATACACGTTTAATAGACATAATTAATTAATTACTTAACAGCAGTAACCTATGGTGTCATTGAAAAAGAAACAATCCTTCTTTCATGGTTCCAACACTTGATTTTCATAAACGGTAATTTGATTTTATTACATCCTTCATTTTTTTATATTTTTTTTAATTTTCACTATTAGTTATGATCATTTCCATTATTTTAATTTATTCCTCACATCCTTCTCAAACTTGTCAAGTGGACAGTTAGTTTCATCTTTACTATCTCTGTTCGAATTCTCGATTGTTAAACAACTTTCTTTGACACATGATATTATGTAATTGTCCTCCTATTTTTCAGTTGACTATTATAATTGTCAGTATAGGGTTGTGGCGATTGTTAAGTTTAGATTAATATCATGAATGGATCAATGTTAGACTAGCATTGAAAACGTGGGAACACTGGACCACCATTGAGTTCCAGTATGGAACTCCTCAGTAGTGCACATCTACGATCCCGAACGCGGGACTTGAATTAAATTAATGACAAATAAAATTGTACAGCTTGTGCAAATGGTATTGTCGAAAAGAAAGTTTTCTTTGCTGGATCGTATTTCAATTAATTAAGGAAAACAAAGGAATTCTCAACGACCAACGTTGACTTAAATAAGAAGTATGAACAGCAGCTGAATAGTAAGACGACAGTTAGTTAATTTTCCTAATTGTCTTTTGTCACATTTGATAAAAACGAGAGGTAGCAAATAGTATATAGCACACAGATTCAATAATTAAAAGACAAATATCAAGGGAGAAGAAGTCAGTGTAAATAATATTTACAGATTATTCAATATTCACATGGCTTAAAACAGCAATTGTAAATAATCTATACATAAACATTGAAAAAAAAACATTAAGTCATTAATTTAGTTATCTATAATGAGCGCGTTCTTATGCTGTGAATATATGAAACGAATCATTCACTATGGTTAACATGGAATTCATATCTCATTTGGCAGATTGAATAGAAAAAGCAAAATTATTCCATTTAACGTAATCACAAATAACACTGAACAAGTATAAGGGTTTGTACAGATTGTAGTATTTACACAGTTGAATTCATGTGTCGGGTGTGAGAAAGTTTATCCACCACATACAATGAATGAAGGTTTACGCAAGATCATGGATTGATTAGAGTTAGACGTTGATACCGTTGGATGTCGGCTGAGTGGTCTAGAGGTCAAACATTCACATGCGAGGCCGAAACTCTCGAGTTCGAGTCCCGCGCGTAGGATCATGGATGTGCACTGATGATGAGTCTCATACAAGGACGAAATGGCCTATCAGTGCTTTCAGGTTTTCAATGCTGGTCTAACTTAGATCGACTCGTGAGTTCAACCGTGAAAAAAAAACATTGAATAAATTCGATGAATAATTTTCCAGAGATTTAATAATACAACTGCCGGTCCCAAGCCCGGATAAAGGAGGAGGGTTGGGCATGGGGTTAGCGTCCCCATCCCCATCCTGTAGAAAACTAACTCGCTAAAAAAACGCTAACCAGAAAAAAAAATTCATACAACTGTAACAACATCATTATATATTCGTTATGAGTGCAAATAATACGTTTTTGATGAGGATAAGCTGTAGTAAAAAATAGCAGGAGACAATGTTGTCCAGTGTTTTTTTCAAAAAGTCTTCTATCGTTTTAAGACACTTACTTGTCCATCTAATAATGTACACACACTTAATTGAAAATATACCGAACTTCTAGGTCTTGTATCATGTACATGGACATTTCAAAGGTGAGAATATACTATTTTACTATATCTGACTTGATTGATTCTGACTATATACACAATTTATTTTCGAATAAATCAAGCTTGATTTATATCATGAACTGATAGATTAGATGGAGAAGGTCGTAAGTTGACTTGTAGTCACAATAAAAGTTGTACAGAGAACATTTGAAAAGAAAAACAACAACAATGTTTTGATATGATGTTTAGCTTATATTTTATCTCTCCCATCATCTTGTTTCACAGTTTGACCAAATACTATTGAAAAAGAGAAAACATGCAATATATAAATGAAAAAAAACCCTAGCGAGGTTAAAACTACACGACACGATACATGATCTCATTATGGTAAACACATCCATACTAAAAGGCAATCATAACAATAATTGACAGTTACATTGCTTATACGTAATTACTTTTTAAAAAAATAGAGATTGACACATTTTAGGTGAAACCTAATCTATTTACTCAAGATATACAAATATTGTATTCTGAGTTGTTGAAATAACTTTAAGCCATACTTATTGTCAATGACTCCTCCCTATCTCCGATGTATCAAGCCACGATTACTCAACTTAACAGGTTACAGAGTTCCAAATATTCAATCTCTATAATATCTATTTAAGTGTTCCTAATTTGAATAAGATGGATGTGTGACGTTGATGGCAGGTAGTCAACAAGGAACCCTGGATCTAAGCTTCGTGATATTTGCCACTGGTCAGCAAAGTGTATATGTATAGAAACTAGGGAGAACTGAAGCTTTTAATCGGGTTACCTAGCTTAATATTCTGAAAGTTTATCACGGAACTGTGGATGACGTTCTATGAATCCATCTCTAGTCACCTATACTAGTGGCTACACTGCAAATCGATCAATGGAATCCGATAAGAGCTAAAGAACCCGGTAAATACGAAACTGGTCAATACTACTCAGTGATCAATCAATCAATAAAAGTAGGAAATATAACAAGCTTACCTGATTTATATTTTTTGTTTTCTGATCGTTCATGTGGTTGATGTTCAGCTAAATCAATTTCATGTATATTATCATCATCCATAGCTGTGGAACTAAGCGATAATGAATCACTATCGGATGAAAAAACTTTTCGATTATTTTGACCAGTTGTTAAATTAGTTTTATTCACATCATTGTTACTTGTTAATGGAGAATGATGATTAGAAGTATTGAATTGTTGAGTTTCGTTTATATTATCGAATTCATGTTTTAGTTTAAAACAGAAGAGAACATCGAAACGACGAGCCTATATGAATATAGATATAAGAAGGACAAAAGTAAATTCATAAAACTGATATAGTGAACCAATTTAAAGTCGTTGTATTGGAAAGCAGAAACATTGGTACAAGAAGGAACCAAATATATATACCCCACATTTCATTCGATTTGTGTGAGGGGTGGAATGCTACTCGGGTGCCTAAATCGAAACAGATGGTTTCCTCAAGGAGCCACTCCACGAGGAGTTGACCTACAGGTTTAATCCACAAGCCAGTGGAGCGACGTAAGGAGATGCAGTCTCAAAGTAACCAGTGACCAACAATAGGTTCATACGCCATTTATTCCTCTAGGATCCTGGAGCCTATGGCTTGGAATTGTGGTTTTTCAACTCCCCTAGATGGATCCCCTGTACACACCAACTCAGTTGAATCTCCATAAATCAATTTTCCAAACAATCAAGAATCTCCTAATTATAAGTGACTTTTATTGACCGAGAAATAGTTTCGACTTCCAAGGCATAGTATATATATATGGATGTATATTAACTAAGTCCAGTAAACTTGCTTCTCCACTCTTAGTCATCTCACTCAGTAGTGTCATAAGGGACGATTTAACAATATGAGGTAACAGTTTATTTGGGCGGGGAAGGGGACTAAGTCAATGATCGGATATTGTGGGCTTCAATAACTTGACCACCCCAAATCATTCGATAGTGTTTTCCTATTAGCAACAGATTCATTCACTTAGTAATCTAAGACCCCGTTTAGAAAATTCTATAGCATAAGAGATTTTACGTGATTATATAACATTTCCAATCAGATTAAACAGTAATGTTGATTAGATTATACGAAAAGTTGAAATAAAAAAGCTTCTCAACCAAGTCTGATAGCATTACAGTAATACAACAATGCTATGAATATCTAAAATGTCAACAGATTAAACAAATGGGTAGCAAACGTTCAAACACTTTTGTTTAAATATAACTTACAAGGTAGAGTATTTTTACTATTTAGATAAAACTTAAGATTCTTCAAATTCAGGTTAAATATTAACATGATTGAACAACAGACTTATTATACGATAAATAATGAATACATACATACATGATTAAACGGTTGACATTCTGAGTAAGGAGCAGACATATATCCATAGCAATCACACTGTAGAGTCTATTCATGTGTTGTACTTAGCTGTTATTGATAGAGTTTTGTTCTCTGAGCTGAATGGTTTGGTCATAGAGCTTTCATCGTTTTTCCTGAACGACATCATCAGCACAAACTTCAAGTACTTAGTTGTTAACATGATAAATCATCTCAACTTCCTATTAGTTAAACTAATAACTGAACAAAATCAAGAGTCAACAGTTCGAATAATAAACTTTCAACTGTTATATAATGCAGTTTGAAAATATGCTTGCTTCATAGATTTCAATTTAGACAGTCATATAGTACAGTACTGAGAGTTTTCTCAA
The DNA here is from genome assembly GCA_944470205.2 of Schistosoma margrebowiei. Lineage (NCBI taxonomy): Eukaryota > Metazoa > Platyhelminthes > Trematoda > Strigeidida > Schistosomatidae > Schistosoma > Schistosoma margrebowiei. The sequence continues at coordinate 15,555,606 of OX104027.1, forward strand.
ACACAAATTGAGAATGGGTTTTGTGGAGAATTTTAGAAATTTCACAGATTGAAATCATGAGTCAGTTGAAGCTAGACTACCATTGAAAACCTGGAAGCACTGGACGGCCGTTTAGTCCTAGTACGACACTCCTCAGCAGTGCGCAACCACGATCCCGCGCCCCGCGGGATTCGAACCCGGGACCTACTGGCTTCGCGAGCGAGTACTTAACCGTTAGACCACTGAGCCGGCATCCAACTGTGTTAATGTCTAACTTCAACCAATCCACGAAGTTGAAATTGAGAATTTCAAGTTAAGTAAACCTATTTCTCAAAAATGATTTAAATTGATTTATTTATTATCATTATTGTTATTATTATTATTACTAGTATTATTGTTGCTAGTCACATTAAGAAGGGTGTGGCTGATTTAAGGCTGTAATAACATTCGAAAATACAACACGTCAGTAAAAGATCAATGATTACTGGCATAATTAATAACACAGAAGTCATTCACTTTAGACAAGCTTATTATCATCGAAATAATAAGAGAGAAAAAGAGTATGAGAACGAAATTAAATTTTATAGAAAAAGAAACACATCAATAAATCAATATAAAAGGATGTAACACTTACTACATATCTACGTCCATCTAATGTAAGCAAAGCGACGAATGCAAATATTTGTAAGAGAAAATTGAACACAATAGCCATAGCTGCATATAATGCGAACACACGAACAGCTGGCATTGTAGTAAGTGCTCCTTTACAAGAGAAAAAATAAATCAGTGAAGAGATTAAGAAAAATATATTATGCATACATCATAGAATGGATTAAAACAACCACTGAACATCGAAGCGGACTAGATAGCTGCAATGTCAAAGTATGTAATTCCTCGTCAGTACGCATTCACAACTCTACTAGCTTAACCTCCGGACCACTGAACAGGGGTTCGATTAGTGGTGATGTCGTGGATAAATACTACTGAGCAGTTCCATACTAGTACAAAACGGACGGTTAGTGTTTCCTGATTTTCGACGGTTGCTTAAACTGTAATGTAGACCGAAATCCATTAAACCTTAAAAACCCCCGACGCTAACTACAACAGTAACGAAACGAAGTAATCTATCATGTCCAACTAACGTTAGACGATGGAGATATGGTATACAGTCTCGATTACTGACCATATCAAAAAGGGAGTATGTTAGTCAGGGATTTCTACCACTTTCTAGAAAAACAGAAAAGGCGACACTTTAAACTATAAAAAAAACAGGCTCGCGAAATAACCCTATCGTCAAAGCATTTCTATCAAAGAGATAGTTATAAAACGTCCCAATTTAGAAGTATAAAGCAAATATGAAATCAACGTTCCTAATAGGAAAATTCCTAACAGAAGGGGAATTGAAGAGGGTTGAAAATACGTTTGAACAAATCCACGGACAAAACCTCTCTCTTGATTTCAATTCAATGAGGCTAATATAGAGTCAGATATTAATGTCAATGGTTAGTTTAACAAATGAGAGATATTATCAGAATGGGTTTTTGTGGAGATTTTAGAAATTTCACAGATTGAAATCATGAGTCAGTTGAGGCTAGATCACCATTGAAAACCTGGAAGCACTGGACGGCCGTTTCGTCCTAGTATGGGACTCCTCAGCAGTGCGCATCCACGACCCCGCACCACCCGGGGCGAAGGCACTTCACTTGTCTCAGATTTCTCATCAGTTGTTAAAAGAAAAAGCTCGCTTCATTTTCGTAAAATGTGCACTACTTGTTACACATATACAAGTTGTCCATTCGCAAACTAAAGGATATGCATGCTGAATATTAGTCCGTTCTAGATTGACTTACTCTGGTAAAATATAGTTCACAAAAGAAGATACTCGCATATCGAATTCAATTGAAGTAATTGAAACTTTTCCAGCTAATGCATATGCAGAGTTCGCTTCAAAGAACTGTTAGCATATGGTGCAATGACAAAACCTATTCTTGTTGATCCTACAAGCTGTAATATTTTTAACTACAGTTCAAGTGACACTGATATTAAAACGTCAATACTTAGTATTACAAATACTATTAAATCTATCTTATGTTATAATACATAACAAAGCATATTACTGAATTTTAAAAGTTCTATGTAGTTCAGAATGTGTAAAGTATACAACCTAAAATTTTATTACATAAATTTAGAATACATTTATAGTGCGATTGGTGACAAATTTCCAAGCTGAAACAATTTCATTAAGTGGGAAATTTACATCTCAACGAATTTATTGATCAGTGTTTTATCTTCTTGTTCTTCCTTTTTTTTAAACCATATCAAGAGTTTCGATAGACATCCTTTAGTTATGGCGTTTCTTTCAGCTCAGAACCTCCAGTTGTTTCTCATAGTAGTTTCTTCTACTTTGAGTTTGTCAATATCTCAAATGAAGTCCATATTGAATCACTTAAACACTTAACATAATATAGAGTCATTTAAAACAATGATTACATTCTATCTTAATCGATAGAGCTTGATCAACATACTAATGGTTACTACTCACAGTAACATATCCATATAAGTAAATAAATAAGAAACAAAGAACAATAACATAATACTGATTAAGAATTAACAATTTACCACAGAAGAATGCAACACTTTCTGATAAACTAGTTAATAAAATTGATGGACCAACACTTCCCATTGTATCAGCTATTCTATCTTCTACTAATTGTTTAATTGGTTCATTAAAATTATTTAATTGATCTTGATTATCATTTTCATCATAATGATTTTGTTCATTTTGAGTTAGATTTAATGTAGAACTATTTGAATGATTCTTTTGTTTATTATCATTATTATATTGATGAATATAGTGTTTTAATAAATTAATATCATTGATAGATCTATTATGATTATGTTCAAATTCATGTACTAATATAAAAATATTATCAACACCAATTGCTAAAACTAAAAATGGTATCACTTCAACAATAATCAAAGTAATTGGTAAATTTAAATAACTCCAAAAACCAATCGATGCTAAAACTGATGCTAGTACAATTAGAACACCAGCTAGACCAAGTGTTATACGCATATCAACCTGAAAAAAAAAACCCCAGAGTAATAATTAAAAGAAGTTATAATTTATTTAAAGAATAGAATGAATTATGATGAACAGTAAAACTAATGTCAGATGTTTCATTCTATTCAAGTTTCATCCGTTGGTTTTGCTAGGTATGAAGCGGTTACGAGTTCACTTAGTATGTGAACGGAACAAAGACTTGTGACCAAAGACCAATAAACTAACTATTCTATTGCATCTAAGCCCCGCTAACTAGAGAAAGAAGTCGAAATTCGAACGGTGAAGTATATTCCGCAAACAGCCGAAAGCACAAGCGATAACAACAGATATAAATCAAAACGTAAATATATAGCACAAAATCGTTCTTGGGAAGGGTTACAAATTAGCATACTAAAAGACACAACGGACCAATAGCGTTTAAGATTCTCTCAAGTGGGAAATACGATATGAGGGGGAAAAGAGAGCTTTTTTTCGTGAAAACAAAGAAATTCAAATTTTTTTAGAATAAAATTACAAAATTAGGACCTTTTCGAAATGAGTTGTGGGAATCTAACGTCCCCAATAGGTTTCATTTGTATTTCAGTATTGATGTTCACAGTTAAGACTCTTTCACTTCAAACACACATAATGTTATCCATATTAGCATAATCATAAGGTATTTTGCTTGTATCATTATCAGTAAGGATTATGAATTGTTATGCTGTCAATATTCAGGACTAAATTTCAATTAAACTCTTGCTAATAATTATTTAATTAATTAAATGTTAATTTTAAAAATATACTTAATCTGAACAAATATTTATCGTAACAATCTGGAATAAAATTTTCGATACAGTGGTAATATTGTTATGTCACGATAAACATAATAAATGGTAACTTTTGGGATTCATTTATGGACCAATACTAAACGTATATTTTTATCGCATAATTGTTATGTAACTAAACTATTTATATCCGTATCCCACTTATTATGAGCTTTATTTTGACCTATGAACTATTATTATACGATTTATCATTCTTGAATTATGCCCTGTCTATTAATTACTACTTCCCTCATTCATAGCCACATTTGGCTAATTCTTGTACAAATGTTGTTTCATATTTTATGGTACGGTGTGGTCTGTTTGGTTGGTATATAAACCCAGTATGTTTGAAATAAATTATTCACATCGCAGAGGCTGAGATTAATGTTCTGGACTTAACAGGCAGGACTACCTAGGGAGCAGGGTCGCTAAGAACTCTAGACCGCTCGTACTTGTTTTATGCGTCATTGGTCCGGTCGATAAATTACTGTTCTCTAATTCGCATTATCATTAAGTTATACATTAACAGGACACTCAGACCACAAGTTATAACAAATATAGTATATACTAATTATGTTGAAAGATATAAGTAGTATGTACCACCAATCGATACCTGGGATAAGAGAAGATTACATTGAAGAGAACAAGAAAGAAAATCAAGAGAAATTTTAATAACATCAAGTTGAAAAATAATCATGAAGCATGTAAAGGACAATTGAAGGAAGATATACGAATAATCTACTTAATGTATAGTTTGTAAATTTCAAGAAAACATTTTGTAGTTTTTCATTAATCAATAAACTGGTTTTCCCCATCTAAGTTATCGTTTACTAAAGTAAAATGTCAATATTAGTGTTGTTGATAGTGAAAAAAATTTTTCCCCAGAGTTTTTTTAATCAAAAGAAAGTTTACTTGTCTGATTAACACCAAAACAAACAAAAAAATGGTAATTTCAGTTAACTTCGTAGTCGTGTAACTGAAATCTGATGAATTTCATTGAATACAGCAGTGTATGAAGTTGTGATAATTTAGTCCATATTGAATATAACACTAACTTATATTATTGATGAATAGATGGTTAGTCAATATTGAATATAGTTAGTCAATTAGACAGGAACAATTTAAAGTAAATACATATTTTCTCCAAACTGTAAATACATAACTTTTGATATAAATCAACAGTTATAAATACTACAGAGGTGAAGTTTATAACTTTCAGTCAATTGATCTTAGATATCTAATTCGACTATATATAGAGAGATCAAACACAATATAACTTTAGTTTGTGTGTAAACATATATTGTATCAGATGTGCTATAATGTCTTTACGAGGCATTTCCATATTATGCTGAACATTTATATTTGTTATTTTGTTCGAATTACTGTGGTTTGTTTTTACCTTATTTATGATTGTAAAAGACAATTATGATTTATTTGTAGTCGTTTAACTGTGAAGAATCTTTGCTATAATTATGCTATTTGTTTTCACTGGTTGAAATTATGAGTCAATTGAAGCTAGACCACAATGAAAAACCTGGAAACACTAGACGGCAGTTTCGCAGTGCGCATCCACGGTCCCGCCCTCCGCGAGATTCGAACCCAGGAGCTATTAGTCTCGCGCCAGACGCTTAACCAACTAGACCACTGAGCCGGTATCCAAAGGTGTTACTGTCTAACTTCAACCAATCCACGAAGTTGCGCCACCATACACCATTGTCTTCAGTGAGCTGATATCTCACAAGAGACCTGGTTGAACTCAACTGGTAACGGCTTCTCACTAGAACTCCAGGAATATCTCCTGAAGTCAGTCA